>CADEHL010000476.1:5257101-5613674 GCA_902827135.1 Harpagifer antarcticus | reverse complement strand
GAGAACCAGAGGACTGCGGTCAACTCAGCCGTCTCTCGCATTTGCTTGGTCAAATGAGCAGCGCTTCATTTTTGAGTGCGCGATTAATAGCGTCTTTACGGTAATCGCTGAGAAGCGGCGCTGACGGTAGTACAAGTGCTTATGCTATATTTGATCAATCAATCAATGATATTTGATGAGGGATACAATTATTTTTAGCCATAAGTTCTTAATAAAATTGGTACTGTTGGACTCAGTACATGTTAGACTACTACCACAAATACAATCAAGTACTTTTACTGTGTACTATTTGAGTAATACTCTGTCAAACTCCACCCCTGAGTACAATAATGCATGTTTTCTGCCATCTTTGATGAGAGATAAAATGATTTTGTGCAATAGGTTCTTAATGAAATTGGTACTGTTGGATTCAGTACTACTTGGACTAGTAGCACAAGTACAGTCAAGTACTTTTACTGTGTACTTTTTGAGTAATACTCGTTTAAACTCCTGTCCTGAGTACAAACTTTAATGTATTCTGCCATCTTTGATGAGAGATAAAATGATTTCGTGCAATAAATTCTTAGGGAAATTGGTACTGTTGTATTCAGTACTACTTGGACTAGTAGCACAAGTACAATCAAGTACTTTTACTGTGTACTTTTTGAGTAATCCTTTGTCAAACTCCACCCCTGAGTACAATAATGCATGTTTTCTGCCATCTTTGATGAGAGATAAAATGATTTTGTGCAATAAGTTCTTAATGAAATTGGTACTGTTGGATTCAGTACTACTTGGACTAGTAGCACAAGTACAATCAAGTACTTTTTGACATTACATTACATTACATTGCATTTAGCTGACGCTTTTATCCAAAGCGACTTACAATAAGTACATAAGACCAGGAAGACACAGCCCTGAAGAAAACAGAATCATATAAGTACATCAGGTTTCATAGAGCCAAACATTTCAAGTGCTACTCAACTGGCTATAGACAAGCCAGTCCTTTATTAGTATATAAGTGCCTTGTTAGTAATTCTATCGCTCGAAGTGGAGTCGGTACTGTTGGATTCAGTAATTTACTGTCGATATTTTACAGTAAATTAGAATAGTAGTACAACTAAATACTGTGACTTTACATTTGCCATGCCCATGGAATTACTGTGATAAAGCAGTACAGAGCTGTGGTATTATGGTACCTTGCTGTACATACATTACAGTAATTACCTGTATTTTCACACTTTTACTGTAGAAGTAATGCAACACAGCCAGTAATTTACTGTACATATATAAATGTAAATAATACGATAATATATTGTAAATTTGACTAGTTAACTGGGATTTTCCCATAACTACATAATTCAATCAGCTCAATCAACAAAGAAAATGTCCATTTTAACTTTGTATTACTCCATTGAAGTGCAAAGTACATTTCACAGTGGCTTGGACATGTTGTTACGGCCCCAACCTCTACTCCGCGGTAGTGGCTCGTGCTGAGACCCGCAACATGAAAGAATACACGCAATAACCGGTACTTGGTAACGAGCATTTATTGATAATCAGCCGTTTGCTCACACAAGCGAAACGGGAAACAAAAAGAGGTCTGGAGGAGCGGCCAAAAGGAACAAACAGAAGGACACACGGCATCTATTGCACGTCTGTCCGTCCTGGGAGAGGGATCCCTCCTCTGTTGCTCTCCCTGAGGTTTCTCCCATGTTCCCCTTTAAACTGTGGGTTTTCTCTGGAAGTGTTTCCTTGTACGATGTGAGGGTCTAAGGACAGAGGGTGTCGTATTGTCATACTGATATTCTGTACAAACTGTGAAGTCCACTGAGACAAACATTTGTGATGTTGTGCTATATAAATAAACATTGATTGATTGATTGATTGATTGATTGAAGGAGAGAACCCGAGCCAACCACACCATGGGCCGTAGGACCCTGAGCTCCTCCCTAACCAGAAATCAATTATAAACCCATATGGGACACAAAAACACATAGGCTACAGTACAAATGCCTGTTTTGGAGTCTTAAAAAGGTGCAGTAGAAGGACTTTACATTTTGTTAAAGACAGGACTATAGTAATTCAGTCAAGAGAACAGACAAGAGAATAAAGGAAAGTGAATTGTTATAATGGGTGATGTAACTTTAATGACAAGACATAATATGAGGTCATTGGTACTCAGACTATACAGGGATCGTTTTGTGATCCTGGGGAATGAGCCTTGTTCAGGTAAAGTGTGCTGGAGCTGATGGAGAGAGATTCTGGTCCTGATGGAGAGAGGTTTTGGTCCTGATGGAGCATGACCTCCTGCCAGAGGGGAGAAGGGTGAACAGTTTGTGTCCAGGGTGGGAGGGGTCGGCCACTTTCTTCCCGCCTCAGGGTCCTGGAGGCGTGTAGGTCATGGAGGGATGGCAGACAGGACCCTCTCTACACGCTGCAGCCTGCCCTTATCCTTGGCTGTGGCTGCAGCGTACCAGATGGTGATGGGGAGGTGAGGATGGACTCGATGATGGAGGTGTAGAAGTTCACCATCATCGTCTTTGGCAGGTTGAATTTCTTCAGCTGCCTGAGGAAGAACATCCATCCAGATGTTCTGCTCCCACTTGAGTTCCTGGGCGATGATGGTGCCCAGGAAGCGGAAAGACTCCACAGAAGTGACTGGGGAGTCACACAGAGTGAAGGGGGCGGGTGGGGCTACTAGTCCAAGTAGTACTGAATCCAACAGTACCAATTTCATTAAGAACTTATTGCAAAAAATAATTGTATCTCTCATCAAAGATAGCAGATACATTAAAGTGTGTACTCAGGACAGGAGTTTAAACGAGTATTACTCAAAAAGTACACAGTAAAAGTACTTGATTGTACTTGTGCTACTAGTCCAAGTAGTACTGAATCCAACAGTACCAATTTCATTAAGAACTTATTTCACAAAATCATTTTATCTCTCATCAAAGATGGCCGAAATCATGCATTATTGTACTCAGCGGTGGAGTTTGACAAAGGATTACTCAAAATGTACACAGTAAAAGTACTTGATTGTACTGTTGGTAGTAGTCCAAGTAGTACTGAATACAACAGTACCAATTTCATTAAGAAATTATAGCAAAATATCCTTTTATCTCTCATCAAATATAGCATGAATACATAATACAATACATGATTTATTGTACTCGGGAGGGGAGTTTGACAGGGGATTACTCAAAAGTACACAGTAAAAGTACTTGATTGTACTTATGGTAGTAGTCTAATAAGTACTGAGTCCAACAGTATCACTTTTATTAAGGATGTATGGCTAAAAATCATTTGATCTCATCAAATATAGCAGAAGTTGCATGAGTTTGTTCTCAGGAGGGGAATTTGAGAGTATTACCCAGAAAAAAGACAGTAAAAGTACTTCATTTTTATTGTTGGTAGCAGTCAAACTAGGACTGAGTCAAACAGTGTTAGTTTTTTTAAAGAATTTATGGTAAAAATAATTTGTATTGCATGAAGCAGAAAAAACATGCATTCTTTTACTCTTGCGTTAGTGCCACTTCTCAGCGATTAACGTAATGGCGCTATACATCGCGCACTCAAAAATGAAGAACTGCTCATTTGACCAAGCAAATTTGAGAGACGGCTGAGTTGACCGCAGTTCACAGGATAGGTACCTGTCAGCCAATAAGACAGATCCATTCAACTCTCTGGTTGGTCTGGTGTCTTGCCTCTGTTGCATTCACTGAACACGGGAAATTACATTCCTATCGTCCTCTCTAGTGTCATGATGAGGTTCAGTTAAAGCACGGTTAATGTATTATATTATTGATTCAATAATATAATACATGACGTTGAGAGTAGGCAATCTAGGCATATTAACACAATGAATTAAACATATAATCACGGCGACGGTGTACTGAGATTTTTTTGTTGCTAGGGGGCCTGTACGGCCGCTTATGTCGCTTAATGGGTCGGGCCGGCTCTGGTTGCAGTTAACAGAAAGGTCACTACATTTCATGAATGATATCAAAATATTGTATTTTCAATAGGCTATAAACACCAAAGAGACTATGTTCCCCAGACAGTAAGGCCTAACATGATATTACACTGGGTGTGGATAAACCATGGTGTTGAACTATTGTTTTAGCCTATTAAGTTTAGTTTTTGGAACAAATGTCATTTATTTCAGACAGTTAGGTGGAGGCGTTTAAAGGTGACATTTTGAGTGGGACTGCATTAAAATAAAAGGAAACAATAGTCCTTTGTTAGAATATATGGGAACTCGATTCCTTCTGCTCACAAGAAGACCTGTTTACCATCTTTACCATCCCATGGTAGAGCACATTCTTTAATAAATTACTACTCCAAATGTAGCTCTGAGGTGAATTGTATGATTATATTTGCTTACGCTAGGGGGCAGTGAACGCCACGTAGCGTCTAGCCTGCCGGAAATGGAAACAGAAACAGGACGTGACGAAGCCGGAAAAAGTCAACAACAACACGACACCGACATGGCTGCTGACAGTGATGTGAGTTTCTTTAGTCAAATAACTCGATGTAGAAGGGTTAGCATTGTTGTCTAAGCGTGTATTGCATTAGGGCAGATTATAATATATATGTATTTAAAATGAACCCGTTTGTTTCTCTCGCAGCCTGAGTCAGAGGTGTTTGAGATCACCGACTTCACCACCGCGTCAGAGTGGGAACGGTAAGACAACATGATATGTCAGAAGGAACTGAGAACTGTTGTAATACCTTGGCTGCTGGGGTATCATTAACATCATGTTTATCTTATTATGTTGGGGAAATGTTGCTGTTTTATTGTCAATAACGTGTTTTCAAATAGGCTACCAGTGTACATAATGAAGGCCGAACAGTATTAGCATTATCCCTGGTATACATCAACATGAAGTGAGCTAGTGTAGGCTACAATGATAATGTAGAGTCATGTGCCTCCTCCCGTTCTGCGGCTCGAGTATATTGTAGGTACTATCAGAGGTAACTAAGTACATTTACTCAAGTACTGTACTTAAGTACAACTTTGAGGTACTTGTAATTTACTTGAATATTTCAATTTGATGCTACTGTGTACTTCTACCCCACTACAGTTCAGAGGTAAATGATGTACTTTCACTCCACCCCATGTATTTAATCCCTGTAGTTACTTCACAGATCTGGATGAATGATGTGAAATATAATCAATTGTTAAATCAGACTTTAGTTCCACTAGGAGTAAATTCACAAGTGTTTACTGTAACAGAGTATTCCTACACTCTGGTACTTCTACTTTTACTCAAGTACAAGATCTGAGTACTTCTATTTTTACTAAGGACAAGATCTGAGTACTTCTCCCACCTCTGTTTACTATAGGAACATGGATGAAGGGACTTCAAAAATAAAAGCTAAACTCTGGTGTTTCTGGCAATTATACCTTTATTTGTTAATGTCAGTAAGTGTGACAACATGACATGTGAAAAGGATATTTTATAACGACATTGGTATATTATAATTCAATGGAAAAGGCGTGTTGTCTGGCACTGGTTTCACTTCAGATTGATAGCATACCTCTTCAGAATGTCAATGAGTCAATATCAGGACACTCTGATTGGATATTTCAAAATAAAGCCCTTCAAATGTGTAATGTATGCATTGTTTAGATGAAAACAGGGGAGGGTAACTATAGAACAACGAGCTGTCTTCACCGCAAGCCTCTGCACCCTCACCTCACAGATGTATAGTAGGTCCGGTCAGAAAGCCTCTGAGCCACTATCAGGACATTGTATTGGGAATTGAAGATCTGTGTAATCAAATCAAATCAAGTTTTATTTATATAGCACATTTATAAACGATTTTTGGTGGAGCCAAAGTGCTGTACATATAATAAAAATAGCCTACAGTAGAGACACTTTACAGCAAATACAACAGCACAGATTGTTCAGAATATCAGTATGAGAAAAACGACACCCTCTATTCTTAGACCCTCTATCCTCAGACCCTCTGTTAGACCCTCACATCGTACAAGGAAAAACTTCCAGAGAAAACCCACAGTTTAAAGGGAACATGGGCGAAACCTCAGGGAGAGCAACAGAGGAGGCATCCCTCTCCCAGGACGGACAGACGTGCAATAGCTGCCGTGTGTAAATCCAAGAGATAATACATTTTACAGCATATAGACCGAATGTTAGGAAATGCATGTGTCTGTAATGAGAAGATGAATCCACGAGGATGTCAGCTACAATCCTGTGGAAGCCATCAGGGAAGCAGCATGACGAGACCCAAGGCAGGACCGCAGAGACAGGTTCAGCCACGACCCGAAGTCCACGACTTAATCCAGAACTCAGGATAGAGGATCCAAGACACAGGACTACAGCAAGAGGATCAGCCTCGACTCCGAATCCTGGCGTAGATATAGATACAAAACAAGAATAAAGATTTGGCTGGGTTAATCGGAACAAGAGAATACACAGACACAGACAGAGAGGGAAAAGGTCATTGGATAAAAGTTATTCTTGATAACCCTCTAGAAAGATCTCATGAACTTCCCCACTCAATCTATCAAGACCCGAGCAGTTCTATTAGATATAGGATAAGAAACAGAGATAATTAGGTCATTAGAACTATATGTTCACATTGTGTTGTAAATAATATTAAAGAAATAGCCTGTTGCCAAATCGATAGCAGACCACCTATAGAGCGCACAGAGTGTACTTAGGTAGGTACTGGCACTGAGGAGTTTTTGCCTAAACTAGTACTTCTTAATGCACTTTGATTACCATCAATCTTAAGCCCAAATATATTCCCCTTTAAAAAAAAGTGAAGATGAAGAGCAGCCATTATTCAGATTTGATCAGATAGAGCCAGAGAATGGGTTTAAGGGTTATGGGTTTTGTGCTTTTTATAATATTTAATTGATTAGTAGTATGCGCCATTATATTGATGACAATCTGTCAATGGACTAATTGACAAATACCAAGATAGCTCATGTCCAGACAAACATTTATTTCTACATGCCAACATACAGTAGGGCACTGTTTATATCCAACCAATGCCTGCCTCTGACCGCTCAACTCCTCTCTCCTTTGAAAGGTTTGTGTCCAGAGTGGAGGAGGTGCTGAATGAGTGGAAGCTGATCGGCCTCTCTGCATGGAGTGTGAACCCAGAGAAGGTCTGCTGCTCTCAATCAGCCTCACATGTTCACATGATAAACACCAGTAGGTTCTTCACCTTTACTCATGTCTCATTCTGTTTTGGTTGAACACAGGGTGAATACACCTCTGGCACCTGGGGGGAAAAGTGTCTGGATATCAACTTTGCTGACTTTAAGTTCTACATTACTCATTACTTCCTGAAACAAGAGTGTGAGAAGGACAATGGGAAGGACAAGCTGGAGGAAGGTACACTTATCTCTGAATGTCCCATAATATGTTGTTTACCTGATGAGTAAAAAGCAAGGTGTTAGTAGTTGCACTTTAACTTGATGTTGTACAGTTGTCTGTGTGCTTTTTGCATATCCCCTTTCCATAGAGTAGGCATAAAGCTTAGGCCTAAAGACATTGGAAAACACACAATGTATTTCCTCAATCTCTTCTGGACAAAAACCTATTGAGTCCTAAAAGTTCAAAAAGGCAGTAAAAGTGTATAAGAAAAGTCCAAATAAACTTGAATCAATAGTACTGCTTGTTAAACAATTATAATGGAGTTTAATAAGGAGAAGATCTTCATTTGTCTTTTATCATATATTCTTTATATATTCCCCATGTTTCCCACACGCCATTATAATGGCCACATGTCTTAATTCCCTTATGCTGTTATCATAGTTAATGTGGACACGTTCCTCCCCATCACAGGAAGTCTTTGTCTAACTCTGGTTGTTGTGTGTAGACTCCTTCCCCCTGGCCATGCAGGACCTTCTGTGTATGAACAACGACTTCCCCCCCCGAGCTCACTGCCTGGTCCGATGGTGAGTTCCTGCTTTTATTATGTTTTTGTTTCTGTTCCCTGTCAAGTATGTCTGAAAATTACAGTTAACTACTCAGCTGTACACACTTTAATCTATTTCAAGTTACAGAGGCTCACTTACTTTTTGAATGAAGGCATACCTCATTGACAGCAGATAACTGTTCAGAGATTTGTAAACACAATTAATAATGGGGATGTCATGTTCCTGTCTAACAGCCAACATTGATCAAATTGACTTGAGGGAGTACACATTTTCATTTGTAATGGCATTGTTTACTTGTCAAAATGTTGCCTCACAGAAAGTAGAATGTAACCTCAAACCATCCAGCCACCAGGACGCCCCATATCATCATTATTATGGTGTTATCACAGCTATGAGGCTGATATGGGTAAATGGGCATTTAGCAATCAAAGGGTCAGGGGTTTGATCCCCAGTCAACATGTTGAAGTGTCCTTCGGCAAGATACTTAACACCAGATTGCTGTGTAGGCCTGTTTACGGCATTGAAATGTATGTCCTTTGCTTTGGATTAAAGTCTCGGCAAAACAACATCATTTGGTGGGATTGATATGTCAACTATGGTAGAAAGTCTACATATTGTCTGTCGCAAACTTCTATGTAATATAAGCTTAAACCAGGCTTCTAAAATGCACACTGACTGATAGTGGACCAGATGGGGAAAGATGGCAGTGGAGAAGTCTATGAAACTGATACCTGTGTCCTGCTGTATCTTTGTCTCCTCTCTCAGGTACGGCATCAGAGAGTTTGTGGTCATCACTCCAGGAACTAACTGTGAGGCCATCATCAGTGAGTCCAAATGCAACCTGCTGCACAGCTCCGTGTCCATCGCTCTGGCCAACAGCGGCTGGTGAGTCCCCCTCATCTCTATAGACAAACGCACGTGAAAAGAGCCCCTTATAAACATTCTGGCTGTGTTTAGTGTTAGTCCAACGAGGGCAAAGCAGCTAAATCAACGTTGTTGTTCCAAGAGATGGAACACATTGAATTGTTGAAAGTAATGCCTGCTCCTCTTCCTCCGCCTCTCTCAGCCAGGTGCCCATGTTCGTGCAGATCCAGCAGAAGTGGAGGCGGGTGTATGCTGGAGAGTGCCAGGGGCCGGGGGTGCGCACAGACTTTGAGATGGTCCACCTTCGCAAAGTGCCGAGTCAGTACAACCACCTGTCAGGCCTGCTGGACATCTTCAAGGCTAAGATAGTAAGTGGAACATGACACACTAGAAACAGATCTGATGTCTCACCCAGCTTTAACTTACAGTAGCTCTCTTCAAGGATTATGTATGAATGGTGTCGTTGCTATGGAGCCATAACTCCACAAACAAACTAAACATGTGTTACAAATGCCCTATGATTCACTAACAAACCCAAAACACCATCTACAAACTAATGCATTTTGGTTTGTTAACAAATCTATTCTCCAAGTACAAAAACATAAATCCTACAAAGACAATTTGTGGAAAAATGGTAATATTTTGTTGTCTTTGTAGGATTTATTTCTTTGTACTTGTTAAATATATTTGAGTCTACTTAGGCAATTAGGCAATACCTATGCATTTGTTTCTGTATTGTTTTGTATTTGCAAACCACATTGGGTTTGGCAATGAATCTTAGGGCATTTGTAAAACATGTTTGATTGTTTGTGGAGTTATGGCAACAACATGTGATCCATACATTGCAACTTTAAATAAGAAGCTGTCTAGAGAATGATGAGTGAGGCAATATTCGTAAAAAATAGATCTATTGAAAATCTTTAATAAGATAAAATGAGGTTAAATATATTTTATTGATCCCAATTTGGGATGTATCTTCGTCTCAGCAGAATGTTGATAAGAAATTGTCCGTAAATTAAAATAAAATAGAAATATGCTTGCACTGTGTAATTCACTTGCAAGTGAGGCTTCTTCTAACAAGTGAGCACCCAATGAGGGGTAACAGAAAAGCTTTAAAGCTGGTACGAGAAATGACTATAAATCACTAGTTGGCTTAACACACCACCTAGTGTCAATTCTGTGTCATCAAGAACCCTTCAATCTGAGTAAAGCTGCCGTCACATTATACGTGGAGCAACAGATAGTTAGTTACCCCCCAACGCTTGACTGCGCTGCTGTATACGGCTGTCATCTGATTGGTTCCACATAGCAATATCAGCAGTAATCAAGAAGTGGAACATATTTTGAATATGCTCTATCCAAAGTAAAACAATTGCATGTCATACAGACAGAACAAATCATTGTAATAATAAATAATTAGACGGACAGGTAACACATGGTAAATGTTTTCTGTTTTTTCATAGAATGGAATTATCGTGTAATATGTCTTTTATTAGACATGAGCACTTTGCAATGTCCATGCTGACGGGGTATATTGTGCAGCCCTTGTTCCAAAGTTCCTGGAACAGTTTTGTCAGAAAGGACTAATTCATTTTGTACCTTTTTCTATTGATTGATTTCCTCCTCAGGGTTGTAACCTGTCCCCTCTGCCTCCGATCAACATCGCTATCCGCTTCACGTACATCCTGCAGGACTGGCAGCAGCACGCCTGGCCTCAGCAGCCTCCAGGTACTCGATACATGGGAGGATTTAGAAACACATTATCAGAGAGGCCAACTCAGTGGACATGTTTAAAGACACTTCTTCTTAGATTAGCAACTTCCCACTTGAAATGTTCTTTTAGTCTTTATTATTCACCTACCTAACAATAATAGATTTATTTTGTTAGCGCTTTTACAGGTGCTCAAAGTCGCTTTACAAAAATAGTGAAAAGAACAGCAAATAAATATAGTTAAAGTCAAATTAAAATCCAGCAACACAAAAACAATCACACATTAAAAGCCAGATTGAAGAGGTGAGTTTTTGTAAGTTTTTTGAAGGTGGTGAGGTCAGTGCAGTCTCTGATGGGTTGGGGGAGTGAGTTCCAGAGGGAGGGGGCAGCGACGGAGAAGGCTCTGTCCCCCCAGGTCCGGTGATTGGTGCGGGTGGGGATGGATAGGAGGTTGGCTTCTGATGAGCGGAGGCAGCGGGAAGGGGCGTGGTGGTGCAGCAAGTCTGTGAGGTAGGGGGGGGCCTGATTGTTGAGGGCTTTGTGAGTAATGAGGAGGACTTTGAAGTTGATTCTTTGACGGACGGGGAGCCAGTGGAGGTTCTGGAGGACGGGAGTGATGTGGTCTCGGGAGCGGGTGTGGGTGAGGAGGCAGGCAGCAGAGTTCTGGATATGTTGGAGTTTATGGAGGAGGTTGGATGGTATTCCGTAGAGCAGGGGTCTCCAACACGTCGATCGCGAGCTACCGGTAGCTCGCGGGCAGCTTTTCAGTAGCTCGCCGCTCGATTATCGATTATAGCGTAGTAAGGTTGCTTCTTGATTTTTCGGCCGCGGCCGGACAATAAAGTGTTTTTATTTTAGAATTGTGTCTGTCACACAAATATAAAATTGGTCCGTGACGCAGAGATCAAGGAGCAGATGTGACAGCGACACCACACATGGAGCAGTCTGCTTTATCCAGCAGCACCAGTCCAGAACCAGCGGCAGAATGACCCGCTCTGAATCAGTCCGCGTCGCTGCGGCTCAGAGACACACAGGGAGGGATTTGTGTTTTGAAAAACACTCATTATCGTAATGTCAGGTTTTTGGTGGATTCAATCAAGTCTTGGATTGCAGAGTATGAATGTCCTCTTGCTATTTTCAGTTGATAAATACGTGTGTAAAGTTTGTGAAGGCAGAAGGAAAGCTTCCGCGATCACCGTCTCCTCTCCGTTCCTCCAAACCTCGCCCCCTCCTGAAAAATAACTACTAATAAGAGTGACAGGCTGATAGTAACCTGAAACTTTATTATTCACTTAATCACTGATTGAGATGATGAAGCTAACTTAATCTCATACATTCATGGGATTTATGCAGCAGTAAGACATAGACCCACATGCACTATTTTAGTTTTTATAATGCTGTTGTAAATACTCCTGTTGTCTGCTGTGTTCAGACTCAAGTCATGTGTGTGATGCCTCATTCAGGACATTCAGTGTCCTTTCTTTAACAGAAGACCGTTGCTTGAAGCTGCAGCTAGACTGCAGAAGTATTCGTTTTTTGTTTTTGAGGAAGGAAAAATGTCACACACAGGTATAGGGAGGCTAGACCTATACAATTGATTAATTATGGTTTATAATTTAATGTCAAGACGAAGAAGAAAATATGGCTGCACTGTTCAGTGTCAATCCTGTGGAGATGGAGGTTATAAATCTCCAAAATAATGTTCAGCTGAAGTCTCAGCAAAACTCACAACATTTCTGGAGCCTTGTAGACTCAGACAACTATAAGAACATTCACCAAGCAGCACTGGAAATGTCTGCTTTATTTGGTTCTGTTCTACAGACCTTTGTGAAGCAGCTTTTTCTGACATGCATGTCATGAAATCTAAATACAGAACAAGACCGACTGATGAACATGTAAATGACTCTATTAGAGTGAACCTAAGTGGGTACACTCCAGCACACCCCTCTATGGTGGACTCCATGCAGCGCCAGTCATCTCACTAACTGTAAAAAAGAGTGAATGCCACTTATTTTACACGTGCCATTAGATGCTTGCAAGGTGGTGATTAAGGCGATGTATTTACTATGTGGGCCATAATAAGAAGTGAAAACATTGTATTTTTCTCTTGGACATGTATGTGAATCTTCAGTGATGTACTTACTATGTTGTCCATATTAATATGTGAGAAATTGTCGTTTTCTTGGACCTTGATGTGAAGTTAAGATTTTAGATAAGCTTTAGGTATTGCAATTTCACACAAAAGTAGCTTAATTCAACTGATGAGTGCTATGTGAATAGCGGAGACAGGTTGGAGACCGCTGCCGTAGAGGATGCTATTGCAGAAGTGGAGTCGTGAAGTGATGAATCAGGGTTTCAGCAGCAGTGGAGGAGAGTGATGGGCGGAGACGGGAAATGTTTGTGAGTTGGAAAAAGGCGGTCCTGGTGATGTGATTGAATTTGAGCTGACTGTCGAAGATGACTCAGAGGTTGCGGATGTGAGGGGGGAGTGTTGCTGTCAATGGTGAAGTTGAAATTCTGGATGGTTTTGGTACGGGATGGGGGGTTGATGATGATATCATCTCTATGATCAACTCTATACTGTTGCATTTATTTTATAGGTCTTAAAGGATTTTATCTTATTTTATTAATATAACATTTTTCAATAGTATTATTTATTTTTACATTGTTCTTTTTATATCTTAATCATTTAACCTTTATTAGAATTATTGCATTTTTATTACTATTATCTTTTTATTTGTATTTCTGTACACTTAGTTTTACGGGGTTTTATATGTTATATTGTTGCATCGATTCAATCATTATTTCTTTGTATGATCATACCTTTGAGCTCCTTGTGTCTATTAACCTGATAACATGTTATATGTTGCTGCATGTACCTGTCAAAGTATGAACAAATCATCTGAGGGGAATTTCCTGTTTATTTTTAACTTGTGATGTGTCATTTTGTAAAGCACTTTGAGCTGCATGTGCTGTATAAAAAGTGCTATATAAATAAAGCTTTATTATTATTAACAAATAATTTCACATGTAGATGTAATGTAGGTTTCTACAATGGCTCTCTTGATATCACAGTACAACAATTCCAGTTACAATATAACAGTAATAGATTCAAACCATTGTGTTATTGCAGTAATCATCATTAAATAATGTCCAAAGTGACTACACATTGATGTGCAGTATTAACTCCTTGATATTCAAATATATATTGTTGTGTGTTTTGTTTGGCTTTCTGGCAGACTTCGACACACTCCTGGGGGGTGAGGTGGGAGGGGTGGAGTTTGGGAAGCTTCCATTTGGAGCCTGTGAGGAGCCAATACGGTAAATACATGTGAACTCTATATGCTCACTGTACAGTACACTGTCACTACAGTACACTGTCACTACAGCACACCGTCACTACAATACACCGTCACTACAGTACAGCACACTGTCACTACAGCACACTGTCACTACTGTACACTGTCACTACAGCACACTGTCACTACAGTACACTGTCACTACTGTACACTGTCACTACAGTACAGCACACTGTCACTACAGCACACTGTCACTACAGTACACTGTCACTACAGTACAGCACACTGTCACTACAGTACACTGTCACTACTGTACACTGTCACTACTGTACAGCACACTGTCACTACAGCACACTGTCACTACTGTACACTGTCACTACAGCACACTGTCACTACAGTACACTGTCACTACTGTACACTGTCACTACAGTACAGCACACTGTCACTACAGCACACTGTCACTACAGTACACTGTCACTACAGTACAGCACACTGTCACTACAGTACACTGTCACTACAGTACAGCACACTGTCACTACAGTACACTGTCACTACTGTACACTGTCACTACTGTACAGCACACTGTCACTACAGCACACTGTCACTACAGTACAGCACACTGTCACTACAGTACACTGTCACTACTGTACAGCACACTGTCACTACAGCACACTGTCACTACTGTACAGCACACTGTCACTACTGTACAGCACACTGTCACTACAGTACACTGTCACTACTGTACAGCACACTGTCACTACAGTACAGCACACTGTCACTACAGTACACTGTCACTACAGTACAGCACACTGTCACTACAGTACAGCACACTGTCACTACAGTACACTGTCACTACAGTACAGCACACTGTCACTACAGTACACTGTCACTACTGTACAGCACACTGTCACTACAGTACACTGTCACTACAGTACAGCACACTGTCACTACAGTACAGCACACTGTCACTACAGTACACTGTCACTACAGTACAGCACACTGTCACTACAGTACACTGTCACTACTGTACAGCACACTGTCACTACAGTACAGCACACTGTCACAACTGTACAGCACACTGTCACTACAGCACACTGTCACTACTGTACAGCACACTGTCACTACAGTACAGCACACTGTCACTACTGTACAGCATACTGTCACTACTGTACACTGTCACTACAGTACAGCACACTGTCACTACAGTACACTGTCACTACTGTACACAGCACACTGTCACTACAGTACACTGTCACTACAGTACAGCACACTGTCACTACTGTACAGCACACTGTCACTACAGTACACTGTCACTACAGCACACTGTCACTACTGTACAGCACACTGTCACTACAGTACACTGTCACTACAATACAGCACACTGTCACTACAGTACAGCACACTGTCACTACAGTACACTGTCACTACAGTACACTGTCACTACTGTACAGCACACTGTCACTACAGTACAGCACACTGTCACTACTGTACAGCACACTGTCACTACAGTACACTGTCACTACAGTACAGCACACTGTCACTACAGTACACTGTCACTACAGTACACTGTCACTACTGTACAGCACACTGTCACTACTGTACACTGTCACTACTGTACAGCACACTGTCACTACTGTACACTGTCACTACAGTACACTGTCACTACAGCACACTGTCACTACAGTACACTGTCACTACTGTACAGCACACTGTCACTACAGCACACTGTCACTACTGTACACTGTCACTACAGTACACTGTCACTACAGTACACTGTCACTACAGCACACTGTCACTACTGTACAGCACACTGTCACTACTGTACACTGTCACTACAGTACACTGTCACTACAGCACACTGTCACTACAGTACACTGTCACTACTGTACAGCACACTGTCACTACAGCACACTGTCACTACTGTACACTGTCACTACAGTACACTGTCACTACTGTACAGCACACTGTCACTACAGTACAGCACACTGTCACTACAGTACACTGTCACTACTGTACAGCACACTGTCACTACAGTACACTGTCACTACTGTACAGCACACTGTCACTACTGTACACTGTCACTACTGTACAGCACACTGTCACTACTGTACACTGTCACTACAGTACACTGTCACTACAGCACACTGTCACTACAGTACACTGTCACTACTGTACACTGTCACTACAGTACACTGTCACTACAGCACACTGTCACTACTGTACAGCACACTGTCACTACTGTACACTGTCACTACTGTACAGCACACTGTCACTACAGCACACTGTCACTACTGTACACTGTCACTACAGTACACTGTCACTACAGCACACTGTCACTACTGTACAGCACACTGTCACTACTGTACACTGTCACTACTGTACAGCACACTGTCACTACTGTACACTGTCACTACAGTACACTGTCACTACAGCACACTGTCACTACAGTACACTGTCACTACTGTACAGCACACTGTCACTACAGCACACTGTCACTACTGTACACTGTCACTACAGTACACTGTCACTACTGTACAGCACACTGTCACTACAGTACAGCACACTGTCACTACAGTACACTGTCACTACTGTACAGCACACTGTCACTACAGTACACTGTCACTACTGTACAGCACACTGTCACTACAGTACACTGTCACTACTGTACAGCACACTGTCACTACAGTACACTGTCACTACAGTACAGCACACTGTCACTACAGTACACTGTCACTACTGTACAGCACACTGTCACTACAGCACACTGTCACTACTGTACACTGTCACTACTGTACAGCACACTGTCACTACAGTACACTGTCACTACAGTACAGCACACTGTCACTACAGTACACTGTCACTACTGTACAGCACACTGTCACTACTGTACAGCACACTGTCACTACAGTACACTGTCACTACAGTACAGCACACTGTCACTACTGTACAGCACACTGTCACTACTGTACACTGTCACTACTGTACACTGTCACTACTGTACAGCACACTGTCACTACAGCACACTGTCACTACAGCACAGCACACTGTCACTACTGTACAGCACACTGTCACTACAGCACACTGTCACTACAGCACACTGTCACTACTGTACAGCACACTGTCACTACTGTACACTGTCACTACAGTACAGCATACTGTCACTACTGTACAGCACACTGTCACTACTGTACAGTACACCGTCACTACAGAGTGTGTAGTGCATGTGAGAACTTTATTACATAGAAATGACACTCAGTATTTTATGTTTTATGTCCTCTTGATGCTAGCTGGGGAGGTCATTGTGGAATTATTATTTTTGTTTCTCTATTGCTATTTTACATGTATTTATTTGTAGCTTTACTTAAAACAGTTGATTTTAAAGAAAATGTTTTTTTCTTTTGTGCTAAAACATTTATATAATACATTTCTGTCCCTGTTTTCTAATGTTTTAGTGAGCTTCACCTTGCGACCACATGGCCTCACCTGGCGGAGGGCATAGTTGTGGATAACGATGTTTACAGGTGAGTTTCCTGGTGTCTCTATGGCGGCGGTCTCTGTGTCCTCTAATAATAAGAGAACAAATGTCTAACACTAATTAACAGGGGCGGAGATGTTAGAATGAGATGAATGAGTTGTGGTGGCAGGTGTTCTTATCAGTGACCAATAATCAATATGCTCTCTCTGTTTGTTTACCTCTGAAGTGACCTTGACCCTCTCCAAGCTCCTCATTGGTCAGTCCGGGTCAGAACAGCTGACAATCCTCAGTGTTTACTGGGTGAGATCATCCCTTTCTGCACAATCAACATTTTTACTTAAATATGGCTATTTTTCTTTCCTTTCGCCTTCTCTGTCATTTTCTTAGTAAATATCTTACCAGCCACCAATTATGCTTATATAGCCGGTTCTGCCGTTTTTTCAAATCAACTTCCTGCTTTACAAGTACAATTAAGTTCAAGATTTGAGCTATTACAGTGTGCCTTAAACCCACTCTTCCAAGCTGTTGGAAGACAATTGCTAAAGAAAGACCAGGTGAAATTAAACCAAAAGTGCCAAATGCAATCTGCATAAACCAGAGGTCGCGTTAACCGAATATTTTCTAAACGGTGTTATGCCGTGTTATGCATGCCCGCCAAAAAGGAAATTATACCGTTTCCAAAACTAACTTTACAAATCATTGTAAGGCGCTAACCGTTCACGAGCGTGCGCACCCCACCTCCGTTGACAGTTCACGAGCGTGTTCTTCCCCCCCCACCCGGGGGCTCATTTGCCCCATGCAGCGGAGTCTGGCTTACTCTTAGCTCTGTATGTGAGGGTACTTGCACTTTTATGGGTTGCCTTACTTAAAAATATCTTGATTAGTATAATTAGTGTAAAAAGGAAGCACTCATCATATGTATTTCTTTTCTTTTGTAGTTATTTTCTTTATTTTCTATGAGCACTGTGAAAAGCCCTAGAATCTAGATACATGTCATACATTGTTATGAATGTCACCCTCCTTTGCAGGTGACTTCCTGACAGAGTTCTTTAAGCTGTGCGGCAGAAAGGAGTCCACAGAAGAGGTTCTTGGGAGAGGAATGCCTGAAGAGGAGGGCAAAGGTCAGGTCCCTGTCTGGAATTGATAGCATTATGGTAACTGCTGGGTGTGATTACTAACAACTGCTGCCCCCCCCCCTGCAGAGAACAGCGACATTAGCTCAGCTTTATCCAAGCTGACGGAGCCGGTCGCAGCCGTCCCCATCTCCAAACTGTCCGTCTCCAACATAGTGCACAGCGCCCGGAAACACATCCGCCGCCACCGCCACACCGACGAGTCCCCGCTCAAAACTGATGTGCTCAACTCCGTCCTCCTGGTAAGGTTCATTAGGACAATAGAGCTAGTGTTATTATTACAAACAAACAGTGCTACTTGCAAACAAATGATTCACTATATACCTTATATTTTGAATGATGTTCTTTGTTTCTATTGATCATTGCCGCTCCCATTCACTTGTGGAGCTGTGCACGCTGCTACTTGCTTCCATGGCTAGTGATATAACATTACAGCATAAACACAAACAAGTGGCATTTAGTTTATTGATCCTAATCAGGGGCAAGACTTGTTACAGCAGAGTGTTCAAAAGACACTATAAGAAATCAACTTATTATTATTATTATTATTATTATTATTATTAATACAAATCAACATAAAATAAATAATTTAATTTTGAAAAAAGTAGAAAAACACTACTACCAAAATAAATGATAAACATAGGAAATATATACATTATGATGCTTTTTAATTCATATTTAAATATTGAAATGCAGTGAGGCAGAGCTGAATGGAGTACTGTTTACTATATGAATGCCTTGATTAAACAGCTATTCTCAAGGCGAAAACAAAAAATACTTTCATTATGTTTTAAAATAATTGAGGATGTAAAATAAATTGATTATTAACAATAACAGAGGAAAGCCTCATCGAAGTTCTTCCAGCATATTTAATTGTTTCTGTGACAACGGTATCCTGACAACTGTAACTAGTTTTGTCCGGCATCGCCCCTCTGCTTTTTATGATCTGTTAGTGCTGATACAAGCTACAAGCTCTAGGAGCACCAACCAGAGCAGGCTTGTCCTCATACATTGTATGAATAGCTCAATCTCATAGTGGTAAAGAGTGCACAGCTTTAAAGACAACAGTGAGGCCGTCCACAGCTCACCTGGTAGAGCAGGCAGCCGTGTGCTGGGCCTCAGTCCCTGCTGTGGCAGATGCAGGTTTGAATACAGCCTGTGGTTCCTTAACACGTCATGCCCTCTACTTCCAAGTTCCCTATTATAAAGTGTAATTGAAACTTCTGGAGTAAGGAGTGGAAAGACAATAACACACGGGAGAGCTCGTACAGCAAACACTGAAGATTTCTTTGAAGTTACGGTCAGAGAAGTGACATTTGCTGCAGCCACGAAGCGACACAGCTCCTGCCTAACCAATTCTGAAGATCTCTACCCCCAGACCCCAGACAAGACAGAACAAACAACTAAAACACCTCTATCAGCTGAGGACACAGGCAGGAATAAGGACACACAACGACTCTCTCACAGAGAGTGTAGCACCCCAAGGTCGCAGGCCTGTGCTCAGCGAGGGGAATAGAAAGAAGTGATAAACTAGGTCAAAGGTATGGGCCTAGGAACATATTTTCTTAAACATAAAGGCTACACTGGCCCTGAAAAATATTTTGTAAAGTTAAGATATTTTCAAGTAGAAGTGCTTTGAGCCTTTGCCAAAAGGAGAACACACGGGGTGCCATATTTGTTCTCAAGGCAGGGCTGGCCCATATGTCAATCCAATCCCCTAGACCTCCTCCTGTAACCGAGCAAGATCCCACCCTATGACTGAATCAGACCCCTCCCCTGATATAACCCCCACACCTGAGACTGCTTAGGCTCTACATGAGTACTCTGGGATCTCTCTGGAATAAAAATGACCTTGAAAAATCTTCATCTTCGTGTCAACTTGCATCTTTCTATTGCGTAGTTCTGTATTTACAACTAAAATGTTCCCTATTTCCCCAAAGGGACCAATAAAGTACATTATTAAGCACACTGACACATTCACTTCATTCTGATCGCAGTGTGTGTGCGTTGGAAGGGTTTAGGCTGTGTCCAATGAGTGTTGACACTGCTGGATGGGTTTACATACCGTCATAATTGAATTTCACTTTTCTATTGTGTGTTTCTTGTGTCAGTATCTCTTCCCAGATGCAGCTGTGGAGAAGTCCTCAGAGAGCAGCAGGAATAGAACTGCCCCGACCAACACCATTGGGATAGCAGAGCAGGAGAAAACTCCAGACTATGTATGTGTGTTGGTGAAGAACCACAAACCCTTTTACCTTGATATCAAACATGGTTGAATATCGTTTCAGAAATGAAAAACTCATAAATGGCCAGAGCAAAACTTTTGGAAAAGTAATTTTGCAACCAACATAATTACCATTGCAATGTAACTATATCATTCATAGTTCTGTTTTATTAAACAAGAGGTTCCACAGTTGTGTTGGAACATTTCTGATAGTTGTTTTCAATGTGTTAGGACAGAGTTTAAAGGTAGCTTTTAGTTTTTCTTTTTAATATTTCATGTTCTTATTCACTTTTCATAATCTACACGGAACAAAAATATAAATGTAACACTTTTGTTTTTGCTCCCATTTTTCATGAGATTAACTCAAAGATCTGTGATAGTGAGCACTTCTCCTTTGCCGAGATAATCCATCCCACCTCACAGGCGTGGCATATCAAGATGCTGATTAGACAGCATGATTATTGCACAGGTGTGCCTTAGGCTGGCCACAATAAAAGGCCACTCTGAAATGTTCAGTTTTATCACACAGCACAATGCCACAGATGTCGCAAGTTTTGAGGGAGCGTGCAATTGGCATGCTGACAGCAGGAATGTCCACCAGAGCTGTTGCCCGTGAATTGAATGTTCATTTCTCTATCATAAGCCGTCTCCAAAGGCGTTTCAGAGAATTTGGCAGTACATCCAACCGGCCTCACAACCGCAGACCACGTGTAACCACACCAGCCCAGGACCTCCAAGGTCGTCTGAGACCAGCCACTCGGACAGCTGCTGCAACAATCGGTTTGCATAACCAAAACATTTCTGCACAAGCTGTCAGAAACCGTCTCAGGGAAGCTCATCTGCATGCTCGTCGTCCTCATCGGGGTCTCGACCTGACTCCGGTTCGTCGTCGTAACCGACTTGAGTGGGCAAATGCTCACATTCGATGGCGTCTGGCACGTTGGAGAGGTGTTCTCTTCACGGATGAATCCCGGTTTTCACTGTTCAGGGCAGATGGCAGACAGCGTGTGTGGCGTTGTGTGGGTGAGCGGTTTTCTGATGTCAATGTTGTGAATCGAGTGGCCCATGGTGGTGGTGGGGTTATGGTATGGGCAGGCGTATGTTATGGACGACGAACACAGGTGCATTTTATTGATGGCATTGTGAATGCACAGAGATACCGTGACGAGATCCTGAGGCCCATTGTTGTGCCATTCATCCACGACCATCACTTCATGTTGCAGCATGATAATGCACGGCCCCATGTTGCAAGGATCTGTACACAATTCCTGGAGGCTGAAAACATCCCAGTTCTTGCATGGCCAGCATACTCACCGGACATGTCACCCATTGAGCATGTTTGGGATGCTCTGGATCGGCGTATACGGCAGCGTGTTCCAGTTCCTGCCAATATCCAGCAACTTGGCACAGCCATTGAAGAGGAGTGGACCAACATTCCACAGGCCACAATCAACAACCTGATCAACTCTATGCGAAGGAGATGTGTTGCACTGCGTGAGGCAAATGGTGGTCACACCAGATACTGACTGGTTTTCGGACCCCCCAGACCCCCCAATAAAGCAAAACTGCACGTTTCAGAGTGGCCTTTTATTGTGGCCAGCCTAAGGCACACCTGTGCAATAATCATGCTGTCTAATCAGCATCTTGATATGCCACACCTGTGAGGTGGGATGGATTATCTCGGCAAAGGAGAAGTGCTCACTATCACAGATTCTTTCAGATTAGTGAACAATATTTGAGAGAAATGGTTATTTTGTGTTTATAGAAAACGTTTTAGATCTTTGAGTTCATCTCATGAGAAATGGGAGCAAAAACAAAAGTGTTGCATTTATATTTTTGTTCAGTGTAATATGCATGTTCATCTGTTTTCTCAATGTGTTATGTAGATATTTGTATTCTATTTGATTTGACCATGTTATAAGACATTTTACTCAAATGTCTTGTGTTTATGTTAATCACTTAATTTTCTGTAAAAATAAATATTTTAAATATATATATATATTTTCTTGTATTCCACATTCTTACTTAAACTTCTTCAGTTTATATAAATATTTGTAATCATATTTTATATTATTTTATTAGACATATATATGTATTAATTTAATTCTAAGACTGTCTGGAAACCCAATCATCCCGGGATAAATCAAGTATTCTGATGTGACCCCCCCCCCCCCCCTCTGTGTGCAGAACCTGTACCAGCATCTGAAGTCCGCCCCCAGTGACAGCCTGACGTACCGGCTGGCTCTGTGTGTGTGTCTGGTGAACTACACCTATGGGGGGCTGCGGGCGGTGGCCCACCTCTGGCAGGAGTTTGTTCTGGAGCTGAGATACCGCTGGGAGAACAACTACCTGGTCTACGGGTGGGTAACACACACACTAAGGCTTCTCCTAGGATGGGGACGTGTGATCAATCAGCACCACACATACAGTTTAACATTGAGAAGCACAATCTTAAAGAGAATCATTTTGAAAGCTGTAAATATGTCATGTTGGCAGTTTTGCATACTCTTGTTTACATTTCGTTTATACATTCCTGACCTCCTGTTTTGAGTATTCAAACACAGATCGAATGCAACATCATTATTTGTGTAAGGCTGCAGGAGTTTATGAGATGAGGTCGATGTAGTCGCTAAATCCACTAGATACAGTCACTCATGCCAACCTTTCCCCTCCCTGTGCCTCCTGATCTGCAGACTGGCCGCTGGACCTCCTGATCTTCGCTGTTGTCTTCTGCATCAGAAGCTCCAGGTAGCAACGCTTATGCAAAATGCACAAGACACACCCACTCGCACGTCTATCCACACCACCTTCTTGTATGGGACATATTGTGCACACTATAGTTAAGACCCTGAAAGAAGCGAACACAGTGAAGCACCAGAGCGAGTTTACTGAACACGTAGACTACATGTCCAAATGTATTCAAGAAGCAACACTTTTAAAAACCGAAAAGTGCAGACCTTCCCCGAGGCCTGTGGTGGGTTCCTGTGCTCCTCAATCTTCAGACTTCAATGTGTTTATGAAACAAACACGATGGAGGATGGGTTGTGTTGCTCATAGCACTTAAACAACACATTGAAACCTTTTCAGAGCAGAAGCTGTTCTGACTAATCTTTCCAACTGTTTTTACACCACATGATTGATTTGGACCATGAGCTGAACCATGCTAAATGATGACTTACAAACAACAAGCAGACAGAGAAATCCAGCCTACATCTTAACCTGCTCGGCAGAGGTAATGATCTGAGAGCTGAAGGGAATTACTTAAAAATAAATCCAATCTAAATCATTTAGATCCCTGCATGTAGACATGTTTGTAACAAATGATGAAATGTTATTAAGCCCATTTTACATTTCATAGTTGAGGAGATTATTCCTATGACTGACAAACTGAAGGCAAATGATCATACTAATAGTCTGACCAGGGGTCTCCCTATGAACATTTTCAACTTCCATCCATTCCAACTGAACAAATGAACATATTATTTAAAAAAATATAAGCTTAGCAAACACATCCATGATGCAGCAGCCTGTGGGAAACGTCCCAAAGCACTTTTCTTTCTACACTAAACTTCAGAACTGTACACTCCTTTGCTCATTCTGTAATGGTGGTGTCAGGTCGGAATAATGCTGTAAATCACATAAATGTCTGAAGCATCACATTTGAAGAGAATTCAAGGCATGAATGTTAAGTTCCAAAGCTCGAAACAAGTCTTATGTTCCTGCGTAGATGCTGAACTGCTGCATCGAGAGGAAGAGGGCCAGAGATGAGTCCCGTAAGGTGCTGGAGGGAAACAGAGGGAGGGAGCGCAAGGTGTCCGGGGGGGGGCCCAGCGACCGCCCCACAGCAGAGGCTGCAGCCGGATCAACCAGAGAGGTGTCTCCTGGGAAGTCCTGGGACTCGTGGAGCGACAGCGAGGACGAGTTCTTCGAGTGCCTGAGTGACCAGGGGGAGGGGGAGGCTCCTCACGCTGAGGGAGACAAGGAGGGCAGTAAGGTCAAAGCAGAGGGGAGGCTGCATCCCCAAGGCAACATGACTCTACTGAACTCTACAGAGCCGCTCTACATTCCTGTCACTCAGGTCAGGATCTGTCCGTCTGTCACTGCTTCACACATATTCTAAAAGTCATAGGTCATCCAACCTGTCTTTATAAGAAACTTACACCTAGCTCTAAAATCCATACATATAAAACGAGACATGCCACAAGAGGTTGCTATCAAATCCCTAAAGCCAAAACAGAGTCTATGAAGAGCACAGTGCTGTATAGAGCCATGGCTGCATGGAACACACTGCCAGATCAGATCTCTAAAGAAACGACTAAAGCAAGCTTCAAAAGACGATTGAAGAGGCATCTAGAAGCCCAAAGACTGTAAATTACACAAGCAGCAGACAGGTTATGGTAAACATACAGCAGCACACCGATTCATATAGGTTTTTTAAACACATGCCAAGGAAATGGGGAATCAGAAAATAAGCTGTATGTGATGGTTGATACGAAAGTCACTGTTTGAAGGAAAATTTACGCCGTACACGATTTGTATCAATGTCTTGTAATGTACTGTCAAATGTCCTGTTTTATGTTATTTGTGGACCCCAGGAAGATTAGCTGTTGTTATGCACCAGCTAATGGGGATCCTAATAAAATAAACAAATAAACAAATAGGTTTAAAGGGGCCCCATCATGCACATTTTCAGATTCATATTTATATTTACTTCCCCTTTTGTGAAATGTCTTCATGCTTCAATGTTCAAAAAGCTCTTTATTTGTCTCATACTATACTTGTGGGGGACCTAAATCTGTTTACATAGTCACGTGTGGGGACTCGCCTCCCTTATGGGGACAAATTGGAGGTCCCCATGAGGGGGATCATTAATTTTAGGATGAAGACTTGGTTAGGGTTAGGGTGAGGCATGTGTTGGTTAAGGTTAGGATAAGTCTCCAGGAAATGCATGTAAGTCAATGTAATGTCCCCTGAAGTGATGTGTGTGTGTGTGTGTGTCAGGAGCCTGCCCCCATGACGGAGGACCTGCTGGAGGAGCAGTCTGAGGTGCTGGCGAAGCTGGGCACCTCGGCTGAAGGGACTCACCTCAGGGCCCGCATGCAGAGCGCCTGTCTGCTCTCTGACATGGAGTCCTTTAAGGTGAGCCAGGAACAGCTGCTCACACTCCATCTGTACACGCCAAACACAATAATCATCATAGGATTTGAGTCTAATCCCCGGCTCCCTATATCTTTAAGTTACGCTCTCCAGCAACACCCCTGATGCTCCTGCTGTGTGTTTGGAAAGGGACATTTTGCACCATAGTGCTTCATTCACGTAATTGAACATGCATCCCAAAGGTCTTCAGCGATGTAAAAAAGAAATATGGGTTCTCTCAAATGTTGGTGTCATTAATTCGTTTTCTTGGTTATTTGTTTGTATCAAATTCATTAACACCTGCTATAAAACAGCTTGTAGCTCCTGGTGCTTTGCCTTATTGGTTGTGATCAGAGTGAATATCACAGCTGTTATACACAGGTTTAGTTTAGTCACGCACCCTGGGTGTCGGATGCTTCTAAGGAAACATTTACAAATTATAAATATATTTACTGATTTTTGCAATGTGATTTTTAAGATCAGAGGGAATTATTTATTTTTAATATTATTTACATTGTATTTTTAAAATGTATTTTTTTGTACCAAACAAAGAAGTTACATACCGTTAGAAGTCCAGGACTTCGCTGCATGTTTTTAATAATAATTAAGGGATATTTTCTGGTAATTATATAATCTCAATTAAATCATCTCCTTTTGTTTTCTTGTGATTATGAAAAAAGGAAGTATTGAAAAATAAGAGCTCTATTTCATTTATCTCTAGTGGTGAATACATTTTCCAGGTCTTGGTTTATTCCATGGCTCTTCAGAAAGTCCTTCTTAAGGACGTAGGGATGCACATGGATTTATTTCAAGTGAAACTTGAACCGTTCTCCCGTCCCTCCACAGGCAGCTAACCCGGGCTGTGCTCTGGACGACTTTGTGCGCTGGTACTCTCCTAGAGATTACGTGGAGGAGGAGGTGGAGGATGAGAAGGGGAACATGGTTCTGAAAGGCATGATGAGTTCCAGGATGATGATCCCAGGAAACATGTGGGTGGAGGCCTGGGAGTCCGCCAGGGTGACCCCCGCCCGCCGCCAGAGGAGACTGTTCGACGACACCAAGGAGGCCGAGAAGGTCATTTGCACAATTCAACTAACGTAACAGATGTGACTGAAGGCAGATGCATGTGTAATATATACCTGGCTGCTAAATCCTAAGAACTGTTACAGGATGTGTATTTTTTTTAAATATTGTAACTTTTTATTTTTTATTATATTTTGTATTATATCATAACTTAGTACTTTTTTTTAAATGCATGTCACATATTTAACATGTAACCTTAAGCTGTCTGTGGCTCTTTTTCCTGCTGTAAGTACACACATGTCCCCTCCGTGGGACAAAGAGATTCTGACTCTGAATGTGGGAGTCATCCTGCCTTTGTCTTGTCAGGTTCTTCACTATTTGGCGGTGCAGAAACCTGCTGACGTGACACAAAATCTCCTGCCGTGCATACTCCATGCTGCTATTCTGAAGTTGAAGGAAGAAGGTGAGTTAGGCTGTGTAATGACATCAGAGAGTAAACTCTAGGGGCTAAATCACCTCAATATTATCAACACATACATCAGAAACTATTAAACATCAAGGTGTGACAATCAGGATTTTAACCACTGGTGTTTTTGCACACATTCTTCCAAAGCCTTGGATTGTAGAAGGATATTCACATGGGAGACTTAGAATACATTCCACCAAAGCAATGAGCCCTTCACAAGAAGGAGTCATCTCAGTACCTCTTAAGGGTCCGAGTTAGTAGGGAGAGATGAAAACTCCGTATTATTATTGGTATTTTAATTAACTGTTAAGATATTGATTATAGCAGCTTTACAAAATAAGTAGAATGTTAAACTTCCTGTATGAGCCTAATATAGTTGACTGATGAAGTGTTCATCCATTGTGTGAATCACAACCAAAGATGTAGCATGTCGGTGGAACATTTTGCCACAACGCCATTTGTACTGCCACCAAGTAGCTTCCAAGTTTCCAAAACAACAAGAACAAAGCTCTTATTTTCTATTCTAATATGTTCTATTAGTATGATTATGTACACCTGTTGTTGGAAAGGGGTCGGATGTTGTTTCTTATATAACAGTGTTTGCCTCTCGATGCAAGAATAACACAAATGTAATGTATGAATGCTGTCAACCGTGAGTAGCAACAAAGACTGGAAATGAGAAAGTGATCCAAATGGCTGCTCTTTAAGAACGGGATTGAGTGTGTGGGACACAAACAGTGAGGGGACAGCATAGGGACTGGAGGGAACATTCCATATGTTCCTTCTTAAATACATTGCCTGCTTATTACTATAACAAACTTTGCTCTTTTTTTCTTTTCCCTTTCTCCCTCTCTCCCTTAATCCTCTCACAGAGTCAGTGGAAGACATCCCATCAGTGAGAAAAAGCATCCAGCAGGCGATCAGTCAGGCAAGCAAGCTGCTGCACACCCTCAGCCACGACTACAAGAAGCTGGAGGTGAGAGACAGGATGAGAAGTCACTTCACAAGCTGATCATCTGACCAGGATTTAGAGAATGATAAGCACTGGGAAAGTTGGCTGTGCAATAATATGAGAGTAATAATCTTTAGAGAAATGTCAGTGTCAATTTAAAGCTGTTTTGATGGCGAAAGCTTTTCTCGCTGAAACGTGATGTCATATGATTCTCTGAAGAATAGTGTAGCTGTTATCAATGTGGCAGCGTACTCTGAGAACAAATATTAGTAAGGTGCATTACTAAATCATTTATGATTCAATACTCAATCATTGACATATTAACATTAGAATAGTATAACTATATACAGTTGTTTCAACACTCCATTTATTTGTATACAGTTGCAGAACAGCTAGGAAAAGCCAGACCCAGATGGTATTGTGGGAACTGTGACCCCTCTGGCATTTAGAGCTAGCTTACCTATTTAAGATGAACGCAAGAGTGAAACTAAGCTCCAAACCACAAAGTGAAGAAGCACACAAGTTTAGAGACCTTCTCTCCAATTGAGAACTTTCAGTTCCTTAAAACTTGCTTCCAAACCCATATGAAGATAAATACATCATTGAAAAACCCTTGGACAAATGTAACAGCCATGTTTCTGGGTTTCCCTCTGAGCAGGCGGATCTCCTTGCTCATTGTTGGATCAGTTATGCATGCAAGCCTATTTAAAAGTGGAACCTAGCTTAGCATACTCTTATCCCGGGATGCACCGGGTCCGTCTGCGCTGCCCTTTTGTTCAGACCTCCTCCAGCGTCATACCCCACCGGGCGCGTTTCGGAAGCGGAGCGTCTTGCATGCCGGCTCACAGTTTTGGTTGATTTGGGCACATTTCATGGACAGGATACTTTGTGCAGACAAAGTTAATAATACTTGTAATAGTCCAGTTATAAATGACATTAATCAAATATGTGTTGCTGTATTTCGTGGTAAAAAAATGCATACATCATCATAATTATTCTATATATATATAAGTGACTGTAAACCGGAGGAGAACGCTGGCATTTCTCCTCCTACTTGAAAGACTACGGAGGGATTGGGTCTGCAACATGACTTTATGTTGGGGATTGACTGGATGCTCTCAGCTTTATTCTGCCGAGGACCGGCAGATACATTCAAAACAAATCGCGGACCGGTTGTCAATTTGAACTGATTTTAATATTTACTCACCAGCAGCAGGTAGCAACAGAGGCTAATTGTATGTAACAGCCTGAACAACTACTAGATACTAAATACTACTACCGGTGTCGTTTTTCGGAATAACGGAAAACTAAAAAAACCGACGTTATTCAGTTTTTAAACCAAAACGGGGTGGTGTGTGTGTGTGTGTGTGTGTGTGTGTGTGTGTGTGTGTGTGTGTGTGTGTGTGTGTGTGTGTGTGTGTGTGTGTGTGTGTGTGTGTGTGTGTGTGTGTGTGTGTGTGTGTGTGTGTGTGTGTGTGTGTGTGTGTGTGTGTGTGTGTGTGTGTGTGTGTGTGTGTGTGTGTGTGTGTGTGTGTGTGTGTGTGTGTGTGTGTGTGTGTGTGTGTGTGTGTGTGTGTGTGTGTGTGTGTGTGTGTGTGTGTGTCATTTGTTTTCAGAAGATATTATGATAATCATAATATCGTGACATATCAGCATTTAGCACTATTAAGATTAAACTAATTTATTTTGGGAACACCCGCATATAGGCTACCTATGGAGTTAGCCAGATGTGTGTCAATTACTGTTCATGGTCATTTGAAAACAAATGCCGGTGTCGCACAGACACAAACACACCGAAAACAGAGCACATACACACACACATCATGCGCCTTGGTGACCGGACATCTCCTTCATAAAACTAATAAAAGGGGGAGTAATCGGGCAGTTCGATGTGTGTAGAGGTGTGTGTAGAGATGTGTGTAGAGGTGTGTGTAGTTAACACGTGGCAGCCTGCAGTCACTCGCTGTTCTGATGAAGGTAAACACAGCGAAGGCGGTGCGTAAAAAGGCTCAGCTCTTTACCCGCTGGCTGGTGCTGCACTTCTCAGAGGCGGAGTTACACGTCCCGCTGCCTCCTGATGCTGCAGCCATTTCATGAAGTGAAGGAGGCTTTCCTTCTATAACACAGCTGCGGGCAGCAGATACCGTGAGAGTCCCGGACATGAAATCATAGATCAAGGCAGACTGGGTTACTCTCCTGTTTTGCCAATCCGGTGCTTAAACAAATAGCTCTACGCCCCTGGCCGACATGTCCTTAAAATGAAGTCCGAGTTTGAAATATATCTCAAATAATGTCTGCACTGCCATTTCCCCACATAAAGATAACAGTCTGCAATTAAACGGTTGTCTCCTGTGCGCTCCTCTTCCTACTTGGTGCACCGGTAACTTTCTCGTGCGCACAAGAGGCTGAGACCAGGCTGATCCGCCGAATCCCTCGGAACATCATAAAAGCCATTTTCAACGGTTATCTGGTGAATGTTAAACTAGGCTACTGGATGAAATAATATGACTGGTATAGGTGCAAAAATTAAACACTTTTTGAAAAAAATATTATGATAAAATATTTTTATATATTTATAATTCTGCAAATATTACGATAAAGTCACAGCTATTTCGCGGCACGGCAGTAACACCTCCGCGGACCGGGGGTTGGGAACCCCTGCTCTAAGCGGGCCACTTCCTGCCCGGGGCTATGCAACGTCTCACATCAAAAACAGACCAGCCGCCTATTTTTAGCGGAGCCCAGCGCTGAGACGCTTGTGGGACGCTTCTGGGCCGTAACGCTGAGCGTCTGGTGGAATAGCACCCATTCACTAGGAGTGGCTGTGAACGCCGCGGCGCAGACGGACCCGGTAGAATTATCAAGGCAGCTTATCATGTTAAGCTGCCTTGACATGATATGAGATTTGTTCTTCGCTCACCACAAGGTATGGCACAGAGCCTTGGGGTGACAGCTAGTTAACTTTGTTTCTATGGTTACGTCCTCTGCTTAATACAGCTGTATTCTAATTGGTAGTGATGAATTGTATTACAAAGTGCCTTATAGTTAGTTCAGTTCCATTGCCTTTGTCCCTCCTGCTCCTGTTCTCACAGCTCATTGGCTCTCTCCTATCTGCAGGACTTCATTAACCAGCTGATGGCTCTGGAGACAGCCATCACTCAGGCTCGGTCTCTGAAGGCCAAGTTTGCCACCTGTGAGGGCGGGACGGCAGAGGACACAGAAGAGCTAGAGAAGTAAGTTACACATGGTTTTATTTGAGCAGCGTGTCAGACAAAGACACGGAGAAAGACATTCTGTACAACTGTGAGCTGTTGTGACGCCAAACAGGGCCTCAAATGTAAACCATAGAAATCTGTAACGTTTGGTGACATCATCTTACACAGTTAGTTGTGACAACATCTGTCAATAGACCTAAACAGATGGTATTGCTGCTCTGTAGGACCACATTTTGAGAACTACATCTGCTGAGGCAGCTCTTAGCTTCGATGCGCCACAAACCTGGAACTAGCTCTTGTGAATTAAATAATAATATAATAATAATAAATAATATTTTTATAGCGCCTTTCAGGAAACCCAAGGTCGCTTTACAAATCGGGTTTGTCGGAATTGTCTCTTTGTTTGTTTTCTTGTTCATTATAATCTGTTGATGCCTATGTTAAGCACTTTGAATTGCCTTTGTGACTGTATACATAACCTGAACCAGAACCACTGAAGTCATGTTTAACTTCCTGCTCCAGGTTCGTGAGCTCTCTCCTGGAGGATCCGGAGGTGGTGGTGCTGGGGGCGGGGCAGGGACCAGCCGGCAGCATCATCCACAAGCTGTTCATCAACTCTCAGAGGGTAAGACCCCCCCCTCTCCCCCTGGTTGTCTCATTATATGGCGGTGGTACTTCAGTGTATTGTTTCGTGTGTTTTCTCACTGTGATGTTGTTAAGTAGCTTTTTGAGGTAATGGGCAACCAGCGTTTCCTCAGATCTTCACTCGTGATTTTTCTTATATATTTTTTTTATACATTTCCTGTATTCGAATGTATTTTTCTGTGTCTTTTCTTGCTGCTTACGTGAAGCTGGCTGACTTCACCAGTGACGAGGTAACCATAGCAACGAGACTTCCTGTAAACCTCTACCCCTCAACAGTCCCTGAGTAACACAGAAATAAGCAAACATGCCTGGTCCCCAGATTATTCTTTTAACTCATTTGACTAATTCATACCTCCAATACAGTTGTGCAGGAATGAGTCCTATTATTTACAAGATCTGTGATGAACACAAGCTGAAGAGATTTCCAGGTTTTGTTCTACGACATATAATCAGTAAATACCCCACCCCACATTACCAGCGCTAAGCCAAAGGCTACACATGTTTAGCATTGAGCGCTTCCTTGTCTCATTTGGTCGTTTTTATGACACAAAGAAGTTTCAGGCATTCACCTGCTGGGGATTTTCTGACTTAGTTCATGTTGTAGAACAAAACATGTACATCTCTTCAGCTTGTGGTCTAACAGACTTTATTTCAGGCATCTGAACACACTCATGAAACCGTTGACTTTGAGACAAGGAAACATGAAGTGGTCAAAGGCAGACTCATTTCCATGTTTTAGGACTTACTACTGAACAAAACACAACTGGTGCTACATGCCAAATGAAAGCTATCATCCACAGCGTTATGATGAGATCCTGGATTAGATTTTGATACAGAAAAAAGTCATATACATATGTACAGTATATTCCAAAGATGAAGGTCATTGTGCACCGTTAAAGGAGGGGTAGAATGTAATCTCACTAAGACTGTGCCCTCGTTTTAGTCTCTAAATCTAACATGTGTCCTTTAATCATGATGGAATTGTTCTATTCAATGTAGAATAATTCAGTGGCACCAGTTACATGTTTGCCACAGATGGGTGACGAAGCTTACATGAGTGTGTTTACCTACTGTATAAACTGGTGTACCAGGGTGCTACACACACCTCCACACCCTTCCTCTGCGGGTTAGTAACATTTACCTCCACCCCCCCCCCCCCCAAGGCTGCTCTCCTGTCCCCGTTGGAGGATGAATTTGGCCTGGAGAAGAAGCCGGGCGGAGGCAGCAACAAGGTGCCGGACTTCCCCCCCCCGGCAGGGCGGGAGATCCTGCTGCGGACCTGCGTCCCCCGACCGGCCCCCTACTCCAAAGCTCTGCCTCAGAGGCTCTTCTGCGTGCTGATGAAGGAGGAGTTCAGGCTGGCGGGGGCCTTCTCCTCAGACACCACCTTCTTCTGAGGCCCCTCTGAAACCATGTGCAGGCCCCCTGCAGCAGAGCAGGAGGAGCAGGGACGACGTTAACAGGGTTTACTTTCTCTGTTGCTTGTTTGTGGGACCATTCCTTGTTCAGTAAATGTTTTATTTAAGCATGACATGTTTGTGCTGGCTAGAGAGTATATCTCGCCAACACTCATGAGCCTTATCGAGAAAGAGAGTGAGAAGTATTCTCGTTCTCATATTGGTGAAACAGTACACTTTCACACATGTATTACATCCCAACACATCTCTTATTTCAAAACACTTTACCAGAGCTTTAGACACAAGATGTCTCTTGTAAATGGGCAAAACTTCAAAAACAACAATTGTCTTTAGGGGAGATTTGATGTTTATGAAGGTTCTGAGATGGTATATAACACGCGTTATACTTCTGAGTAATAAGATACAAATGGCTACGTCAGTGTGTGCGTAGTAAGGGTGTAGCTGATAATACATTGTGGCACTTCCAGGTATAAGCATTTGCTAATACCTGTAAATAATGTGTTGGACAGGAATGCTAGGTAATAATAAATAGGTGCACTCACACATTAATATATCCAACTCTGAAGTACTATTACGTAGTTATTTTTAGAAAATAAAGCTTTACTTATCGCAGCCTCAAAAGTGAGCCTTTATCCAAATGAGAAATGGTTGTATTGTCATCCAACCAATGCTCTGTCAGTGTATTATGAAAGTAACAGTGATGTCCTCTGTGTGTACACAGCTGTACTGTGTTGTTGGAACAAAGAGCGCCTCACCTAGAAATAAACACTTGTTCTATCTCAGTCGCTGACTGGCCGTGTGTGTGTACAGAGTTGGAGTTAGCAGAGTCTGGTCGGAGGAGGTCTTTTCTTTTGCAGCATCCACAGCACTTGATTGGCTGTTCAGAGCACCGTTCAGTAAAGGAGTCTCGTAGCTGTTTTTCTCTGACTGGTTCCCCGTTTAGTTTATCGTGTGTAAAGTACGTATAGCTAAACTTAATGTGTGGTTGATGCAGTACACAGTCCTACCGATGGTGTCAAAAAGTATTTTAGCTCATTCAATGTCCATTTATTCTGTTGGGCGCTTTGGCTGAATTCTTACATGAACAGTGCTATACAAATAAAGTTATTATTATTATCATCGTATAAAGTACAACAGTCATTCTTGTTTAGTTAAACTATACATACAAATTAGTTGTGTGTATCCATGCCACTTATTGTTTTAACATCTAAGATAACTTGGCTGGTTAGCGACTAACAAGTTGATGGTGAGGCAGTGCTGGAAGAAGTTCTTAAATCCTTTGCTTGAAAAAAATATTTATGTTTGACAATACGACACCATCAGTGTTGTGTAACTATACCATGGGTCTGTATCATAAAGTGTTACTCTTTGGTTCTCAAGTCATTATATTTCTCAAAATACATTGAATACGTTATGCCTAAGAAGACAAATAACATTCGATCACAAAATTACTTTTCTTTGTAAAAGGTCTAAAAGCAGTAAAAGAGATGCGGAAAATCCTGCTGACACTGTCAGGGTACACATTATGTTTTCACCTTTACATGAATAGAAAACCTACAAGAATACTTTTGGATTGCATCTAACAGCGTTCTACTCTCCTCGGTAAATGACAATATTCTTATCGGTCTCGTGGATCTTGATCTCGTGCAGCAGGCTGGGCGGCAGCAGCTTCACCATGTGATCCCAGATGTAAACAGCCACGTTCTCAGTGGTGCTGAGTGGACAGAAGAGAGCAGGAATGAGTAACGTGAACACCATCTGGGGGAACTAAATGAAACTGAAGAGGAAACTCACCTGACAACTTTGGCAAAGTATGGGACGTCCTTATCCAGGTTTTTATGGTCCAGTGGAATCATGATGACTTCCTATAGTACAGAATAAATGTCATTTAGTCGGTACAAAAGCCACAGAAGACACTGTTCTGCTGATTATTTCAGTTTTAAGGCCTGCAATGCTACTGTTCACATTCACCCCACATTTCTCAACACAAAAACTTAAATGTTTGCATTTGATGTTGCTCTGAGTATGCCAGAAGGGTGAACTGTTTGCTATCACATAAGCCATATCAACTGTTGATCATACTGTATGACTAACTTGTGCTAATGCCCAGTCTGTGACGTTCTGCACCCAGCTGTCAGGAACTGTTAAAAATGCAGCTCGATCATTGAGATATCACGTCGGATGATATAATAAAGTATTCCTTCTTCTGTTCTTACCTCGATGTGCGCCTTCAAGTCCGTCAGGTTCATGACCATCCCGGTGTGAGCATCGATCTGTGGGCGTTCACAGGAGGAGGGTCACACACACATCCAACAGATCCTTTGAGTTGGTCATTTAAGTGTTCTGGGGAAATTGTGATGACTACAAATACATGAAGTGCATCAATTCTGTTCCTCCCTACTGAAGGAAACAAATGATGGTGCAGAAATAAATACTGAATTATACTATGGAATTCTATCTTATTCTTTTTTGAATTATCACTTACGAAACCTAAAATATTTCTCCAAATATAATTCATATTTAAAATGACAGATGGCTGATGAAGCTTGAAATATATTTAGAAAAATGTCTCAGAACGTAACAGTTTGATTTAGTTTAACAGATAGATACTGACCTTTCCACGCACTGTTACCTCCACTGTGGACAGACAGGAGGACATTGAATGAATGGGAATGGCAATGTAAAAGCAAGCAACATTTTTACAATATAAAGAGTGTGACAAACCTTTGTAGTTGTGTCCGTGACCGTTGGGATTGTTGCATTTTCCATAAACTCTTTTATTCTCCTCATCACTCAGGTGAATGCTGGAAAAGAAGTTCAAGTAAAAACAAGGAAGGAACATAAGAGAAGTGTTTATAGATGCACCTCGGACACTCAACTTTGGTTATTATCAATACATTGTTTTAATTCATCTCAAACCATTCTCTAGTTCTAGTTTCTCAAGTTGTAGATTTCCAAACCATGCGTTAAGATCGTTAAGATGCCAACGCTCTCGTGACTATTTGCTGATGACGTCATCAGCAAATATTCAGCACTGTGTAACTTTACAATACATGTGTTTAAAATGCGTGCTGTGCTGATAGAAAACGCTGCATGTCAAATCAAGCGCTTCCTAAACCGGCAGAAACCAGGCGAAAGGGATGTCAAAAATATATGAATTAAAAGACATAGTGTAGTCTGCCAAACATATCTGAAAACAATATAGGATTGTATTTCAGAGAAATATGTTTTTGAAAATATGTTAAAAACAACATAGTACAGTATGTTGAAAATATGTAAAAGATAGGTCAACAATATCAGAAATACTAACATATTAAAAAAACAAAAGAAAAAATGACATACTATAAAATGTTTTAAAGCACCAATTATTTACTCCATAGGTGTACTTTGAGGGTTTGTGACTCTGCAGACCGTTAACATGCAGAAAAACCTTCATAACACACAAGGGGACGGGTAATAACCGGAAAAGCATGACATGGGACCTTAAACAATTGTTGTTGATTTGGTCAGTTATCATTCCTGTGATTACACACAGAAATGATGATGATACGAAATAAAAAATGCAAGTAAGCAAGTAAAAATGATGACAGAAATAGGAGCTTAAACTGTTACTATAAATAACAGGGGGGGGGGGGGGCGTCCATGTAAAATACAGATATGAATACTAATCCACATGACAATATGATAATTACAATAAATATATAAAACGTCAAATGTAAAAACGTTATAGCCTATTGCAATTTCCATTTTTGTATAATATATGGAGCAGCCCTATAAATAAACCAACAGGTGCTCTATGTATTTAAAGTGCAATAAATATTGTTTCACTTATACATACAAGTGATAAACAATTGTAATTTCAATATACTGATAATCATTTTGGCAATAATCATGCAGGATAATGTCTATTCATGGGCTACACATGTGCAGAAATCTCGTTTAAATTCCAAATATTTTCCTACCTCGCCGACAGCACGTGAAGGCAGCACCAGCAGTTTACGTATCTATGGCTTCAGATAAACTATAAATCCCACAAAACAATAATAAAACAGAGATATAAAACTACCAAAGGTTTTGTTCAATTAAAAATGTTTGGCAGTAAACAAGGACGGCTATCGGTAACATTGAACGGTCGCTTGTTGTACACTGTAGACAGGAAACGGACTTCCATACCGGGAAGCAGCCCTATCCGTCGAGTATTCACCATTTCTGTCCTAACATAAAACGGCTACCTTTAATTTAATTACGAACAACCCTATAACCTGGTCACGCTTCCCAACATCTATCGGCACAAACCAGTATGTGTATTACCGCGAGATTTAGGTAATACGTATATAACGTATGGATATAACGGTATGTAAATAAAAACGTAATGACGTAGCTGCTACCTGTGGAGTCGGTGGCAGGCGCTGAAGCTCTGGACTCGGGTGATGTATCCGAGCCGCTCCGCTGCACCATCGGTCACTGAGGATCCAGCCATGGTCGATATTCTACCTGAGAGAGGCTCCAGAGACTGTTTGCTGAGAGCTGGGATGAGCAGGATGAGAAGGTCCGCTGCTGCTCGAAGCTCCCGCCCCCCGTGACTCAAACTGCCCGACCATTGGCTCAAAGCAGGGCGTAAAATATCTCACATGTCCCAGATAGTTATCAAAAGCCCTCAGGCAAACATCAGTCTGGATCAGTCTATGGTCTGGATACAATGCATTCTATTAAAACTAAAGAGGAGATATTGGTTTTATATTAAAGAACATTTGCTAAAATTGTGAGAAAACACTACTCGAGTATAGGCTTTATTTTTGCATTTGTGATTAGAGATAATGATCAGTAGCTCTATCTGTAGACCTGGCTTGGGAACCAGAGGGTCGCCAGTTCAAATCCCATGGACCAAGTGCAGAGAGTGGGTTGGTGCTCTAAAACAGCGGTTCCCAACCTGTGGGCCGCGGCCCCCTAGTGGTCCGTGAAGGCATTGCAAGTGGGCTGCCAAATATATTTATATATTTTTTTACATTCCCATCTCAGACAAAAACAAAACAAAAACAGAAGAAATAAAGATACAGTCAGTAGGATCACTTCAACATTTCACAACCAAAAATAGGTTGACAACCAAATACCACCGAAAAACACAACATGGCAAGCATATTTATTGTTTCTTTAATCCCACTCTTCGTTAGAGCTCATTATTTCCCATTTCATGGCGTGTTGCGCCACCCTTTGATTTTTTGTGGCAAAAACTTTTTCCAAAATAAATTGTATTTGTAATCTACTCTTTAAACTCCTTAAATTAAGATTACTCCTTGATTGACTTGATTGAATAGTTATATTTATTAACTGTATGCGGTCTTCATCTAAAAGCCCAAATACAATTCTGAAATTGTATATATTTATATTTATATAAATATATACATATAATAATAATAATATACATATAATAATAATAATAATTCATTTATTTTATATAGGCGCCTTTCAAGGCTCTCAAGGTCGCCGTACAAACACATAACACATCCTTGTTTGTCTACCCTCCCTCATACTGTAAAGTGTCTTTGAGTTGTGAAAAGCGCTATATAAATAAAATGCATTATTATTATTATTATAAAAAACAAGATACACAATACATAACACCAGCATAAGAGACATAAACAAGACAATGCAGTATATAAATCAATCAAATAACCAAATAAAGAAAAACAGAGGTTTTGTGATGGATAATGATCAGGGTGGATATGTGAGTGTGAAGAGATATGTTTTGAGGCGTGATTTGAAAATGGGGAGCGAGTCAGTGTTGCGGATGTCAGGTGGGAGGGAGTTCCAGAGGCGGGGTGCAGAGCGGTTGAAGGCTCTAGATCCCATGGTGGTTTAACGGAAGGGGGGTGCAGTGAGGAGCAGAAGATCTGAGTGTGCGGATGGGTGTGTTGATGTGCAGGAGGTCGGAGAGGTACAGAGGAGTGAGGTTATGGATGGCCTTAAAGGCGAGGAGCAGAATCTTAAAAACGATACAGGATTTGACGGGGAGCCAGTGAAGCTGCTGAAGAACAGGAGTAATGTGGTTAATGGAGGGGGTTCTGGTGATGATGCAGGCGGCAGAGGTCTGAACCAGTTGAAGTCTGTGGATGGATTTGAGAGGGAGACCAAAGAGAAGGGAGTTGCAGTAGTCGATGCGGGAAGTGACCAGGGTGTGAACAAGAATGGCGGTGGTCTTAGGGTTAAGGGACGGGCAGAAGCGGTTGATGTTGTGTAGATGGAAATAGGCAGACCGAGTGATATTACTGATCTGAGATTTGAATGAAAGTGTGCCGTCGAGGATGACACCCAGACTCTTAACCTGAGGGGAGGGGGAGACTGAAGAGTTGTCTATAGTAATGGAGAAACTGTCAGGTTTGGTTAGGATGGATTTTGTGCCAATGAGGAGAACCTCGGTTTTACAGTCAGACAGGGAGGATGGAGGGAGGATGGTGGTTGGTTTGAAGGACAAGTAGAGCTGGGTGTCATCCGCGTAGCAATGAAAGTGGATGTTGTGTTTACGGAATATATTGTCAAGAGGAAGTAAATAGATGATAAAAAGAAGAGGCCCTAGGACAGAGCCCTGGGGAACACCGGTCGTGTATGTGTGTGTGTGTGTGTGTGTGTGTGTGTGTGTGTCCGCATCTGTAGCCTGTTATTGTCTCATTATACCGCACTGTGAATGAATTAAAAGTAAATGTTTAAGTCATCATGAACACATCTGTCCATCAGACAGAGGGCTGCTGTGCCTCCTGTCATCATTAATGGACGTCTCTTTAAAATGACCGCTCAGAGGAGAGGAGTTCTCATTTCTCTAACCGCCTGCTGCTTCCCCTCCTCTCTCCACTGTTCCCCTCCTCGAGTCCTCCGCTCGCATCTCCTGTGGACGGGACTAAGTATCGAGGATAGCAGTCGAGGAGGGGAGTAGAGGAGGGGAGTCGAGGAGGGGAGTTAGAGAAATGAGAAAGGGCCCAGGAGTGCAAAAAATAGTAAAGTGAAAAGTAATGTACACAATCTACAGAATAAAATATAGAATGAATTGAATGATGAATAAACAGTGAGGGGTATGAATACACTAGATATACACAGCAGCCTGTGAGCAGTATGAACAGTGTGTATGAATACACTAGATATACACAGCAGCCTCTGAATAGTATGAACAGTGTGTATGAATATGCTAAGATATATAAAGTATGAAAACGGTAAGCAGTGCAAGTATAGTATAAAATATATAGATATTAATTTCATGATGATAAACATTGTGGAACAATGATGAAAAATGGGAATGGATGTGGCGACGTAAAACTGACACAAAACAACAACAAACTTTTGCTGAGCCAATTGGAGAGTTTCATCAGCAGCACGGGGTAAAACCCACCAATGAGCGCTCAGCTCGAGATACCAGCGAGTCGTTTCCCATCAAGCATTTCGCTTCCGCAGCCCGTGGAGAGGAACTGTGCCGCCTCGCTGCGCCTCACTCTCAAGGCTGCGGGCGTCTTTGTCCCGCGAGATTTCAACGTCTCATGTAGGCGAGCCTCCGAGCCTCCAGAGCAAGTCGGACAAAAAGACTAACCATCATGCAACGCTCTAGCAAGACGTTGATCGCAATTGCGTAGGTCTCGCTTGTCTCAAACAAGCCTCTTGTTTCGTGAAATGCTGGCAGAGAGTGTGGCCTCTGGCTATTCACACATCAAAGTGCCCAGGAAGTAAACAATGGAAAATGAGAAATCTCCAACGAGGCGTTTCGGGGAGGTCTTTTCTGTGTTAGAGTTTTACTCCCTACAGGGTGTACTTTGAGGGTTTGTGACTCTGCAGACCGTTTATATGGATAACAACCTTCATAACACACAAGGGGACGGGTAATAACCGGAAAAGCATGACATCGGACCTTTAAAACACAAACGTTCAATCTTTGTATAACAAGGTGAATAATAAAAAAAACTGTTCCAACTGTTGGACAATTACATCCTTATGTACCATCTTCATATTTCCCTAATTATTAACCTTGCTTCAATCAAAACAAGAAAATATATATTCTTGTAAACTGTTGAGGGATAACATTTTGATGTACAGCAAACTACGGCCCTGGGGCCAAATGCGGCCCGCGGGCCATTTTGAATCGGCCTTCAGCAAATTACAAAAAAGTATAATGAAATATGGCCCACAAATAAAACTTGTGCTATCCTTATATTGTACTACTTAAATATATATGTACCAATATATTACACAGTAGTATGCATGTGTCACAAACGAGCTGAGGACCAAAATGCAGAACACGGGAAACTAGAGATAGTCGGTAACCAGCTTTATTGAAGGCAATAGGCTGGTAGGAGACAACACGGCAGATAGTAGGCAAAGGGCTGCTCGGGGACAGACGAGGGTTCCAGGAGACAGCAGGACGGGAGTCGCAAGTACAGAACGGGTCAGGGAGCAGGCGAGGCAGGCTGGTCAGGGACAGGCAGGGTCGAAACCGGGAGAGCAATCCGAAGGGTAATGCGGGAAAGACTGGCATGCTGCAAAGTACGGTGAAAGTGAAGTAGGCCTAAATACTAATGGAGCTGATGGGTGTAACAGAGTGAGAGAGAGACAGGGTGTGACTACCAGGTGACTAAGGAATGTGTTCGAACGGGGTACAAAAATACTGGACTCAATTGCGACGGCTCAGATTTTAATGAAAAAATAAAACAAAGTTAACAAAAAATCACTCAAGCGAGGACAAAACAAAACTTCTCGATCTAAAACAAACAAAACTCTTCTCTCTGGTTTTAACGCTGGGTCTCTGGACATGGAAGCACACTGAAACAAGACGAACTGGCACAAGACAAAGGGAGACAAGGACTATTTATACATGAGGGAATAGGGACCAGGTGGAAACAATCAGGGGCGGGGCAGACGCTGACGATGACGGAAAAACACCCAAAGTGAGGAATTAACAGGGCCTGAAAGGAAAGACAAGCGGTAAGTACAAAATAAAACAGGAAATGGGAAAACGAGACATGACATGAAACAAACACGACTAACACAATTGACGAGACACCACAGTACCCCCCCTCTAGGGACTGCTCCGGAAGTCCCAGACCCTCCTGGATGATCCTGATAAAAGTCAGTGATCAAACTCCGATCTACAATGAAGCTTGCAGGGACCCATTGTCTCTCTTCGGGACCGTAACCAACCCAGTCCACGAGGAATTGTTTCCCTCGACCACGGTTACGGACTCCAAGCAGTTTCTTAACAGTGTAGACAGGACCACCATCAACCATCCGGGGAGGCGGTGGGGGCTTAGAGGCGGGCACCAGAGGACTCTCTCTTACAGTCTTGACCTTCCCCACATGAAACGTCGGATGGACTTTGAGCGCCCTGGGTAGACGTAAGCGTACAGACACTGGGTTAATCACCTTAGACACCTGCAAAGGACCCACGAACCTTGGGGCTAGCTTTCTGGACATGACATGAAGGGGTAAGTCTTTGGTAGCCAGCCAAACGCTTTGTCCAGGCCTATAGGATGGAGCAGGTCTGCGATGCCGATCCACCACCTTCTTCATCTGGCTGGCACTGCGCAGGAGAGCACGACGAGCACCTGCCCAGATCCGGCGGCACCGACGGACCATGGCATGTGCCGACGGGACCGTGACCTCACCTTCATTGGCAGGGAACAAGGGTGGCTGATAACCATAAACACACTGGAAAGGAGTAAGTCTAGTAGCTGCGGTGGGCAGTGTGTTGTGAGCATACTCGACCCACACCAGGTGCTTGCTCCACGATGCCTGGTTCTGGGAAACGAGACACCGCAAACAGGTCTCCAGCTCCTGGTTGATCCGCTCTGATTGGCCATTGGACTGCGGGTGGTAACCCGAAGACAAGCTGACGGTGGCACCCAGGAGATGGCAGAACTCCTTCCAAAAACCTGAGATGAACTGGGGGCCTCGGTCCGATACGATATCCCTGGGAAAACCATGAATGCGGAAAACTTCACGTAACATGACCTCTGCCATTTCTTTGGCAGAGGGGAGCTTGGGTAATGCAATGAAATGTGCCATCTTACTGAATCTGTCCACCACCGTCAGGACGGTGGTGTTTCCCTCGGAAACGGGTAATCCAGTGACGAAGTCCATGGAGAGGTGTGACCATGGACGATGTGGAACAGGAAGAGGCTGCAGCAGACCCATCTGAGCTTGTTTGGAGGTCTTGTTTCTGGCACAAACGGTGCAGGCTGCCACATACTCTGCCACCTGTTTCTCCATAGCCGGCCACCAGAAACGTTGCTTTATCATAAAGATTGTGCGTTTAACCCCCGGATGACAGGTGAGCAAAGACGTGTGAGCCCAGTGAATTACCTGTGAGCGAACTGAAACAGGTACAAACAACCTATTTTGCGGGCAACCACTAGGAGCCGGGCTCTCACCATGTGCTTGCTTCACCACAGATTCTATTTGCCATGAAACTGCCCCAACCACACAATGAAGTGGAAGGATGCTTTCAGGTTTTTTGGCAGCAGGTTCAGGCTCGTACATGCGTGACAAAGCATCTGGTTTCACATTTTGAGAGCCTGGTCTGTATGACAAGGTGAAGTTAAAGCGACTAAAAAACAATGACCATCTAGCCTGGCGTGGGTTTAGTCTTTTGGATTTTCTAATGAATTCCAGGTTCTTGTGATCAGTCCATACTATAAATGGTTGTTCCGCCCCCTCTAACCAATGACGCCAGTCTTCTAAGGCTATCTTTACTGCCAAAAGTTCCTTGTTCCCCACATCGTAATTCCTCTCTGCGTCTGTCAACTTCCGTGACAAGAAAGCACAAGGATGGAGCTTGTTGTCCTGAGCAGACCTTTGGGAGAGCACCGCTCCGACGCCTTCGTTCGAGGCATCCACCTCCACAATGAATTGTCTCTGCGGGTCAGGCACTGTGAGGATTGGAGCGGTTGTGAACAACGTCTTAAGTCTTTGAAAGGCTTTCTCCGCCTCAGTGTTCCACTTAAAAACAACATGAGAAGAGGTTAGTGCATGTAATGGCGCCGCAATAGTGCTAAAGTTTCTTATGAACCTTCTGTAGAAATTGGCAAAGCCTAAGAATTGTTGGATCTGTTTCCTGTTTGTGGGAGTTGGCCAATCTTCCACAGCACTAACCTTTACTGGATCCATCTGAACATGGTTAGCGGTGACGATATAACCCAGGAAGGAGACCGTCTTGACATGAAACTCACATTTCTCAGCTTTGCAGTACAGTTGATTCTCCAACAGTTTCTGGAGTACTTGGCGGACATGTTGAATGTGAGTTTCCTCATCCGGTGAGAAAATTAAGATGTCGTCAAGGTAGACGAAGACAAACTTGTTGAGAAAGTTCCTCAACACATCATTGATCATACCCTGAAAAACACCTGGAGCATTGCATAAACCAAAAAGGCATAACAAGATATTCGTAGTGGCCACTCGGAGTGTTGAACCCTGTTTTCCACTCATCCCCCTCCCGAATTCTGACAAGATGATAGGCGTTTCTGAGGTCCAGTTTGGTGAATACTTGGGCATCCTGCAACAGTTCAAACGCTGTAGACATTAGTGGAAGGGGGTATTTATTCTTGACAGTTATTCCATTGAGTGGACTATAGTCTATGCATGGACGGAGGGAACCATCTTTCTTGCCCACAAAGAAAAAGCCTGCAGCCGCAGGTGATGACGATGGTCTAATGAGTCCAGACTTAAGGGAAGAGTCAATATACGTCTTCATGGCCCCTCTTTCTGGTGCAGAGATGGAGTAAAGCCGACCTCTAGGGATCGGAGCTCCAGGCAAAAGGTCAATAGGGCAGTCATAAGGTCGATGAGGTGGTAGCGAAGTAGCCTTAGTCTTGTCAAAAAACCTCTTTTAAGTCCAGATAACATGCAGGCACTCTGGACAGGTCAGCATACTCTGACTTGATGTCAGTGGTAACTCTATTGGGGATGTCAGTCTGATTAACAGACTGTCTGGAGTTCCCAGGGGACGCTAAGCAGGTTACTTTACAATCAGAGCCCCAGTTCATAATGTTTCCCGACCGCCAGTCAATATTCGGATTGTGCCTGAGGAGCCATGGAAGTCCCAAAACTATAGGGTGAAGTGCAGAGTCAAATAAGTGGAATCTTAATGTTTCTGTGTGAATGTCATCTATGGTTACTTGAACGGGTTCAGTTATATGGGTTACTCTGAATAACAGCTTTCCATCTAAGGCACTGGCATCTACAGGAGAAGTCAAAGGAACAGTAGTAATGCCCAGTCTTTTAACAAGACCCCAGTCCATCAGACTTTCGTCCGCCCCTGAATCCACTAGTACCCCCTGAGTCATGGTGTGGTCACGTAACTGTAATTTTACCTTGGTCAATGAACGTGGAGGAAAGTCAGCTGCAGAAAATCGGCTCACCAGCGCCCTCCGTCGCACCGATGAGCCTGTCCTTTTAACGGGCAGGAAGATGCAGCATGGCCATGTTGTCCACAGTAGAAGCAGCATCCTTCACGGAAACGGCGCTGTCGCTCCTCTGCCGTGATCCTGGCTCCGCCCAGCTGCATTGGTTCCTCCGATAATGTTGTCAGAGGTGTATTGTTTATCCATGGGCGTTGTGGGGCAGATGGGCGCACGCTGGTCCTTAACCTTTCACTGTTCCTTTCATTAAGTCTAATATCAATGCGGGTAGACATTGCAATGATAGAGTTAAGATCTGTTGGTAGCTCCAGGGGTGCCAATTGATCCTTAATAGAATCCTTTAATCCATTCATGAAGGCATCAATAAGGGCTGGGGTGTTCCACCCGCTATCTGCTGCTAAAGTGTGAAATTGTATCGCATAATCTGCCACTCTTCTGGGTCCCTGTTTAATCTGCATTAACACTCGGCTGGCCTCTCTGGCTGGTGAAGAGTGATCAAAAACATGCCTTAGAGTCTCTGAGAACATGTTCACTGATTGGCTCACTGGAGAATTAGAGGACCATTCGGCCGTAGCCCAGGCAGCAGCTCGCCCGGTTAAATGGGACAGCATAAAGGCTACCCTACTTGGTCTGAGATAAAGGCTGAGGGATTATGGGTGAAATGCAGTTCACACTGTACCAGAAAGGGGCGACAGTCCCCAGAGTCCCCGGAAAACTTTTCTGGAGATGCAAGGCGAAGCGACGTTCCAGAAGAGGGAATGTGGTCTGCAGCAGCACCAGCGGATGCAACGGATGGGCTTGGCATAGTAGGAGACCGTGTAGATGATCCAGTCTCGAGCTGGGCAAGAGCTCTGTGCACTTGAACCGCCAGGTGATTAACTTGATTCGTTACAGCCTCCTGGAATTCTGCTTGGCGATCAGTGAGGTTACCAACTCCTCTGTTAATGGAGACCAGCTGTGCAGCATGGTGAGCAAGCTCTGCTCTCTGTTCTTCGACATCCACTTTAATCTTTTCTGAGTCGGCTGAGTCCATGTTGGCCAGTTCGTTCTGTTAGAACGGGGTACAAAAATACTGGACTCAATTGCGACGGCTCAGATTTTAATGAAAAAATAAAACAAAGTTAACAAAAAATCACTCAAGCGAGGACAAAACAAAACTTCTCGATCTCAAACAAACAAAGCTCTTCTCTCTGGTTTTAACGCTGGGTCTCTGGACATGGAAGCACACTGAAACAAGACGAACTGGCACAAGACAAAGGGAGACAAGGACTATTTATACATGAGGGAATAGGGACCAGGTGGAAACAATCAGGGGCGGGGCAGACGCTGACGATGACGATGACGGAAAAACACCCAAAGTGAGGAATTAACAGGGCCTGAAAGGAAAGACAAGCGGTAAGTACAAAATAAAACAGGAAATGGGAAAACGAGACATGACATGAAACAAACACGACTAACACAATTGACGAGACACCACAGAATGTTAATGCAGAAAATAGGTGAGTGAGAAAGCAGACTGTGACAGCATGTGTCAATAAACCCACTTTTAAAATAAATTCAGATAATTCATGTTGAAAACATTTTCTAACAAATCTTAGTTGATAAAAAAAAGCCCAATAACTTATTTCCATAACAAGCTGGAAATAGACCCTTCATATTTCCCCTTGTTATAATCACTCTGAAGCTTCTGTTTTAAGGGGTGAGTTGCCAACAAGATAAATGAAAGAGAGCTGTGATGAAAGCTGTTTTTTAAAAAAAAGCATAGTCATGTATCAAGCCTAATTTATCTACATTTTGCTAACCTATAACTTACAGTAACTTACGAGGCAATATACCTCTATAAGTGGCCCAGCCCTTTGTATATTTTTCTGTATGTGGCCCTCGGTGAAAAGAGTTTGGACACCCCTGATATACAGTATAAAAACATTGTACTGTAGATGCTTCAGAATTGGTCGAACTATAAAATATACAATTATTCCAAATAATATGCGGTATAAGTAGCAACAAGTACCCTTTAGTTAAAAAATGTGTTATAGTAGTAGTCAGATTATTGTAATGAATGATGCATGATTGTAAAACTGTTGCTTAATTGCTGGATAGTTGAATCTAGAAAAATGCTTCATATTCTTCTGATTATCTTGTTTTTTGTTAGTAAAACTTGAAAATGTAATTTTACTGTCAAATAAATGTAGTAGAGCCAAGTGTGCAATATTCTATCTTAAAGGGAGTACAGTATGAATAGCAAGACAATAAAAGTAAAAGTACCTCTTAATTGTACGCTACAATACTTGAGTGAATGTGTTAATGGAACCTCTTACAGGTTTTCTGATAGCATTTAGCTTTGTCATGTATAACAGAAAGGACTGGTATAAGGGTGGCTTGTTCACATCTTGTTAAGGTCACATGACAGTTGTTAAGGTCACATGACAGTTTGAGAGTCACGAGTCAATTTAGCCATATCTCATCAGGATCACACATACTGTGAAAGAATATATTTCAAGACCAAGTTTAGGGGCGGGATTAAAAACAGGATTTCTGTGTTACATTACATTTCATAATACAAATCTATATATTACAAAGCATATGAAAAACTTAAGTTCTAGTGAAACCATGGCTAATCTTCTAGTTCATCATTAATGCCTCTTGTTAAAAAAAACTAAATGTTGTGTATGCTTTTAATTCAAGTAATACAATTGATGTAATCCAAGAGTACCGGACTTTACTTATATATTGTGATACTTAGATTACGTTACTGATTTAAAAAAAATCCCAGGTATTTTGTGATTGAAATGCGATGGTAAAGACATTTGGAGTAATTTACCAAGGATGATAATGAGGATTATTATTACAACTGTAGGGTCAGTTTACTCAAATTACAAAACACAAAAAGAGACGCTCCAAGTGGTACGGTACCTAACTATACAAAGCCGGGTAAAGATGTTTTTAAACCGTTGCCTATATTAGGATTAGGGGGTTAGCAACATATGGGTCATATACTGTAGACAGCACTGTTTGTATCCTTTTTTATTATGCTATAACAGTGGTTTTTAGCAAGGATACTGCACAAAATCCATGATGTGCAATCTATGATGCCTGATTAAATAAGACATCTAATCACAGATTTTTGAATTCTTTAACATGGTTGGTCAAATAACACTAAGCAAATGTCTCTGCAATGTGCATTACTTTAAAAAGGTCTGGACATTTACAAGAGTCATTCTGAAATAGAAGATGAAAAGGGCAGTAAAAGGATGGATGGGGAACAGTAGAAATTGCAGCCTATCAAGACAGTCAAAATAAAAATAAAATAATTTTGATCCAGGTGGAAAATGTAGGGCTATTTTGCTAAATACTGTTAAGATTCAAATGAACTCAAGAGATCCATTTTAATATATAACTTCCCGTTTTTGTTGAGGAGCAACCAACATGTTTTTTCAATGTCATTTAATCTGGCCAGTGGGTGTTATACATGTGATAAAAGGTGTATTATCTGTAGGTCAATAAAGAGCAGGGGGAAATTATAACAATCACAATAACAATAAAAGACAATAGTAACTTTTAACTGTTGTTTAATTTGTGTACATACATTCCTTTAATACATTTTAAGCTTCATAAGAATAGAAAACTGTAAAACGTGCTGCACATAGAGCCTCTGCATTATCTGCATTATTCACATTCAGACAACAAATACATTGTATTTATATGCACATTTCAATCCAGACGTTGTGTCATATGGATATTTATAAATGACCTGACATAGTAAGAGATAACATGATAATTACAACACAAATCTGTGTAAAAATAGCTTAACACTGCTTTTGTATTTGTATAATATGAGGTTTACTGTATGTACAAATACGGCATTCACATTGACATGCTGCTAGTGGGTGTACCTAACTAACAATCCCATTTATAAAACAATCACAATTTTTCTAATCTTCCTGCCGGTCCTAAATCAAACACTTATGCCCAAAATTGATTCTCAAGTCATGTTCAAAACAGGAAATATATAAAGAAAGTCTTAATATCACTTTATAGGGCCTTTAAGTATAGCGTGCAAAGTAAACTGCTCATGGCAACTTCCTTCAGTATTTTCACAGAGACCAAGTCATTTATTACAAGAGGCAGCTGATGATAAAACAGTCAAATGAACAGTCAATTGAATCAGTGCATTTTCTGAGGAGATATGATCTTTTGCATAAAATTGATACACTTTGAAACAAACATTTGTGCCTCGGATGGTAAAATGCATTTCTCAAATAACTACAATGCTAATGTGATATGTCCCATTAAGCTAATGAGTAAGCCAGGAGATGACCCTCAGATGAAATGAGAAATACAATGGTTCAATCCAATAACAACATGTCAAAGGATTGCATTAGTAGTAACCATGCACCAAATCACCACCTATTTAACAAGGACTTTCTGGTGAAACCAACACGACTATTTGTGTCGATTATAAGGGGCCATTTTATTTGGAATATATACATGTTATGTAATGTAAAGAATTATTCAAGGTCTATATTTGAACACAGATTGAATCTAAAGGACATGCCTAAAAGACCCTACTTGGTTTATGTTAGGCGTATAGAAACAAGCACTTATATTGACATCCATAACTAAGTTGCAATAAATCAAATTACAACAAACAAACTGACACATAAAGTAAACCTCAGGCTTTGGGGTAGTTGCCACCGTTACTCTGTGAGTAGTCTATTTTTGGAAGATTTTTAAAAAATACTTTTTTCTCACTGTTTATCAGGTGTTTATCCATAACCTGTCCATGTCAGGTGGCAACCAACACACTAAAGGGGATTAGAACTCACTTTCCTCCAGAATCTCCTCCATGGTCTCCCCATGCGTCATCTCTCCTTCACTACTGGACAGGCTTTTCCTGGTGAGGGTCAGAAAGTCCAGTCCTGTTGCATCACAGCCCATCAGCCCCAGACCGTGAACCTCTCCAGGTCCATGCCTCCCACCTCTTCCTTTCACAGCCACCTGGAGCATGTGTGGATGGGTTGTGGAGGTACCGCCGTCGTCGTAGGAGTCGCTCTGTCGCGAGCCCTGTGGGCGGCGCCCTCGAGTGCATTTCCAAAGGTGCTTAAGTGGCACACTCTGGAAACAGCTCCTGACCTGGAAGTGGTTGGTGAAAAGGAAAAGCTGCCAGCGCTTCTTCAGTTCAGCTTGGACCTAAATGCCAGAATAAAGAAAAGGGATACATCTTGACAACAACATAATCAATGAAGTCCACCATTTTTTCAAACTCTTGGCTAAAATCTGAAATCTGCTAAATGCTAACTACTTTAGTTTGGTGCTTGGCAGGTGGCATTCATTGGTTTAATTAGAACTTTTTTTGTTGAACATCAGACTCTTAAGCCACCAAATAAGCTCACTAGCTATAGTCTCTAACTCTGAAGAATGAGTTAGCTTCACTAACACAAAGTCAATTGTACCATTTCTAATATTTAAACTACTAGTTGATGCAGCTTTAAAGTCTCAAACTAACAAGAAATGAATTGACATGAAACATCACTATACATACAGAAGACATGTACCTCTCCATTAGCAAAACAGTACAGCACAGCAACCAGAAAACCCTGAAAAAGGTCAAAAATAACAAATAAATGTAAATTAAGAACAACCTATTATGTCATGTATGTAATCAACTTCACAGGTGTTACCTGAAAGGAGCTGAGGGTGAGGTTGATGAAGTTCCTGGCGTAACGACTTCTTCCCTCAACGCATTCGTCTATCAGCAAAGTGAAGACCACCTCATGGATCCCCAGCAGAGGAATAAGTACCAGTGTTGCTCTGGCCAAGCTGAAGGGAATGAACACAAATATGCATATTACGATGCGTAAGAGAATAGATTGTCCAAATGATTCAAGGACATTATTTGTCATATGCAGAATAGCTATAGTGTACTTTTGGCAATGAAGATCTTGCGTCTCCTCCAACTTTTTTTAAATGTAGTACAGACAAATGATAAGCATAAAGGACACAACAGTATGATGAGATAAAAATAGCATAACAATTAATAACAAAAGAGAAAACAGACTTAATAAGATCTGTTAAACATTTAAAATAACTAGCCTGAACCATAAACACTTGATACAATATGATACGATATGATAAGATAAACTTAACATATAATAGTGCAATAAAAGATTGCATAGACTAAAATAGTTTAGGACACATACATTACATGGATAATGTTCATCAAATGTGGCACATGATTCAAAGAGCAAAGGATAAATTGGAAGACAATGTAAAGCTTTGTAAAATTACCCTTTAGCCCTTCTCTCTTTTTGCATGTGAAATGAGGCCAGAGGATAAAGGTGTGACAGTTGCACTTTGCAGTACAGGACATGGCATTCATTGACATTATAACCAGGAAACAACCTAATGTAGGTGTAAAGACACCGTTTAGGAAATAGAGCAAGGCTGGGACAATTACCTGTATCTGTAGTCTGTAAATTTCACCAGATCTGCTTTCAGCTTGGACAGCAGCAGCATCAGAATCTTGATGAATATGAAAAAGATTACCTGCAACACACATCCAGGGTAGATTTACATTAAATACATGTGACAAAACTACTTACAAGACTAACAAATGTAGTCGCTCAATGTGAATGTGTAACTCCAAGAAATTAGTAATCAGTCATGCTTGACATTACAACAGCTTCTATATCACGTGCCCTCACAAGACAGGAAGCATTAAACGCAGTGTGAAATTAGAGTGACATTTACTTAATAGCTGGCACAAAAAGGAACTCACAGGAACAACATGATGGATGTGTAACTAATGAGAACATAATGTACTGTGCTTCTTAGAAAAAGCAAATCAAGGATTGTTTCTAACACTTACCAGTACTGATAATGTAATTGGTCCCCTTATTATCCACCAGAACCATCTGTTCACAATTGACCAGCATCTTGGGAATACAAAAATAAAAGAAGTTTAACAAGTCAAGTAATGAAGAGCATTTTAATTCATGAATTTTGTTATGTATTGTGATAATTGTGATGATGGGTAATGAAACACTCACTCTGTGTTTTCATAAATAATCTTGACAACGGTCCATGGTGTTACGAACAAAATAGGTGTTCCTGAAAAGTTACAAATGCAAAAGATGCATAACGTTTAATTTCAAACAAACACACATATCCTTGTCTTTGTGGTGTTGTGGGCTTACCAGGCCATAACACACATTTTGGGGACCCCCCTTTCTTAAGCTTGTAAAGACTTTTAAAACCTCAGCTGGTATCCTGGAGTGGACGTTAACAAAGATCTCACATCAAAAATATCAATCAGACAAAGTGGAGGACACTGACCGGACTAGAAAGAGCTTTCTAGGTCCATTTCAGGTTTTTAGTTATGTGAGGTCCACACTATCTGTTTTTTTTTGTAGGTTGGGTTACTTTACTTACACACCTTTCTACACACACATACTCACAGAAACACACCCAGATGCAGGTACACATAATAGACTAAAAACAAAATGATGAAAACAATTCATTCATGGTTTACCCCATCCTAGCAGCATGTAATTCTTCAAGAGACGTCTCTTGGTCAGTACAGCTGTAAAGAGGAGTGTGTGGAGGAAAATGGCCTCCACCAGCAGCCAGAAGTAGTTACAGGCCACAAAGTATTCCATGCACACTTTGGAGAACTTACACATCAATGCTATCTGTTGAGAAATATTATAAATTAGTGTTCAAAATAGTTTTACTGATTCAAACTACTTTGGTTTGTTCATTCTTTACTGTAAATATTGACTACAGCTACAATTGAAGTATCTGCTTATATATGAATAATAAGGCAGTGCTTTTAATACCGCAGAGCTTGAGTAGGAGTTCCACCCGGGGTCGTCCTTGGGTAGCTTGGAATACATGATGTATAATGTGATTTCCTTAGAGATGACGGCCATGGCTCTCAGGATGAATGACACAAACAGATTCATGTGAATGTAGTTCCTGGTACAGTGGAGCTTCCTGGTAAGCAGATACAGTAGCAATTTGAGGAATGCATTGATCCATACTCCCTATGCTGTAACAGAATTACTGAGGGTATATTTCATAGAAATGCTTCCTGCTTATTATAATGTAATTTATAAGGATTGATTATTCTCATATCTCTGTGCCACCCTTTCTATTGGGTTATCATTGTGCATTTCATCAGTATGTCAAAGCTAGTGGATATAACCCATGTCTTATTTATTGTTTATCAGGACTTGCCTTTACCACATGTTATATATTAAAATGTATTGTTTTGAACTGTTAAATCTTTCCTGCGGAGTTTCTGATGACTGATAGCACTAAGTGTCCCCACACCTTTAGTTTGTTTATCTTGTTTTGCTTATAATGAACTCTCCTGTCATTTCACATCATGCCTCCTTCTTGGCCTTAAAATCAACTCATTCCCCTAACATGGTTTCCCCAAGCCCATCTCCTCACCTGCAAATCATTCCTCCATCAACCCCACAGCATATATACTAGTTCACTTTCAGTGTCATGCGTTTTGGCTCTAGTATGCCTGTATCAGTCAACTTTACACTAAGACGCTTGTTGGGGTAAAGTTTTAAAAAAGTGGGTGCCTGTTCTTTTAGTAATGGTTAAAAGACTGTATTTGCATAGATGTCTTACTACCTTTAAATCCTTCAAAGGGCTTTTACATATACAAGTCAGCATTCACCCATTCAAACGCATTTGTCGCTTTGATGATATTTTTATGATGTCCTTGTTTTTTTGTTATATTAGGCATTATTATATTATAAATTATGTGTTCTGTCAATGTTGGTTGTGGATGTTTGATATTCTTATAAGCAAATTCCCCTAGGGGCTAAAATATATCATTCATTCATAACCCCTCTAGTCCCGAGCACTGACCTCAGCACGCCCATCAGGAGAGTCGCCAGGGTGAGAGAGGACAGGGACAGGGAGTAACCAATCACAGAGATGAGCCTGAGGGCTGTGTGCCGAAGCATTTCTTCCTCCTGGACACACACACACACACACACACACACACACACACACACACACACACACACACACACACACACACACACACACACACACACACACACACACACACACACACACACACACACACACACACCACACACAGAAATATGGAGAGAATGAACACCTCTTCAGCATTTTAAGCTATCATTTACTATACTTGGAGCGAGCAGACACTTTGTATTTTACTTCCTCACCTTGTCTTTGAAGTATGTGTCCTCCTTACAATTTGACTCATCCCTCCAGGGCTCGGAGGAATTCTCCCTCCGTCGCCATCTCCCATTTTCCAAACATTCTCTGTGTGCCCTCCTTGAGGTGTCTGCAGGTAATTAGAAAACACAATGGTATGCATGGTTTCTTTCTATTTGACCTTTAGTTGTTTTGACCTCATTATAGACAGGGCTTCCATCACTTTTCAAAGAGCCATTTACAATTACCTTTTTCTTGAAATCTTGCTAGCAAAAGTAAAAAACTAATGTGAACTAACTGTATTAAAATATGTCTGTACGATTATGGACAAAATAATAACTTTGATTATTGTGATCAATATTGATGTCATGATTATTTATTACTTCTGTTCTTTGGTGTAATTGACATACATTATTTATTGCATTTTCACATTTAAATGAAAAGAGCACTCCTTTCACTACATATTGTGAACAATCACAGGAATGATTACAGAATTGGATATTAAATCTGTAATCTATAATTATAATTCCCAAAATGAATGGGTATGGTCTCTTCTTGTGTCATTATTTCAAACATCATTGTGGTAAAAAAAAAAAGATAATTGCAGAAGGCCTGACTCACTATGTGCGAACCGCTGCTAAAATATTTTTTTTACTTTTTTTTTTTAATAAAATAATAATAAGTGGCCACCCTTTTTAATTTTTGATTGTTTGTTATGTGGATTTGTAGTATTTGTGTTACCGTATGTTCAATAAAGGTGTATTTTTGATAAATCTTGAGACATTGCCACTGTAGGCAAGGCAAGGCAAGTTTATTTATATAGCACTTTTCAACACAAGGCAATTCAAAGTGCTTTACAAAAAACGAAAGACATTAAGAAAATGGCATTTAAAATCAGTCATTAAAAGGAAAAGCTAATAAAATAAACATTAAAAGAAAAAATACATGGATAAAAGTTACAGTGCAGTCTAAGATATGAATAGTTCAATTAAAAGCAGCGACAAAAAGAAAAGACTTCAGCCTGGATGTACTAGGCAGGGCCAGATCTGGGAGGCCCTGCGCTGGTAGCTCTGGGAGGGGAAAAAACATTTTTGACCATTGGCGCTCATCCTAGTTTTCGGCCTTGATGTAACAACATTCATAATTAAGTAAATGTAACACCCTTTTCACCCTGGTTACACTTTTCATTTGCCCTGTACGATGGGCGCTGCAAGTGATGAAAGTGGGGGATGTTGGCTTATCAGGCCCCCACAGCTCACAGACAAAGTGCGAGCGAGAGAGCGAGGGAGGGAGAGAGAGAGGGCGCACCCGTACTGGCGCTGTTGTTATTAGAATCTGGTGCTAGCTGCGCTAACGGATATAAGAAGTAGATATTTCTACAACCAGGGTGGAGGAGAGCTCTCCTGTCAGACTGAGAGGCTCAGTGAGGTAAAGGACTCTCTGAGTGTTTAGATAGTTAATTTTAGTCTAAGTTATATCAGTGGGTCTCAAACGGTTTGACCACAAATTATGTAAACACATATTTCCAAGGCACTCCTTTATAATTATTAGGATAAATAAAAACAGGTTTGAAATCATTCCAATGTATACTATAGGACAGTAAAGTTGGAGAGATACAAAAATATGCATTTAATAAATAAATGTTAACTAGGTAAAATAAGATATAAATTAACAACAAAAATAAAATAAGTGACATTTATTTGTTATTGGCTATGGTAGGTTATTGGTTATGTTCATATACTTATTTGATTAATAAAATGTAAACCGATCTTTTTCATATGGGTGTTTTAGAGTTGTACCCCCTAGATCAGGTCTCTAGTAATTGTGTGCTCAAAGTGCACCAGATTGAAGCATTTTACTTTAAAATGTTCAAAACAATCTTCCCGGGGGGACATACCCCCGGACCCCCCTAGAGGATGTGACTTCCACCCCCCAATTCAAACATGTTCATACAATACTGAATACATTTGAAGCCATTTTGACGTATATTACCTACGTCAATAAGTTTCTGTTTTTGTACTGTATTTGTCTTTTGTAGAGATTTTTCACTTATTCTTTATATATAAAATCTCGCCTAGGGCAGCAAATTGGCTAGAACCGGCCCTGGTACTAGGCCTCAAGAGCCTTTCTTGTGCTGGCAGACACATAGAAACAAATTGGCGGGGCGTACTTCGCACGTGAACACACTAAAAAATTCCACACGCTCCTCGCTCACATTATGCTGGGCCCACGTGCCTTAGCACCGCTGCTATGACTCCATCCTAGGGGAAACACTGAAAGTAATTACAATTTTTAAATGATTTGATCCGTAAGGTAAAGTCAGGTCTCCCTTGAAAAAGAGATCAATGATCTCAATGGGATTTCACCTGGATAAATAAAGGTTTTGAATTGAATTGAATTGAAAGAAGTGTCTGCTGTGTTGAGTGTGGCTAAAAACAAAACTGCAGCTGACCTATGGTAGACTGCTGATTGACATTTAAAGCATAACTGTGCATTGATTACACATTCAACTGCACAAAGACTTCCTGTGAGAAACCTGACAGTTTGTCTTGTGATTCAGCCAGTGATTGATTCACTTATAATAATGAATTACCAAAGGAAGTCAAAAATAGTAAAAGGAGCCATTCCTAAATAAGCTTCAATGACATTTATTTATAACGTGAGACCTTATACAGTAGTTGCTATAGAACATTACCCTCGCTGATCCATGGTAAGTAAGAAGGACAGGGGACTGACACGTTCCCCGGAGAAGAGTGGGGCCAACACACAAAAGTGTCAAACGTTCCTTTACAGTAGGTTCCTGTAAAAAGAGAATATTCAAGTATTCATTAATCAAATCAAATCAAGTTTTATTTATATAGCACATTTATAAACGATTTTTGGTCGAGCCAAAGTGCTGTACATATAATAAAAATAGCCTACAGTAGAGACACTTTACAGCAAATACAACAGCACAGATTGTTCAGAATATCAGTATGAGAAAAACGACACCCTCTGTTAGACCCTCACATCGTACAAGGAAACACTTCCAGAGAAACCCCACAGTTTAAAGGGAACATGGGAGAAACCTCAGGGAGAGCAACAGAGGAGGGATCCCTCTTCCAGGACGGACAGACGTGCAATAGATGCCGTGAGTAAATTCAAGAGATAATACATTTTACAGCATATAGACCGAATGTTAGGAAATGCATGTGTCTGTCATGAGAAGATGAATCGACGAGGATGTCAGCTACAATCCGGTGGATTAAAGTAATAACAATCAAGGAGACACTAACAATATAGCAGCATCTCACCAGCTTCTGAGGGTGCGCTTGTTGTAAGAGTTCTGTTGCAGTTCTCCCAGTATGCATTCCGTTGGGCTATCAGACTCTCAAGCACTGAACCTGTTACCTGCATGTGGATTAAAAAGTGAAACAAGTTAATCTGAACATTACATTTAAGAGAATACAAGCATTAGTGTACAGCATGGGTTCAATTCAAATCCGGCACATAGGCCTACGCTGTTATCAGCCTCGCATATCCTAAACAATGTATATGTTTCCCAAAAATGCGGTCAAAGTGCATGCTGTGCTCATGGATAACACTGCTTCATATCAAAGCACTCAGTGCATTTCACTTTTAACTGCAACATTTAGGTTGCATTTTCTGTAATTCTTCCTGTGTTTTTTTTGTATTTAAATAGCAATTAATATTGCAGTAATGTAATGACTTATTTGATCTACTTGTGATAGAGCCCTTATCAGGTTTTAGGACAACATGGAAGTGAAAGCAGTGCTCAGTTTATTTAGTGTGACAGGGCAATTGAAATATTTGATCACTCACACAAAAATTGAGGAGAATAAGTAAAGGATAATGTTCAACGAGGCGGTCATCGATGTAAAATGCACACCCGGTAGATTGATCATGTAGCAGGTTGATCCTGTAGCATTGTTAGTGAGTATTAACAAACTCTGAAATGTCCAAAATATGTCCAAATTGGCCAATCAGAAACGATTGTGATAAGTTTGTTAATCATTTTAGCCTTAACAGGATTACTGTATGTGTAATCAGTGAGTACACGTAGTTTCTTAGAATAATACACTGCCCCCCCAAACACAGAATCCCCCAAATAACAAATCACAAATAAACCTGTTTACGACTATAATGAATCATACAAGAAAGTGATCATTTAAAGTTAGTAGAGTAAGTGAGCATTTTACATTGTTTTCTAATCCTCCCCTGAGATGATTATGTATAGCACTTTAGAATATATCATCTCACAAAGCGGTTGCACCGCACATTGTAGCATAACGTTGCCAGCATTTCACAGCATAACCCCCCCCCCCTACGGATGCCTCTCCTCTGTGTTTTGGTCACTGTTAGCTGCCTTAGCTAATTGCTCAATAGATCTGCTGGTGCTTTGCTAGTTCAATCAAAAGAGGCTAAAAGGCTCAGGTGCTGAGCTGGATGATATTTTCCTGAAGGTTCATTACTATAAGTAACCTATTAAACATTACACAAAGTAATGTGTTTCAATTTAATTAGATTATATTTTATTTGTTAAGTTTTAGGTTTGTTTGTTGTCCAGAGTTTAAGAGTCTTGACCACCTACTTATTTATCACACATTTGCATATGAAGTGCCTTGGAAACAAAGAGAATATGATACTTCACAGAGGCTTAGATTGATTTACTTAAGATACATGTGAGTCATTTGAGACACATATCAACAGATGCTGAAAAACCCTTGATCGAAAGAAAGGAAATCTTCGGGTCTAATAAGCTAATAAAGTATCCATCATTTTAAGACTGAGCTCATGACGATGTAATGATTCTGAATGGAATAACATCATAATTACCTATACATAAATCTCAACAAAAACTGGTTTAATAATATACAATGGGTTGAATAAATGAAATGTAATATCATATTTTAGAGTAAACCAATTCCATGTCATTTAAAGTTTCTGAATGGATGAGCAGTGGATGTTGCAGTATTAGTATTTTCCCACTTGGTGGGAGTATTTAATAAGCACCAATTACACGGTAGACATTTTCCCCTGTGTGCATGTATACAGGCAACTAATCAATATGGCTCAGTGCATTAGTGAAACATAACCCTCTATTTATTCTTAATTTAAGTCTGTCTTACTAAAGGTTATTATATTTTATAGCTATAATTTAATACCAAAATTAGGATTCTTCCTTAATTTGCTGTCATGTCTGAAACAAACTCATTTTGTTATGTTTAAGAAAAGAAACTCCAGGCTACAGCCTTCCTCTCATTTATACATCAGTGTCAGGACAGCAGTTTATATATTGGGTAAACACTCCCAATCTTCAAATCTGTGTCCGTTTGGCACATCAGCCACCTGTGTCCCAAAGATTTCTCTTCTACGCCGTCTTTCATTCGGGGAGCCTCGTCTTGTCAGGACTGTCTAACGCAGCGGTACTCAACCTTGTCCTAATCAGGAGCCACATTGACGAAAAAATATTTTTGCAAGAGCCACAATCCAAAAGCGCTCCTTTCCTCCCTGAAACCACTATGCATTTGAGAATATGGATAATAGTAATATGTTACTAAGGAATGAAACGCATAATGTACAGTGCAATAACTGTGATTTATTATTTTCACTGCAACCACAAAACACACATTGCTGATCATCACTGCCCATAACAGCAGATAACAGACGGCATGTTTACTGATCATCACAGCCCATATAACAGCAGATAACAGACAGCATGTTTACTGATAATCACTGCCCATAACAACAGATAACAGACAGCATGTTTACTGATCATCACAGCCCATATAACAGCAGATAGCAGACGGCATGTTTACTGATCATCACAGCCCATATAACAGCAGATAACAGACAGCATGTTTACTGATAATCACTGCCCATAACAACAGATAACAGACGGCATGTTTACTGATCATCACAGCCCATATAACAGCAGATAACAGACAGCATGTTTACTGATCATCACAGCCCATATAACAGCAGATAACAGACGGCATGTTTACTGATCATCACAGCCCATAACAACAGATAACAGACAGCATGTTTACTGATCCTCACTGCCCATAACAACAGATAACAGACAGCATGTTTACTGATAATCACAGTCCATATAACAGCAGATTATAGACAGCAGGGGTTGTCAGAAGAGTAATGTTGTACTTACTTCACACTCAATGTGATTTCTGACACTCCTTCTGCCGCACAAGTGATTTGAAGTCGGGCTCTGCGCTGGAAACGGCGATCCGAAGGGCCTCTGTTGTGTGCTGCAGACTCAATCTGTTTCGGTTGCGACATTTTATTTTTGAGAGCGCAGAGAATGCTGCTTCACACCGGTATGTGGACGGAAACATTGAGATGATGCGTCTTGCCAGTCTGGAGATATTTGGTAGATGCCCCACCAGTTTCCAAAAGTCCACGACATCTGTAATCCGAAACTGACGCTGAAGTTCATCTGAGCTCTTTAACTCCACGAACTCCATTTGAAGCTGCACAAGTCCGAGCTGGTCGCTTATTTGCTTCATTTCATTGACCTCAATCAGGAATGGGTTTTTCACAAGTAGAAAAATATTGCTATGGTCCTTGAAGTCGTGGAATCTTGATGTGTAGTTTTGCTTGAGCTCAGTTAGCACGTCACAGAATTGTGATTGACAGGGCAGGAGAGCGTCTGCATCCATCGCCATCACTTTCTGCACGGTGGGGAAGAAACGGTAATCAGAACCACGGACACTTTGTTCGAGTACATCCAGTTTGTCAGAAAATACTCTGACAGCCGTGTAGAGCTCATACACGGTCTTGTTTCTTCCCTGCATCTTGAGATTAAGTTCGTTCAAGTGCTGCGTAATGTCACACAGGAACGCAACAGACAGCACCCACTCTTTATCATCCAAAAAGGAAAATCGGGAAGTCTCCCCTTGGCCGACAATGAAGGATTTCAGGGGTTCAAGCAGGTCCATGAAATGTGCAAGCACATTTAGACAGCCATCTGATCTCGGTGTGGAACACCAAATCTCCATAGTGAGTGTCAAACTCCTCACACAGCAGTTTAAAATGTAAGTGGTTTCTTGCACGGGCCCTGATATAATTAACCACTTCGATTACATTTGCCATCACTTCATTCAGACATTTGAACTTAGCAAACAAGGCTTGTTGATGCACAATACAATGGTATGAGAAAATACCCTCCGCAGCAACCCCGCCGTTTCTCAGCGTTTCTTTCAGCAAAGCCACGGCTCCGTTCCTCTTACCAAGCATCGCCGGTGCGCCATCTGTTGTGAATGCTGTGATTTTTTCTGGTCCAATGTTAAACTTTTCTAATGTTTCCAGCACAGCGTTTTTTATTTCAATGCCCGTTGTTCCATTTTTCAGTGAAACCATGTCAAGCAGTTCTTCTGTAATGTCAAACTTACTGTTGATCGCTCGGATAAAGATGAGTAATTGTGGCGTGTCATTGATATCCAAGCTTTCGTCCATTGCAAGGCTGACAAACTCAGCGGATGACAGTTTGTCCTTAAGAGTATGTGCAATGTTCTCTGAAATGTCTGATGCCCTCCTAGCTACAGTAGAATCCGACAGTTGCATTTTTTTTACCTCTCGTTCCAGGTCTTTTTTCTCAGGAAACAACGTTGAACAAGCCAGCAGTATGCAATCCTTCACCATTTCTCCATCAGTATATGGCTTCATCTTTTTCATCAGTTCATGTGTGATTTTGTAGGATGCCTCTGTCGCTCTTTCACTCGTATTAGTGTGGAATAAGTTTTTTTGAGCAGTTCGGTTCTGTTTGAGTCTCGCCAGCTTTTCCACCCTCAGCTCTCCACCTGTCGGAAAGTCGGTACTGAACTTCGGGTGTTTTGTGTCGTGATGGCGCTGCAAATTGGACCTTTTAAATTGTGAAATGACGTTGTCACAAAGCAGGCAGATGCATTTTCCCGAACCGGTGGAGACGAAGAAAAACTCGAGTTCCCAGTCCTCTTTAAATGTTCGATATTCCTCTTCATATTTTCGTTTCCTATATTCCTTTGTCATTTTTGCATAGTGCTGTAAGCTAGTTTTCCCAGTGTGACGGAGCAATTATCTCGCGCACCTGCAACCAGAGCGCGAAACCTGAAACCAGAGCGCGAAACCTGAAACCAGAGCGCGAAACCTGAAACCAGAGCGCGAAACCTGAAACAATTTGTGATTGGTTATTCAGAGGGATTGGGGGACGGCTTAATAGACTGATGTGTGTGATGACTGATGTGTGACTTGTGAGTGATAATGAAATGTTGATGAATTCTGCTGACAATGTTTTTGTTTTTTAAAGATTGTTTTAGATTATTTTTTTTTTAAGTAGGACTTAAAAGAGCCGCAACTAGTCTTAAAGGAGCCGCATGCGGCTCGCGAGCCGCGGGTTGAGTATCGCTGGTCTAACGCGTCACCACACCGGTCTTCTGCGTTGTCTGTTAAGATACTAAACCTGCTTCAAATCAGGTAGCAGACTCTGAATAATTAATTAGCTGTATACAATTGAAGATAAAAGTTAAGTGTTCTATGATTTAATTTTCCTAATCATTATGTTTCTTTGCTACATTCTTTTATCCCTTGAGAAAATATCTCTCTAATTTGACTTCCAAAACACAGTTGTTTTTCAAGCACGTCACTAAACTGACACTTTCAGACAACGACTTCAGAAACTGCATAATATGTGCACATGTGAGCAAAGGGACCTCCTGTAACCTGAACCAATTATGTAAAAGGACCTATACAAAAGAATCTGCCACATGCTAGTTTTTAAAATGTACTTATCCTGAGTTATCTGTCAGTAGGGTCTTTGCTCTGTTTCATGATAAATGTTATATTGTCTAATACAATACATCAGAAGAAGAATGTTTTTGTGGAGCCAAGTTCTGTTGAAATATTTAAAATAAAAATGTAATATTGAAGTTAAGGAACTTTTGCAACATGTCAAACAGCACCAGGTCAAACCGGGCCTCACTAGATAAATCCAAAGACAAATGAGTAATTAATGTTAGTTCATTGAAAGGCATTATTAGTGTATGCATTGTATGTACTGTATATGCTGGATTGGGAAGGTAGCATTCAAAATATATTCCGTTACAAATACTAGTTACACATAAAAAGGTTGTATCTGTAACCTGTAATCAGTATCACAATATAAAAACATGTAACCTTATTTCTTTCCGTTACTTTTGTATTACTTAATATCAAATGCACTGTCTATAAATAAAAGATAAAATAAATATCAATAAGATGTTTTTTACTCAAGTCTAATTATGTAAGACAACAGAACAATATGGCCATGGAAAATAAAACAAAATATTTTCTTTATCGAAAATGTGTCTAAATTATAGGCTAGCGCTTAAAAAGTATAGTTTACAATGCTGTTGTAGTTTAAAACATGATGTAAGAGCAAACACAGTATTCTTGTCTCAAGTGTCCTCCTAGAGCATTTAATACAAAATATATTTTTAATGAAGAAAAATGAAAGAAGCCTAAATGAAAACCAAAAATAAGGCATTGATCTTTATTTTGAATTGTATTGTAACATACAACGTCTTTTTTGATGTAACTGTAAGGTAATACAGTTATCTTTTCTTGGGTATCCTGATTACGTATATTCCATTGCTCCCCAAGTCTGTTTATGTGCATGTGCAATGACTGTATTATGTGTATAAGTTGAGTATTATTTACCTGGTGGATGAAGAAAACAAAGAATAATGTGAGCAGGAGCGTGTGTCTTGATGTGGTCGGGGTCCTCTTGTGCCAGGTTGGCAGGAGCATGGTGCTGGGGGTTCACATTGAAAGCAGGTTTCTGGTTCCTCACTTGGTTTGCCTCCTCATACCTCACCCATTCCCTTGCAAGGCCTCTCACTCATCCTACTCTTATCCCTCACTAAGTCCACTCAGCTCGGCTCTATTTGCCCGCGACACCAGGTAGCTCCAGAATATTCACAATTTGTTGGACGAATTTGACAAGGACAGCAATTCTTCTTCTCCAGAATGTGATTGTGTTGTAGTTGGTATTCCACAATTTCTTCTCAATGTTTTCCAAATCGTATTGATGGTTCTTTCTATACTTTTCCAAAAAGTTTCTTCCTTATGATTGTTATTATTTGGTAGGTTATTCCACAGTAGGTGAAGAAGTCCTAGTCCCCCTTTCCCTGAAGACCTCTTCTCCTATGAAGGAGGTGGATCCGCAAGTACTCCCTATAGACACGGCATAACTGAGAGCGCCTGTGGAGCCTCACGGAGAGATTCCCTCTCCCGCCCCATCCTCCCTCAACCAATCAAGATAAGGCGAACGGCAGCCACATAACTAACTTTGTTATCGAAGAAAGCTGATCACCCAGGAGCAAATGGACACACTGCCTAGGACCAACACTATAATACAACATTTGTTTTATTCAATATCCTAATACAAGTACACATACAAGTACCGACAAGTACACATACAACCATACACACACACACACACACACACACACACACACACACACACACGCACACGCGCACACACACACACCACACACACACACACACACACACACGCACAAATATACAGAGCAAATACCACCTGTACTATAGACAGAGGGGGGAGACGCTGGCCCCTCCCTTCTGTTTAGATATCTCACACAGTAACTGAGCATCACCCCGGCTTTTTTGACACTAATGGGAACCCAGTGTAAACTATCAGCACCTAATCCAAACACAGGCCTGCAAATGGGAGAGCAGAAGCCAGGGCTGCCTGCATAAGCCTTATGCATGAGGCCTGTCTCACTACATATTTCAGGGAAGGCATTGAAGTGTGGAAAGGATAACAGCATTATTACTTGATTGTATATTTTATTCGTTTTTAAAGCAGCATAATTCTTTTTGTTGGGCAAGTGTGGTATTGAAAGAAGCAGATATAAGATATTATCACCATGAAAAGTTGATAAGGCTAACATAAGAAAACATGAAGACCTACAGCAAAGACAAGCAACCTGTACATATACATTAAATATGCCCTATTTTCCCTTTCTTGAAGTTCGTTCTTTAGGTTTTTTAGCATGTAAATGGTCTGCAAAGGCTTACACCCTAAAGCTCCCTCCAGAGGGAGTTTCTCTCACACACAGACGCACGCAAAGCCTCCATTGAACTCCTTTGTTTACTTCCTAACATAGTGACATCACTATGTAACACTTTGTATGTTATATTGGTTAACATTCAACATTTTTTACATGAGGGGCGGGACATCTCTAAGTGGTCGACCAATCACAACAGAGCCGGCCAGCTAACCAATCAGAGCAGACTGAGCACAGGTTTCAGACAGAGGGTGAAAAGAGGTGCTGCAGCACAAAAAAAATTAAAGAGCTTTTTGAACATTAAAGCATGGAGGCATGTCCCAGGAGAGACACACAATATTAACATGGAGACATGTCCCAGGAGAGACACACAATATTAATATGAACCTAAACATTAGCATAATAAGGCCCCTTTGTAAGTCCAACAAAACCAAAGATCACCTAAAAGTAAATATGTAACTCTTTAGTTGCTAATAGCTTCTCTATGTTCACCAGATACTAGCATATGCCAAACCAAATTGATAAAGGCGACATTTGCTAGCCAAAAACTACAAAAACGTTGCTTGCAGAAACACCAAAGTATAAGCTCAAAGAGGACAAAAAGGGATAGTGAAAGGGATAATTGATTCATCATTACAAGCAACATATTCATTTCATAATCATGTGATCATATTGCGACTTTTGTATAAGGGGAACTTTCACGGCTGCTGTATTCCTGATCATCTTAACTGTGTTACTCTGGGTTGTATGTAAATGAGCTGTGCGGGTGCCCTGACGTGATTGGCTGCCATCTCCTGATCCGCCTCCTGAAGATTGTGATTGGAGCACGCCGGCCCGACGCACCCCAATCACAGCGCACAGCCGGCGCACACCTGCTGGAGATAACTACAAAGCCTGGGGACAGCTATCACTCGGGAGGCTCTGTTGCAATCAGACGCCTCACACATCTTGTTCCTGTGTGGACACATTAAGCTAGAGTGTATTTGACTACTTCTGACCCGTGTTTAGTGTTGTGTGTTAGAGGTGTTTAGTAGTGATGGAAAAATGAAGCTTTGAATGAAGCGTCGAACCACTTGGACAATTGTGTCGGAAATAGGTTCATTTCTCGAAGCTTCAGTTACAGCAACCTCTCCTGGCGAAGTGCAAGGCTGCAGTGGGTTTAACGTATCTTTGCCTTGAAAAATATTCCATGCACACAAACACTAAGACTGAATATCATGTTCTATTTGCAATTAAAGATTGATAATTGTGTGTATTGGGTTATTGAGAAGAGACTAGAGAGTGCTAGACATTTTTTTGGAAGGAGACGGCCTTTTATCAGTTATTAAAGTTGAAAAGCATTGATTAAAATACATCCATTCCAGGCTTTGAACCAGCTGCGCGGAGGACATCGCCGCATTCAGGCCGCCGGCTCGACCCACTGGGCTATCTATTCCTTAAAATATTGAACTGTTTTTATATTACTGATAATTGTCTTTTTGTTCAAAACTTCTCCACATTTCGAAGTGTTTCCCGAGCCAGAACGACCTATCTTTCTTCCTGGCTTGATACTACAATAATGATAATGATTATTATCATGATACTACAATTCAAATGCAATACCAACAACAACTCAACAGCAACAACGCAAACTACGACAACAACCCACACATTGCGCATTGTTTAGAGCGGTCATAAAGTGATGAAGCGCTCAAATTCGAAACCGTTTCAACCTGTCACCTGTCAGAATCGAGACGAGGCAGTGCATTGAATCGCGTGAATGGACCGTGAACCAGTCAAGTGATTCATTCAGGAAAAGAAGCAGTTGCTGGTTCGGACGTCATATGTCACGTGATTTGAAGCAAGCTTCGAAGCACTGCTTCTATGAAATAGGAAGTCCAGGGTTGAAGCTCCGTTCGAAGCTTCAGTGTCAAACTACCATCACTAGTGTTTAGTTATGTGTATAGAGTAGTATGTGGTGATATGTGTTTAGCGTAGCGTGTACTGTTAGGTGTTTAGAGTAGTGTGTTTTGTTACCCCTTGGTTAGCTGCATTTCCCAGCAGCCTCCTCCGATTAGTGGTGATTGATTAGTGATTTCAGGTGTGTGATTAGGCTCACCTTTGGAGTCCTCCTTCTGTTAGCGGGATACCTGCGCCCTTTTGGCTCCTTTGTTTGGCTTAGGCTATTTTTTTTTTCATCTTGTTGTACACCTTCATTGTTATTTATTACACCCTTATAATTGTAACCAAATCCATTCTGGTGTGTGTTGTGTTCCTCTACCAGAAGGGGACATAACAGGAACACATCATGACCAACCCAGTCTCATGGCATTTCGTGTTCACCAACACGATTTTTAATCTATTGATTCGTGTTCACCAACACGATTTTCCCCTTTTTTTCCGTGTTGCACAGCACGATTTTAAAAGCAATGTATTTATTTTCTACTGGTAATGTGTTTCGTTTTCTCACGTCTTTTTCTCCGGTCAGGTCGTGGAAGACCGGAAGCTGTGTGGTTCATAAAAACATGTTCTTACTCAATATCAAGCCACAATTATTGCTTTTATTTTAAATCGTATAATTTCTGACTTTTGTTGCCGTCTGTGAGGAAAATAAATGGGGCTCAGAGCCTCAGAATACTGAAATCTGTATTTTTTAAATCTTTTTTTCCTTCTAATTTGTTATTCTTTTCAAAATAACACACTGCTTTACTCACCAATAACACACAATTATCCTTGCTTTTATTTATTGGTTTAATTCCATAATCTCGGGCTGTTTTGGCGTCCGTCAGGAACTGAATTTCAAGATAAAAATAACCGGAAACAGACGTAGGCCTCTAGGAGTTTAGGATGGCCGAAGACACTACACTACCCATAATCCCCAGCTATCGTTTAGGACTACAGTCCCCGTGATCTTCAAGCTCTGGGATTCGATGTTGGAGTGGCAGTGTGCCAAGGTTACGCCGAGCGTCAAACAGCTGTTTGAAATGGAACGAAACCACGCCAGACTATCCAAAACTGGAATCGAACGCCCCCCCAGAACTACACATGCTGGCTATTGAGTTTCGCAAAATGTTCTATGGGACGTCTCTACTGAACGTTTTCGTTTTTCCCACAATTAGAAGTTGCCAGTATTAAACACATTGGTATTATCAAATGTAAAACATATAATTAATAAATGGGTGAAAATCGCTTGTATCCATAATGGGCAGCATTAATATATACCCACATGACAGCTCATTGTTACCTGGTATATTTACTCCACTACATTTATTTGAGTTACTTTGCAGATTCTGATTAATGATGTGAAATATAAACAACCCTTAAATCAGACTTTAGTTACACCTGAGTAAAATTCAGGTAAGGTGATTGTCAAGTGCCAACAATCAGGAGAGATATTTGATAGTTGGCGCGTCGAAAGGAGCCAGTTGAGGTGGTTCGGGCACCTAGTTAGGATGCCACCTGGGCGCCTCCCTAGGGAGGTGTTCCAGGCACGTCCAGCTGGGAAGAGACCAAGGGGTAGACCTAGGAGCTAGACCTATCTTCTTGATTTTTTATATTCTATATTTCTATCACAGACCTTCTACTTTCCCCCTATGTAAGTATGTACTCTTAATATTTTTTTAATCAAATATAACACATAAAAACAATAATTCAATAACGTGCTTTAACCACTAGGCGGTGCACACAAGGTACACAGCCATAATAACTTTGTATTATTAGTGTAGGACACTTATGTATGTACAACATCTGAAGATGTGTAGTTGTATTCATGCTTTCACATAATTCATATCATATAAACACCAAATCCCAGCATGCATTGCGGCTAAAACATCCAATCAGCAAGCTTAAACCATAGCTGAGGATCTTGGGTAATCGCTCGAAATGCCTATGTCTGTTTCCGGTTATTTTTATTTTGAAATTCAGTTCCTGACGGACGCCAAAAAAGCCCGAGATTATGGAATTAAACCAATAAATAAAAGCAAGGATAATTGTGTGTTATTGGTGAGTAAATAACAGTGTGTTATTTTGAAAAGAATAACAAATTAGAAGGAAAAAAAGATTTAAAAAATACAGATTTCAGTATCCTGAGGCTCTGAGCCCCATCTATTTTCCTCACAGACGGAAACAAAAGTCCGAAATTATACGATTTAAAATAAAAGCAATAACTGTGGCTTGATATTGAGTAAGAACATGTTTTTATGAACCACACAGCTTCCGGTCTTCCACGACCCGATCGGAGAAAAAGACGTGCTGTACATTACCAGTAGAACTACATTGCTTTTAAAATCGTGCTGTGTGACACGAAAAAAAAAGGGGACAATCGTGTTGGTGAACACGAATCAATAGATTAAAAATCGTGTTGGTGAACACGAATCAATAGATTAAAAATCGTGTTGGTGAACACGAAATGCCATGAGACTGGGTTGTCATGACACATTACATTAAAATAATCTAGCAATGAAAAACTTAACAGCAGCCAATATTTACTATATTTCATATCTTTAACTCCACATGAATTATTATGATTGCCAATGACATAAGGGATTGGGCATGATTATGTCAAGACAAAAGCAGCATGCAATATGAAGAGGCAGGTAAAATGAAAACACATTTTTCGAAACTGAAGGAGCAAACCCGAGGGTAGCAGCATGTGAAATTGTTTGACAGAATCCATTGCAGAGAATATATATAGAATGTGATTGTGTTTCAGACCTCATAGTGGGCAAGCCATACCATTATTTGTGACTGTGATGTAAGAATAAAATTAAGTTTGTCCTGCTCAATAAGCATTATAATGTAGTGTTTTGACAGTAGGCTAAAGATGAGAAGAGAGGAAAATACCTATATAAAAAATTGTCATTCTACGTTATAAAAAAATATATATTTGAAGGGCAGTAAAGCAGTACGAGGAAGATATGGCCTCAGGGTGTATGGATTCCCCTTTGGAGCTAGACAGGAAGGAAAGCCGCTGAAAAGGCTGTCGAGGAGATAATGTAAGAATACGAGTGTACCCAATTGATACTGACATAATGGTTTTGCTGGTCAAAGCCTCCCCCTAAGTTCTTGCTCTGTAGGTTAAAGTTATATTGATCAGTATCTTATTCATCAGATTATAGATGGGAAACACAGAAGCTAACAGCTCAATCATAGGTGATTGGAAGTCGATGCATTTGAACAGTCATCTTGAGAGCTACAGACAATAGCGCTAGCCCTATAGCGTGACAATAACAGATCTAACCAGATCTGCAGTTCCTCTCAGCCCTGTAGAGTGTTTTAGCAGATTTAATATCACTGTTTTGGGTTTGTCTTACCGCTTGTTTCCAGACGCAACAGTTGTCAGTAGATAATGTCCCTAAAAATCCACTGTATATCACCTACTCAGCACTAAACAGCAAAAAGATACGTAGCAACTTACTAGCTCAGAGGGAAGAATTTAACTTAACTCAAAAGACATACAGTATATTTCTCATAAGAATTGTTCGAGACTCAAACAAGGCAAATTGGACATAGTGGACATAAACTACAAAATTGCAAATGTAGTTAAAATGTTAGCAAACAGGTCATGCTAAACTGTTAGCAAACATGTCTTGCTAAACTGTTAGCAAACAGCTGGATGTAAAAATACCACAGCAAGCAGTGTGCTAACAGTTTAGCACCTGTTTGCTAACATTTTAGCAATTCAAGATAAATGAAATGATACAGTTTCATGAAATATTAATAAAATATATAAGATGTTGATTATATGTCAATAATTAGCACGAGTAGCAAAAAAGGAACGTTGTTTCAAATTAGTTTTACCCTCAGAGTTTTTCCATCAGCTTTTCAAATACTTTCATATACACTCTTTAGTAGGCTACTAACATAACTAAGAGATTGTTTCTAAAGCCCACTGCTTTGAAATGCTAAGTTTATAATGAATCAGACATGTTATACCTTTACAATAAATCGTATAGTAAATGGAATTCATAAGTCACATCAGCATTTTGACATAAGTTGTATCTTTGGGAAGGGCTATGATCAGCAATTCTTTTTATAAGAAAATATAAATAATACAGTATATGGTTTTTGGATGAATGCATAGTGTTGTGTTATTTCACAGCAACTAAATTAGATACTAAATTAAGATCTGATTTTATTACGATTGTATAGTTTTGGCTAGAGAATTAGATTCCACTGTGCAATGGTTGCAATTGACACATTAACCAAACTGGGTTGAGATCAGGTTCCCAAAGTGGATTAGGCAATGACATTTATTTCTACTCATAAATAATTGTGTTCTACCGTGTCAAGAGCAGACCTTATCAGTGACTAGGTGTTACTAAAATGTTCATCTGGTTTGGATAAGATGTACTGGACAAAATAATTCATTTTCATTTTTAATGTTCAATCAGCTACATTGTAGATTTGTTTTATTACTCAAATTAAAGTAAAGAAATCCAGTACCACTAGTAATGTCTGTAGAAAGATCCTGTGTTTTGTCTGACAGAAGGATATATTTGATGTACATAACATTTTAACTGCGCAGTCTCATACAATTCTGAGACATTAATCTATACTTATAGCAAGGTGTCTTTTTACCTTATACAGTACAAATGAAATGCACACTTGACTTGTTTTACATCTAGATTATTTACTACATGAGTAGCACAAGAAGAAAATCTAATCCCACATCATTTATACCATACAGCATTTAATTCTCAAGTATTTAATATCTAATGATATCTGGGTGAGGATGTATATACGTGATTGTTACCAGAGATAAACACACGAACCAGGCAACAGAACAAAACAAGAACCCAGAACTAAAGTTCCTTTTATGTCCTTGTTGTAGAAAGAGAGGCATATGACAGATTGATTTTTTTTTTGTAAACCTACTGGTTAAATCATACGCAGTCTTAAATGCTCTTAGAAGCCATCAATATGAATACCTTTTTTTTGTGTGTGGCTGAAAACATGGTCCATGAGTGCATTGAATAAACACTGTACCGTTGAGGGCTGTAAACCCAAAAGAAGGGTTAGACACTAGAACTAGGGGAATGTTGAGGGAACTAGAGTATGTACATAGGTGAGTTAGGGGAAGGGTTGGGGTTAACCCTCTCCCAGGGAATAACATTTTGATAATCAATCAATCTTGATTTTGATATGTCATAAGTCAATCAAAATGTAACCCAATGGCACAAACTACACATGTGTGTGTTTACAGGGTGTACAGCATATGACACACTCCTTCCTTAGACCCTCACAAACTCCCAAAGAAACCCCTCCAAAAAGCAATACCTCTCCTAGGACGGACAGACATGCAATTGATGTTGTTTTCTTTTTATATACTGCCTTGTCTTGTTTATGTTTCTTCTGCTAGTGTTATGTATTGTGTATTTTGTTTTTTGTGTGTTTGTACGGCGACCTTGAGAGCCTTGAAAGGCGCCTATATATAAAATAAATGAATTATTATTATTATTATTGTTTGTATGGATTAAAAAAATAGATATACAGAGTAGACAATCCAAATGACAAAAATTATAATGTGAACATTTATAAAAAAGATGGGTCCAGGAGGAAAAGTGTCTTGGGTGCAAAAATAATAACGTTGGCGCCAAAGACGAACACGGTTAATGATCCCGAAGTAACCTTTAATATTGGCAAACTGCCAGGTGAGCGACATCCACCTCCCATTAAATCCATTTACAAAAGCCCAGACTGAATAATGGCACTTGGAATGAACTGAATTGATGTGTCCAAGTGTGCTAATTCTAAATTAACGGCCCTTAATCTTCAGTTTTCAGATGGTTTCACTTTGTTATATATCATTTAGGATATTCAGAGAATTCTAGGGGTCACTCACTGTCAGTAGTGTTATATCATCCAGCTTGATTAACTACTGTTTCCCAGAACATCTTTTGCCAAGCCACACAGGAGGATTATAAATGTTTTGTTTCCAATTATAGATGGATATATGAGCTCTAAAGTTATCCAGCTAGTTTCTCGACACTTTAGAAATACCACTTATCTTCTGGTAGCATTGCACTCGGGTCTTTTGGGGGTTACTGTAAGTGGATTAATTAATGTCAGTGCATATTCGATCTGTATATTTTTTAAATATCAGAGCCAAAAAAGGCCAAGAGTTCCTAGATGAATAAAGTTGTTTTAATGTTGGTACAGACTTCCGATATCGCCTGTGAAGGTCAGGTTATACTGCCCTTTCAACGGTGGCTCATAAAGTTGAAATATAAGTATCGTTTTTGTATATCCCCGCCAGCCAAATTGACCACCTGTGCTTCATACATTTCACCTCAGACCACACAAATGTCCAGTTATTCAGGGAGTGAATTTCTAGAAAAGGTTGAGAAAAAGGTTGAGAAAAAGGTCAGCCATGCCTGCGTGTCAATTTCCTTGCTGCACGGCCCCCCTCAGTGTGGGTCTTAGCTAACGTAGGGGGTGGTGTTCATGTTAGGTAAACATAGAGCTGCAACTGTTTACGATCTTTTCCAAATGGGTTAGAAAGTGTTAAGTGGACAGGACAGGTGCTATGTGGAAGTTAAACAGGTTGCAGTGTAATCTGTTTGGGTCTCATGCCGTGTTTGGGAGATGGGGCTTCGAGCATTTTTCCGAAGAGAACAAATCTTTCTGGGAAAAAGAGGCAATTAGGAGAGAAAGGTGTTAAGCTGGAAATGCCACACAGATCATTCTCACCCATCATATGTGTGAACATTTTCACTTTACTTGAGTATTTCCATATATTGCTATTAACTATACTCCAATTCATGTGTTTTATTTTTAACACACTGTTGCTTCGTACATATAAACCTTTATATATACAGTCTATGATATAAACACATGATATGCTGATACGGTATAATGCAGTACTGTACTACTAAATCTATATTTCAAGTATCTACATTTGGTCCATATTGAAAACTACAATGCTCTTACATGTATAAAACAGGATGAAATAATAACAATTTTGATATAATAAAGAATACTTTTACTTTTGAGACTTGAAGTACTTCTTGCAACACTGATAATCAGTATCGTTGGATGAACTCTCACCCAGGTGCCGCAGGATCTCAAGAAATTCATAATCATTTGTTAAATGTTCACTTTTTCGACATCTTGTACAAACTTTACACTTGTTTGTACATGTAACAAATGCACGTATGCACATACAGAACATGCTCATCTATCCTCATGTGTTTACATTCCTGCTGAGGCAAAGTGATGGGGAGAGGGGGGGGGGGGGCGAATGGCCGCTCTCATACAGAAAAACAAACAGGCCGAGGGCCGCTGAGGCGGGCCGGATCTCGGGGACGCTCGGGAACATCCTGTCCCCCCCTGCGCTCCGCTCGGTCAACAGCTGCAGGCTGGCAGCGCTGTGTCGTCCAATAAAAGCATCAGAACAGCATCAGAACAGCATCAGAACCACATCAGGGCGGTGAGACCCCAGGGGCCAGGGATGTTGAAGAAGAAAATCCCTGAATTATTCGTGATTCCAAGAAAATAGATTTAGGAAGGTAAAAGACAACAAAGTTGAATGGTTCATACATCCGGTTTACTAACTTGTTGTTCAAATACAGTGGCGAGCCGTGACTTTTATACCTAGGCCCTCTGACCCCCCCACCCCCCTTCCCTCTAAAAAAAAGAAGAGTTATTACGTCACAGCGTATACTTCAGCAGAATATCAAAACAGCGGCCCGGGGTGCAAAACGCATCAATGACAACGACCCTCTACCACACAAAACAACACCATTGATATAAACACCTATCATGACAGGGCACCCACAGCCAAGTAACAATTACAAATGAATTAAGTCGGCACGGCGGCCCACATTGAAAATGACTTAGGCCTACCTTTGATGATCAAATCACTTGAACACAAAGTCCATCCTCCTGTCCTTTTGGATGAAGCACTTGATGGCGGGTCATGCAGCTGATCCTTTGCCACTCCAGTTTATCATTGTAACTCAATCTTGAAAATGACTCTGTTAATAATTTTGCAAACGATGTCATCACTCTCACTGAAGTGAGCCATCATGAACAAACTTATGCTAATCATAAATATATCGATCATAAATCTATCGTTTAGATTTATGATTCGAAAATAATAAAAGTAGGGTAGACATGTGGATATTATCCGTCTGAACAAAACGTGCATTTATCTAACAGGTTCGTTTTCCACAGACCTTATTTCAAAATCTTCCAAATCCTATGGAGAAATCCCATTGCTTAGTGTCTAGGGAATCCGAGCGAAGCTTACTTCCGGGTTTTAGGACGCGTCACTGCACCACTTGCATTGACCACACAGCGGGCGGAACTTTTCATAAAGTCCGCGAAAATAAAGCCCGCCCATTTAGAGGGTAGATATGATTGGTCAATTGTACTGTCATTTGATAGTGGTGGTCTAATGGATAGTGAGGTGGGCTGAAGATCGGAAGGTTGTGAGTTCAAATCCCACCAGGAACACCACCACTAGTGTGCCCTTGAGTAAGGCACTTAGTCCTTAGTTACTCCAGGGAGAATGTCCCTGTAATTGGTAATTGTAAGTCGCTTTGGATAAAAGCGTCAGCTAAATGTATTGTAATGTAATTTGACATTACTCTCTCGTTGAGTTACTATAGCGGGCCCTCTGTGAATGTAGAGAGGGACCGACAAGCTCTCCCGTCTTCACATAACTCGCAGAGACGGCATTTAACCCTTCACATTCCAACAGAAACGGAACAGGCAGATTCGAAGGATTTATTTCTTTGGAAATATTATTTTAAATACAATTAAATCAAGTTATTTTGGTAAAACTACTGAAAAATTTAACAAAAACATATTAAAAAAAATATTTTAAAAAAAAAATGTTTTTTATTAATGTTTTCAAATATTATTTTTTAGAATATCTTGGGCCCTCACAGAGGGCATAGAGGGCCCTGACTGCTCGTCACTGTTCAAATATTTCCGTCTGTATTTTTGGTAAATGTACAACTCATTTAACCAAAGCTTTAAGACATTATTCCAGCGATTTAGAATTGGACTTTTATAAAGTTGTGGAAAAACTGAAAGTCAGACAAAAAAAAAAACAGTACCATTCCAAAGGAAATAGAAAAAGAAAGGTGAAAGACACCTTGCATTTTCTTTTACAAATATTATTTTCTGCATGTTTGGTTTAACCCATTTGACCACATTGTGAAGATATGTACATACTGGGGAAATCCAGATATATAGTATTGTACTTTTATAGAGTTGTGAAAGGTGGTTTAAACCGGTAAGTCAACATTTAAGCAGCAGAGACAGAATGTTACGATGTGTGCAGGAAGCAGGACCCAAATGCAGATTAAAGTGACAAAATGTACTCCTTTATTTCAAGGCTAAACTATTTACAAAGACTGAACAGAACACTCACTACAGACCAAGTCAAAATACAAGACGAACCGACAGACAGAAAAAACAGAACTTAAATACACACAAGACTAATCAAACAAGACACAGGTGAGGAGGGAGGAGAAAACACGGGGACACCAGGTGAACACAATCGGGTAAATTAGACACCAGGGAAACTGACAGGGAACCACAGACAGATCTAAACAAGAAAAAACACAACACAGACAGATCGTGACAGTACCCCACCCTCAAGGGACGGATCCCAGACGTCCCAAAAAAGTCCAGCAGAGTGGGTGGAGGGGGACACAAAACTAAGGCCAATAGGGTCGGTGGAGGGGGTCTAGAGGACGGGCTTGGGCTGACAGCGGCGGACCCGGAAGGGGTCTCGGGCGGACGGCCCGGGGGCAAGGCAGAGATCAAGGATGAGGTCTCGGGCGGCTGGCCCGGGGGCAAGGCAGAGTTCAAAAAGGGGGACTCGGGCGGCTGGCCCGGGGGCAAGGCAGAGTTCAAAAAGGGGGTCTCGGGCGGCTGGCCCGGGGGCAAGGCAGAGTTCAAAAAGGGGGACTCGGGCGGACGGCCCGGGGGCAAGGCAGAGTTCAAAAAGGGGGACTCGGGCGGACGGCCCGGGGGCAAGGCAGAGTTCAAAAAGGGGGACTCGGGCGGACGGCCCGGGGGCAAGGCTGAGTTCAGGGTGGGGCGAAGGCCAAACAGCTCCGGAGGCCGGGCAGGACCCGGTGTCGGCCGAACAGGAACCAGAGCCGGTGGGACAGGCTTCGGCAGGATCCCCCACGGAAGAGGACCAGGAGTTGGCAGCACCCCCGGCGAGACAGATGATGGCGGGGCCTCCAACTGGACTGGACATAGAGCTGGCAGGATCCCCAGCGGAACCTCCAAATGCTGGAGGTGCTGGAGTCGGCCGGTACGCCGACAGGACTCGGGGAGCTGGTGTTGGCTGGAGAGCCAACAGGAGACGAGGTGCTGGAGTCGGCCGGTACGCCGACAGGACACGGGGAGCTGGCGTCGGCTGGAGAGCCAGCAGGAGACGAGGTGCTGGAGTCGGCCGGTACGCCGACAGGACACGGGGAGCTGGCGTCGGCTGGAGAGCCAGCAGGAGACGAGGTGCTGGAGTCGGCCGGTACGCCGACAGGACACGGGGAGCTGGCGTCGGCTGGAGAGCCAGCAGGAGACGAGGTGCTGGAGTCGGCCGGTACGCCGACAGGACACGGGGAGCTGGCGTCGACCGATGAGTCAACAGGTGACGAGGAGCCGGAGTCGGGACCATGACTGCTGGGGCCGGTACTTGAGCCGGAACCATGGCTACTTGGGCCAGAACTGGGGCCGGAACCATGGCTGCTGGGGCCAGCACTGGGGCCGGAACCATGGCTGCTACGGCAGCACTGGGGCCGGAACCATGGCTGCTGGGGCCAGCACTGGGGCCGGGACCATGGCTGCTGGGGCCAGAACTGGGGCCGGAACCCTGGCTGCTGGGGCCAGAACTGGGGCTGGAACCATGGCTGCTGGGGTCTGTACTGGAGCCCAAAGCATGGCCTCCGGGGCTAGGGCTGGGACCTGCGACTCCTTATCTTAAGAGCCTTTTGGAGGCTCAGTGGACCTCCAAAGGCCAGACGAGTTGCAGAGAATGGCTCCTGGACAGGAGAACGAACTGGGGAAGAAGCAGAGGCCGACTCCAGACGGAACACACCGAGGCGTACGGCGCCAGGTTGGGAGTTGGGAGGCAGGGTGCTAGCATGCCTGGGGCTAGCAGGCCGGGAATCACACACCGAGAGGAAGTCCAAAATCCAGCCAGGTAAGAATTTCACTAAACCTGGCTTCTCCATAGCCATCTGGTGTGCCTCAGCCAGAGCAGCCTCTCCCTGCTGAACCCTGACCGCTCCTATCCATCAATGAGCGCAGACAGACAAAGAAAAGGTAAAATGCAATAGTTCCTGCTCAAACGGATCTGCTGGGCCCATATCTCAGGTCGGTTCGTAATGTTACGGTGTGTGCAGGAAGCAGGACCCAAATGCAGATTAAAGTGTCAAAAATAACTCCTTTATTTCAAGGCTAAACTATTTACAAAGACTGAACAGAACACTCACCGCAGACCAAGTCAAAACACAAGACGAACCGACAAAGACAGACAGAAAAACCAGAACTTAAATACACACAAGACTAATCAAACAAACAAGACACAGGGAGGAGAAAACACAGGGACACCAGGTGAACACAATCGGGTAAATTAGACACACCAGGGAAACTAACGACAGGGAACCACAGACAGATCTAAACAAGACAAAACGCAGACAGAAAACCAAAGACAGATCTAGACAAGACACAACGCAGACAGAAAACCAAAGACAGATCTAGACAAGACAAAACACAACGTAGACAGAAAATCAAAGACAGATCTAGACAAGACAAAACACAACACAGACAGATCGTGACACAGATAGCCTGACTTTTAGTGTTAGAGGGGCCCATGTATGCGTTTTGGGGGTTTCCCCTTTGCTGTAGTGTGTCGTATAGGTTTTTGTGCATGGTCTGCAAAGGCGTAATTCCTAAAGTTTCTCTCCCACACATTCCCCCTCTGCCTGAAAGTCCTTGATTGAACTCCCAGATTGGACTCGATTGGACTTACAGTACGTAACATAGTGACATCACCAGGCAGGCACGTCGCCTGGCCTGGGTATATTCTCCCTCAATAATCTTATACATTAACCGTGCTTTACCTGAACCTCATCATGACACTAGAGAGGACGGCAGGATTGTAATTTCCCGTGTTCAGTGAATGCAACAGAGGCAAGACACCAGACCAACCAGAGAGTTGCATGGAAATAAACATGTCTTATTGGCTGACAGGTACCTATCCTGTGAGCTGTGACAATGTTTAAAATAAACTGTCAGTTGGACTCTGAGTTTTTGAAGATGGACATAAGAAACATGTTTTCTTAAAAAAGACGACAATTCTCAAGTGGTGGCTCACACAACAACCCCAGAGCCACCACTTGAGTCAGGCAAACAAGGTATGTAAATGTCAGTAAACTTCCAAGTTATGCGAACATGTAAGCAAAGCATAAATTACAGATATATTAAATTAACACGTTGTCATACAATATAAATGTTATGTTTTTTTGCGTTACCTGGGGCCTCATTTATAAATGGTGCGTACGCACAAAAAATGACATACGCCTGTTTCTACGCAATGTTTGCGATTTATAAAATACTAACTTGACGGGAAAATGTGCGGTCTTCCACGCAAACTCTAACCCATGCGTACGCACTAAGCACAACAACGGGAGAGACGAGAAACTGCGACACCGTTGGCAGAAGGAAGAATGGAGAGAAATATGTGGAAATAATACCATAAATAAAACCTGTGTTACCTCTCATTTATCATATATGAAGAATTAATTTTCAAACATTGATTAAAGCCAATCTTAAAATGATTTAACAAACGCCTGTTTGAGACTCCTCAGTGCACACAAACACATAACTTGGAGAAATAAATAAATACGGAAATATTATTGATCACCCCTCGATTATGTTCTCTTGTTAAGAAATGTATTCTCATAAATGATGCGGTAAACAGAAGGATAGAATTACTTTAAACTGACGCCGTTTTGCATTTCTATAGGTTGTATAGATACGAGCATGGTTTTATATACTATCACGTTTAATCGTGTTTTATGCCGTTCGCCAAGACTTGATAAGTCGCTCGTAAAACACAGGAGGTATGGAAACTAACACTAACACACACATTAGTTGTATTTCCTGTAACTGGTGGATTATGGATATATAGTTGCTGATCGACAGCTGGAACACAAACCACCAAATACAAAAACATAATTCAGATCCAGTCGTCATGACTCCACACCGGAGGGATTCCCCGATCATTTCTTACAGTTTCTCATCAAGGGGGGGTCTCCTGTCCCCGGTACAAACACACTGCCTGAGGAAGGCTATGCGTATTTCTTTTGTCATTAACCTTTTTCGGCCACTTATTTATTTATTTTGGTGACGATCCGACCTCCATGCTGCTACTCTGGTTCAAACTGCATTCACCAAACAATATGATTTATCTCGACCTCCCCAAAATAACCAAAATCTGACACGGTGTGAGATGTCTTTTTTAGCTGTTCTGTCGCCATTTCCTGCGATCTTCTTCATGCAGTCAGTCAGAATGAATGAATGAATGGGCGTTTATTTGACTATTTATAGGTAAATATGGGCGTTACGTGAAGCCCGCAAAAGTTGCACCGCATTTCGAGTTGACTGTGATTTATAAAGGGAAACCGGCGTAGGATGTGCTGTGCACAAGTCCTGTGCCGGTATGCAGTCTTTTATGAATCGGAAAGTGTCAGTGCGTATTTATTTGCTTTGTCTTACGTAAGCAACCTTCCCACGCCAATCACGCAAGGCTTTGTAAATGAGGCCCCTGGTGATTTCAAAGAAAGCTCTCTGGAAAATGTTGACTTACTGTCAGTGTTCGACATGAAGCTAGAAGCTACCTTACATTACACAGTCACAGGGGAGTGATTTGTAAAATATCCATAAAGAAAAAGAAAATCTGCTTACAGTTCTGTTTCATATGGGTGTTGAGAGATGTATCCATAGATTCCTTAATGTTGCGCTCTAAGTGCACCAGATTGATGCTTTAAACTTCAATATTTAAAAAATCTTCCCGGGGGAGCATGCCCCCGGACCCCCCTACAAAAAAACATTTTACCCCTGCTTACATCTATATGACGTGAGCTGATTATCGAGCCTTCATTGTAACAGTCGCAGGTGTACTGTGTATGTGCGTGTGGGGAGTGTTGCAGTAGAAATTTCCACTGTAGCGCCCGGTACCTTAATGTACCTTAATGTACCTTAATGAACTGTGGGCTAAGCCCCGAATGTTTCCAGGTCCAGGAAACGCCCCTGGACATCACTAACACTTGCGCTTCTATTGGCTAGCGCTCCAACACAATATACATGAAAGGCTATGGGGAACAGAGGTGCTTCAGCACAGCAGGGGCATGGCAGGCAACTGCTTGGGGCCCTGGACCAGAAGGGATGGATGTGTTGCATCGCCCCTGCAGCACAGGGAGTATGAGAAAAATAAAGCACTTTTTGACCGTTAAAGCATGGAGAAATGTCAAAAATTACTAATGTGAACCTGATATTGAGTTTAGTATGCTCCAAAAACACAGGATCCTACATTTCTCAAAATGCTCCCCAAAAGATTACTCTGGGTGAATGTCTCTGTCCTTAAACTCTTTGTTCCGAGTTTGAAATTGTTGTTTTCTAAAGTAGTCCCTAGCCTAGAGTATAAAAGATAATTGACCGAAATAACTGAATTTCCATGGAGTTGCCTGAATCAATGGAAAGCAGATTTAAAGTGAATTTAAGTGGAGCTTTAGCATAAACGTTTAAAGTACTTTGTGGAGTGTTTGGCTTTCATTAGTTTTATGGAGCAGTTTATTGTGCAGTTTCCTGTTTGTCTTGTAAACATACGGTCATTTATTCCCTGAGCTCTTAAAGTGAGGCTGCAACTTTTAAAAATCTCAGTTCCCCTTACTCTGTTTCTACCTTGGGGAATAATGATACATGTCACAGGATGAATCAATAAAAAAACCTAATCATATTCGCTTACAGTTACATAAAATAAGACTCAAATGAGATCACTGTTACATGTTTGGAAATGTTTTACTAATAGAAGGATTACAATGTTATAAGACATTTTAAGATGAAGAACAATATATTACAAATAGTGCTCTCAGCATTAACGCTCAAGATTAATCTGGAAACCTTTTTGCTTTTTTTTAATTGTAGAATGTTCTCATATGCACCTTCATTGTTGGTCTTTTGACTACTGTCTGAATACGATTATTAATGGCAGGTTGCAGAGGAGACATTTTTATTAAACAAAATACCTTGCTCTTTTCCAACGTTACATTGTTCTGTCTTATTACAATCAAGTAAACTTTGTATTCATATTTCTTGTCTTTTATATTTATGTGCATTGCATTTGTTATTGAGGTAATACAAAAGTAGAGCAAAGGTATCAGGTTACATTACTTTTATAATGTTAAACTTAAAAAAAAAAATCAGATAACCACTAGTCATATTAGACCAAGAAAGACTGTAAGCAGCGAAAGACCTCCATTAGACTCCTTTGTTTACTTCTGTAACATAGTGACATCACCTCCAAAACTTGTGCTTCTATAGCGCTCCAACACATTATACGTGATAGGCTGGTGGGCGGAACATTTCAAAGCATTTATCCAATCAACAGCTAATCAAATCAAATCAAATCAAATCAGGTTTTATTTATAAAGCACATTTAAAAGCGATTTTTGGTCGAGCCAAAGTGCTGTACATGCATTAAAAACACTTATAATCACAATAAAAGACAATCATTTACAAACAGATATAAAACAAACACAGGGAATAGTCAGGAGTCGTGCTCCGCTCTGACTAGAAAGCCTGAGAGAAGAAGTGCGTTTTGAGAAAGGATTTAAAAACCCCTAGGGTCTGGGCCGACCTGACGTGGAGGGGCAGAGTGTTCCAGAGCCTGGGGCCAGCTGCTGCGAAGGCTCGGTGCCCTCGGGTTTTGAGCCTGGTCTTGGGCACTACCAGCAGCAGATGGTCAGCAGACCTTAAAGCTCTGGCTGGGGTGTAGCGCTGGAGGAGTTCAGCTATATAGGCCGGAGCCAGCCCATTTAGTGCTTTAAAAACAAATAAAAGGATTTTAAAATCAATTCTGTACCGAACTGGAAGCCAGTGCAGTGAGGCCAGAATTGGGGTGATGTGGTCACGCTTTTTATGGCCAGTCAGCAAACGTGCAGCTGCGTTCTGGACTAGCTGCAGGCGTTTAATTGATGCCTGGTCCATACCCATATACAGGGCGTTGTAGTAGTCCAGTCTCGAGGTCACAAAGGCGTTAATAACCCTTTCCAGGTCTTTAAAAGATAAATACGACTTGGTTTTGGCCAAAAGTCTTATTTTAAAAAAGCAGGATTTGACTACGCTGCTGACCTGCTTGTCGAATTTAAAAGTACTGGAGAAGGTCACCCCAAGGTTCGTGACTGAGGGGAGGATGTTCTGTTGGAGGGAGCCCAGAATATCAACCTGGGAGGCTGGAGGTTGGGGTCCAAAAAAGATGACCTCAGTCTTGCTTTCGTTGAGGTTTAGAAAGTTTTTGCTCAGCCAGGATTTTATCTCAGTTAAGCAGTCCATCAACTGTTGTAATGAGTGTGTGACACTTGCTTCGAGAGGGAGATATATCTGTACATCGTCGGCGTAGCAGTGGAAGGGAATATTATGTTTAGTGAGAATTGAGCCTAGGGGCAGTAAGTACAGTAAGAAAAGGATGGGGCCCAGAATCGAGCCTTGGGGAACCCCACAGGTAAGAGGGGCTTTTGCAGAGGAGAAGGCACCTAGCTGCACAGCGAAGCTACGGTCTGTCAGGTAGGACCTGAACCATGCAAGGGCAGAGCCTGTGATGCCAGCGGACTGTTCAAGCCGTGACAACAGGATGCTATGGTCCACAGTGTCAAAAGCAGCTGTCAGGTCTAACAGCACCAAGACAGCTGGGCTACCTGAGTCGGCGGCTAGGAGCAGATCATTAAAAACTCTTAAAAGGGCTGTTTCAGTGCTGTGCATGGGTTTGAAGCCAGACTGAAACTTTTCGTGGATTCCATGCGTGGTTAAAAAAGACTGCAGCTGGGCGTAGACCACTCTCTCCAGGGCTTTTGATAAAAAAGGTAGCTGGGAAATGGGCCTAAAATTTTCGAGAAAGGAGGGGTCAAGATGTTTCTTTTTAAGTAATGGCTTAACCACGGCATGTTTGAAGGCAGCAGGGACACATCCTGAGCTAAGGGAGGTGTTTACAATTAATAAAATACTTGCTCCAACTGAATCTAAAACGTCTCTGAGAAGGCGAGAGGGAATGCTATCTGAGGTGCAGTTTGTCGGCCGCAGGTGCTTGACCACATCCGAGAGAGAAGAGAAGGATACAGGCTCAAAGTGGTCGAGGACAGCAGGGCACAGAAAGGGAGCAGGATCTGGGGTAGCACTAGTGTGAGCTAGCCTAAGAGCAGATACCTTTTCAATAAAAAATTTAAGAAACTTATCACAGAGAGTAGTCGATGGCACAATAGAAGAAACATCACAGGGATTAATGATCGAGTTGAGGACATTAAAAAGAACCTGAGGTCTATGGCTGTTTTTGGAGATTAACAGAGAGATGTGCTCTGTTTTGGCTGCTTTGACTGCCGTCTGGTAGTCAGACAGGGAAGCACGAAGGATTTCTAGGGAGACATGGAGTTTATCCTTTTTCCATTTTCTCTCTGCACGCCTGCAAGCGCGTCTGAGAGCACGAGTACAGTCATTGAGCCACGGCTCTGAGAGCACTTTTGTGCGTCTAAGCGTAAAAGGAGCAACAGAATCCAGTGTTAGTGTGCATGTAGAGTCAAACATGGAGATAAGCTCATCAGCATTAAAAGCACAGTTCACATCTAATTTACAGATAGGAGAAGCATTAAAAACAACAGAGAACTGTGAGGCAGTCAAGGGGTTAATCGAACGCAGACGACGCGCAGGGGCACGGGACTCGACTCCTGCGGAAGGGATGGAGGTTGTAAACAGAACCGGTAAATGGTCTGAGATACGCGTTGCTGCACATATTTCATCCACAGATACAGACAGTCCAAACGACAATACTAAGTCCAAAGTGTGTCCTTTTTCGTGTGTTGGGCCAGCCACGGACTGAACGAGACCAAAAGAATCAAGGAGATTTAAAAAGTCCCTAACCAGAGGTTTGGACTCACAACACACATGGACATTGAAGTCTCCGGAGATCAAAACACGATCATAATTCACCATGATCCCGGACAGAAAGTCAGAAAAGTCATTTATGAAATCCTTATTGCACTTTGGCGGACGATACACAACTGCGCAGAGTATAGGCGAGGCCGGGGTCAGTTCAAAGAGCTGCAACTCAAAGCTAGCATAGGTAGTTACAGGGTGAAGCAATCGGCACTGGAGGCTAGCTCTAAACACTGAAGCTATGCCCCCGCCATGGCCGGTGGCACGGGGGGAGCTGAAGAATGTACAGTCAGGAGGAAGAAGATCAAAGAATGATGTGTACTCGCCAGCGTGGACCCAGGTCTCCGTCAGGAACATAAAATCCAGCTCACGGGAGGTGAAGAAGTCATTTAGCAGGAACGTTTTGTTTGCTATCGACCTAGCATTTAGCAAAGCCATACAAAGTTTTTGCTCCGGGCTTGCCGACGGTGGAGTGCGTCTCAGCTGACGAAGATGTGCGTGTTGAACGCCGCGCGGGCCGGGAGCAGTCAGGCGGGCAGGAGTAGCTGCCAGTCGGACAGGAGTAGCTGCCAGCGGATCCAGCAGAGTCCGTAGCTCCGGAAAGACAGGGCGAATCCACCGATCCCTCACATGACGTGCAGCGGGAGGGCCATGACATCCGAGGCGTGGATAGGTCCCGGAAGAAGCCGTCAGGTATGCCTTCAGATGGACTAGTGCACCACCACGCTTTCCCCGTCGTCTGAAGCGCTTTCGGCGAGGCGGGATGCGGGGCAACCGGCGCAGGTAGGTGGGTATATCCAACAGAAGAGGGGGGGGGGGACGATTTATGGTTGCCAGATGTAAGTTTGGGCAGCAGTATCAACTCCAGTGAGGGTCTGAGGTGGAGGAGGTCTTGGCGATCATAGACGAGCAGAGCAGAGACATTCTGACAAACATAAAACAAAAACAGGAAAGCTAAAGGTAGACAGCTGAGCGAGCGGCGGGCCGACACAGGCGCCATCTTGAATCACGTCACGTCTACAGGAGCTACAAGCACACACAATGAGTACTGTTTGATGTTTTCCCAATCAGAGCAGACTGGGCTCTGGTTTCAGACAGAGGGTGAAAAGAGGTGCTGCAGTATGAGAAAAATAAAGAGCTTTTTGAACATTAAAGTATGTAGACATGTAACAGTAGAGACACTAAATATGAGCCTCCATCTGAACATAATAGGGCCCCTTTAAGAGTTGCATGGAGTGGTGGTAGTGTAGCATGAACATCAGAATGCACTTGCCTTGAGATGAAAGGTTTAGCAAACAGAGGGATCCTTGACCGGGGTAGTCATGACACCACATTTCCTGTCTGACTCATTACAGGATAAGTAAATATGAAGCATGCTGAGGAGCAACGAAATTCTAATGATATCCACACTGGTTGGTACTTTTCCTACAGTGATGTAATCTGCAGTCTGTACGGGCGGTTTAAAGATTTATTTTTCCTATTAAGGCAGTTTTTTTTAATAACTGATGGACAGCTTTTTCTAAACTGGCTTAAGGCGCTTTTCAATTGTAGCCAGGCTCCTGGGGAGGGACATAATGTTGGCCATTGAGGGGTTTAACAGGGCGGTGACACAGGACTCAACCCTCTAATTCCATTTCAACAGCTCCATATGCCCTTGGGCTTGGATGAAGCAAAATGAAAAATGCTCCTAAAGCTGCACATCACCCCCCTCCCTCACCGCCCCATCCGCCCCCCCCACCTACCGATTCTCTCCTTCTCTTCAAGTGGATCTTATTTTTCTTTAAATATGTACAGTTGCATGTAGGCCAGATTCACATTATCAACACAAGCATGTTTTTGGAGGAGGAGATGGAGCGGGAGATTAGCTCTGGTATGGGAAAACAGAAAGGGGGGGCAGGGGGGTTGTCAGCCCAGCAGCAGAAAGATTTATCATCCATTTACATTATCCCAAACACACACTCAGCAGCAGAGTCTAAACACAGGGCTCCTCAATAACCTCACATGGTCACATTTACTATTCAACTACTAAAAAAACAACAAAAATGTTTTGATGTTTTTTCCCAACGTCTTAAAAAAGAGAGGTTAAATAGCTTTAATTATAATTTATAAGCATTGGAAATGATGGTATCAGACTTGTTTATTCATTGGTAGTTTATATTTAGTAGAGGGGTCTTGAAAAGTTGCTGACATGTTTATGTAGACAAAAGATAACAGGGTTTACATAGGTGAAAAGTTCAATTGAGTTATTTTGCCAAGGCAGTCCAGCAATACTTAAATTATCAAGCTTTTTTCTGATCATATTAATGATTTGTTATCTCTTGCTTTGTTTATTTACAATTTTCTTCGAGTATCTCTTGTTCTAACTCTGTAAGCATGCTTTCAACCTGAGATTGTTTTTGCTCCGGCTGGCAGATAACGATCAAATAATTAATATTTCAAACGTTTATCTGCTCCTCGTGGCAGCTCTGTATACACACACTCCGCAGAGTTCCACATTTTTGCTGATTCATCACAGAAAGTTTCTCTGTTCTGTTTGTTCTGGAAGCGAGAGACAACAACACTCATACAACAGCATGAGGACGCAATGCAACAACACTGCAGAGGAGACAGCCACACAGACATTATAGGTCCCAAGTCATGGCCATTTCTACTGATCATAATTCCATTGTTGAGGTCTACTAGAATAGATTTACATTGTTCAATGTTCCAAACTCACATTGGTTTCTCATACAGCATCTCAGTATAGTATGTGTATTCACTCTCTGTCCTACACGCCTTGTTGGAGCTCCTGCCCCCCCCTCCCTGTGAGCCCACTGTGCTCTGATTGGTCAGTTCGCCCACTCTGTTCTGATGAGTCCACCACCGTTACAGCGGAACATCAGTGATTATGTGTTACAATGGCGTGAGCAACCAGATAATGACACCAGTAATGACAAACAGATGAGAATGCTACTTGGGGTCTGGGGGCCGTGTTGGCGGGACGCTGTGCGGCTCGCTGCTGTGAGGAGCGGACAGTGTGAGCTGGGTTCATTTCCTGCTTGCTGCGCGGAGTCTGCGAGACAGCGAGACATCGAGACTTCAGCCCCCCCAGCGAGGCTCCACTAGCACCCCCCCCCCCCAGCACGTCACAGTTTCGCCGCTGAGCGAGTGTGTGTGAGACTCCACGGATTGGTCCATTTGGGTATGGGCACGTCACTGCACCTAGGAAGAAAAAGAGAAATGTCCAACGAGGCGTTCTGGGGAAGCATAGACAGGTATTTTCTGTGTTAGTTTTACTCCCTATAGGGCTACTTCATAACACACAAGGGGATGGGTAATAACCGGAAAAGCATGACATGGGGCCTTTAAGGCATAAATAAATGTGCTGAGGTCACTGTAGTCCGATGTCAGCTATAATCATGTTTTATACATTTTACAAATAGGACGTTATATATTTTATGTTCAATTCATAAAGAAAAGCTTTAAAATGCAGGTTGTGGTTTATGTGCTGCAACAATTTTTTCAGAAGGTCACTTTGCTCAAGAAAATATGCAACTTATTTTACTTTGTTAATCTACAATATCCTCCATTTCTATAAGGTGAAATGTGTTAATAGGTTCAATTAAGAGGGGCCAGTTGTTGAATTATAATATTTTGGACACTAGGCTATCGAATTCCCGCTATTCTATTATTTCTAAGATAAGCTAATCAACTGCTAGCTTTAGCTTTATAGCGATAGACAGAAAGGAGACTGGTATCAATCTTTTAAGCTACCTTTTTGCTGGAAAATGTATAAGTGCATATTTCTTAAAAAAGTATTTATTTAAACTAGATTCAAACAATTAAAAACTCGATTTACACTTCATTAGAATCAGAATACAAGCCTTTATTGGAAAAGAATGAATGAAATAAATAAAAGATTAATACAATAAAAAATAAAATATACATAAAATATATAAAATTAATATAAACATAGAAAAAAAGTAAAGCATGAATGTGATAAACATGAAAAGTTGTTCATAAAAGGTTCATAAAAAGAACATAATAGAAAAAAAAATGTTGTACACAAATAGTTAAAACAAAAATGTGCAGATTGTACTACAATATATACATGTGTTAAAACAAATATAGTGGTGAATTAGTATTAACAAGATGCTGTGAACAAGATGAATACAATTAAGGCACTTTCTTTGACAATTCTAATTTCAGTTTATCATTTGGTGTTGCCATTATGGATTTATGGTAGTTTTTAATAACAATATGTATTTCAAAAACCAAAAACAAAGTGTCACGTGGTAAACCGGATTAACTCTGGCCTTCAGCCCAAATAAAGTTCTGGGTCACTTGTTTTTTTCAGTTATCTAACCTTGGGTCCATTAGGATAAGTAGTTAAACCCAATTAAGGCCTGACAGAGGTACTAGTACCAGGTCATTTGTATGTGTGACTTATTAACAATAAACACACTGTAACTAAGTGAGCTACAAGTATATTTATATTAGGGTCAAGAAACATGTTCCCTGGCTGTCTGTATATGGCCACTAGGGGAAGCCATGTTGGCACGTTCTGCTTACGATTACACTGTTGCATTCTGCTAACATAAATCCTGCACATGTAGCAGTGGAACAGTGGCCGCCTCCATGCTAATGATTAAAACCATTCACCAACATCCCATCAGCAGAGCCAATAAACTCCGTACACTGTGGAGCATGTTTACCGTGGTGGGTTTAGAGACCAGGACGATTTGTGGAGTGTCTGCCTGGAGTCGCTTTTAACATTGAGAATCACCAGAGGCTCAGTCGAATCAGAATGAAGTAGTCAACAGGGACACAGCCAAGCTTCAGATGCTATTGTGAGCTCAAGGTTGTGTCTGGGTTTTGCCCTTGCAAAATTAAGTTTTTTCATTTGACTTATCCAAACACAATTTAGTTTGGTTTTATGTTATTACCTTGGCAGTTCACAAAGTCTCAGACACTAAAGCTGGATTTGGTTTAAGTACTCTACTGAGAGCACCTTTCTAGTTTTCTTTGTTCTGCTAAATGTAAAACTCAAGCAGTGATTGGTTTCCCGAGACAATCTCCTGAGGCTGTATTAGAAAGCCTGTTCAACAGACCCATATTATTTAGTGTTAACGGGTCCAACTAACACCAACAACCTTTTACACTCTACACTGTTTTACAACGGTGGTTATCAACTTGGCAAATCAACCCAGAGTTTTTCTATGAGCGCTCTCACATTCAATTAAGTTCAAAAATTCAAAAATTAAGTTAATTATATCGGACAAATATATAGAAGTTACATACATGATCCTGGATAAAAGTAATAAAGTTGCATCTGTCATTTGCAGGAAGAAATACTGTCAAAACCTGTGAGAATAGAATAGAAGATATATTTTATTCAACCCCAAAAATATATATCAAAACAATACAACACACGAAGCAGGCATAATAGATATCTAAACATGCTGGTCATTTGTGAAAACATGATATGATATGAATAAGCAACACACTCCCTAAGCAACTAGGAGCGACGCTTGGTCAGGGACAGGGTCCCGTGGCGTCCAGTTGGGACGCGCTGAGGCCATACTTGCCAACCCTCCCGATTTTCGCGGGAGACTCCCGATTTCATTGCCCCCTCCCGGTTTCCTCCGGGGTCATATTTCTCCCGCATTTCTCCCGATTTCTGACAAAATCAGATTTACTCAGGACTGTTTCCACTCTGACTTTAATACAGCTACACCATTGTTTGGTTTCCATGGTAGCACGTCTCTTTAGTAGTGCGCGCAACTGAAAGTCTGAGAGGGTGAGGAAGATAGTCACAGAAAACAGAACAAGAATCGACAATGCTACCCTCTGCTCACTCATTTCCTGTAAAATACAGGTCCAGCCCACACATATGCTCCATTAAGGATGGTGCTACAGGCCGCAAGGCAGTGCACTTACAACTACACTAAGCATGTTAATGTTAATCTAATACAGCTCCGGCGATCCCCCGCGGTGGTTTTGAAATGCTCCCGATTCCTGAGGTCTCAGGGTTGGCAAGTATGGCTGAGGCTCCTTCAGCTTCATAAACGGAAGCAAAGAGCTTTCAACTGATTGCAATGTATTCCCATCAGCGGGCGGTATTTGACGCTCATGGAAGCACCGCATCCATTTATGTCCGCAGCTCTTAAAGGCAATGAGCATCCATTCCCATTGGATAACAGAATTGTACACCCGGAAGTAAGTATTCTCCTTACTGTCGATTGATTTGACAGTGATATCTCCACTACTCATCAACTCAAAAACACCAGATTATCTTTGTTAATTAAACGACATTGATAGGTTTAAATTGTGTACAATGCTTTTGTGTTTTTCCCCTTCGATTCGGAGAAACAACTTGTTTTCTCTGAAATGTGGAGCGCCAAAGAGACTACACTACCCACAATCCCCAGCTATTGTTGTGACGACGCCTATTCGCTTTGCGACAAACCCCGTGATTAATCTTCAAGCTCTGGGATTGGATGTTGGAGTGGCAGTGCGCCAAGGTTACGCCGAGCGTCAAGCTCTTTGAAATGGAACGAAACCACGGCAGACTATTCAAAACTGGACTCGAACGCCCCCCGAGAACTACACATGCTGGCTATTGTGTTTCGCAACATGTTCTCTATGGCACATCTCTACTGGGAATTGTAGTTTTAAAAGACGTTTTCGGTTTTCCCAAAATTAGAAGTTGCCAGAATTAAACTGTGTACCGCGCTGGAGGTTTAGGCGATAGGAAACAAATTGGTGTGTACAAATTTAAAACATGTAATTACTAAATGGGTGAAAATCGCTTGTGTCCATAATGGGCAGCATTAATATATACCCACATGACAGCTCATTGTTACTTTGGAATTCTACTCCACTACAATTCAGAGGTTAACCTGGTATTTTTACTCCACTATATTTATTTTAGTTACTTTGCAGATTCTGATTAATGATGTGAAATATAAACAACCCTTAAATCCGACTTTAGTTACACCTGAGTAAATTCAGGGAAGTTGATTGTAAAGTGCCAACAATCAGGAGAGATATTTGATAGTTGGTGCTTGAGAAGACTAAACATTTATCTGCAGATCTCTATAAAGTATATTCATTAATCGTTATTCTCTACTAATAGTTAATTAAAAACTGTATATATATATATATATATATAATTGTTATTTTGCACATCCCTTTCAAGATTTCAAGATTTTCTAAGGTTTATTGACATATCATATACACAACTACGGTGTAGTTATGCAATGAATGAAAAACTTGGGTCACAGGTTCCTCAACAGTGCATTACAAGACATCTATCAATATGTTTGTATACCTCCACCATTAAACTGTCATATTGTGCACATTTCTTATACTATCTACATACAGTACATAAGAGTATAATTAATGTGTATAATATCAGTCAAAATAAGTGCTTCAACATAGTTAACATTGCAGGAAAGCAATATACGTTAAGTACTTTGTCAGGCCTAATATTTATCTGTAGATAGATACCCCCCAAAGTTTTTTCTTATTTTAAAGAAGACCTTAACCTAAGTCTGTTTTGCACATCCTCCTATTAATATCTTTGTACATCCTGCACTAAACTGTTTTATTGTCGAGATCACTTACAGTATCTTCTTGATTTGTTATATTCTATATTTCTATCATTGACCTTCTACTTTCTACCTATGAAAGTATGTACTCTTAATATTTTTTTCATCAAATAACATTATTCAACAAAAATAATTCAATAACGTGCTTTAACCACTAGGCGGTGCACACAAGGTACACACAGCATACTAATAATAACTTTGTATTATTAGTGTAGGACACTTATGTATGTATGACATCTGAAGATGTGTAGTTTTATTCATGTTTTTACATACTTTTACAGGATATTGCTATACTATTTCTCATGTTTTACTTCTACACATTAATATCTGATTTGTAAAACATCACAGACAGAAAAGTATATCTGTCATTTAATGGTAAGCTATTGAAATTATGATTCCATAGATGAGTCTCCCATCACCCAAATCCCCTGACTATTCTCTCAACTCAGTATTTACATTCTTATATTCAAAGAAAATCAGTAAAATCTTTAAAAACGTGCATTGCGGCTAAAACATCCAATCAGCGAGCTGAGGATCTTTCCTATGTCTGTGTCCGGTATTGTTCCTGTAATGAGAGTTCACATTTATGCTACATTGAAGGGTGGAATTGACTACACATCTTCAGAAACATAATTTGCTTCTGATATAACTCATAGCAAATAAAGTATACAAATATAAGTAATAAAAAGATAAAACACTGGCATGTAATTTACGTTAATACGAATAATAGATGAGAGTAAAATCTACGTCACTTTTTTTGTATGAATTTATGTTTCATCCAATCACAGAGCTTGTTGTCACAACAATAGCTGGGGATTGTGGGTAGTGTAGTCTCTTTGGCGCTCCACATTTCAGAGAAAACAAGTTGTTTCTCAGAATTGAAGGGGAAAAACACAAAAGCATTGTACACAATTTAAACCTATCAATGTCGTTTAATTAACAAAGATAATCTGGTGTTTTTGAGTTGATGAGTAGTGGAGATATCACTGTCAAATCAATCGACAGTAAGGAGAATACTTACTTCCGGGTGTACAATTCTGTTATCCAATGGGAATGGACACTCACATTGCCTTTAAGAGCTGCCGACATAAATGTATGCGGCGTCAAATACCGCCCGCTGATGGGAATACATTGCAATCAGTTGAAAGCTCTTTGTGTCCGTTTATGAAGCTGAAGGAGCCTCGGCGCGTCCCAACTGCACGCCACGGGACCCTGACCAAGCGTCGCTCCTGGGCGCTTAGGGAGTGAGAGTGTGTTGGAATAAGTGCAACACATCGATGCATGCACTTACAGTGCATCTTCTATTCTATACCATAATATAAGGCTTTATATCCTAACTTATCAAAAATATATATCTTATTTAATGAGATACATACATGTTATTCTATTCTTCATTTGTTGTGCAGGGATTTATTGCAAGTCCTTCCTGCATTCTGCAGTTTTCACTTTGTTTCCTTTAGCCTGGATTATGACATCAGAGACTAAACTTCTTAATGTTTGTTTTATAACGATGATCCTCCCACAAGCTTTGATTGGTCAGCATGTGGTGCTTTTACACAAGTTATCTTAACCTGCTCCGGTGTGCAGCATTAGTTACCAGGGCCATGTATCCAGGTAAGATGCAAACGACTGTCATTGGTCTGAAAACCTTTGCTATTCCCAAACAGGTTACTGAATTGTTGTTGTTTTTTTGGTTTAAAGTAGTTCCAATAAAAATATTTCCCAATGAGGTCTGTGGATTCTCCACAGCAACAAGAACATTTTTCTGGATCACATTGAACTTTTGGCCCCTGTGTCGGAATATTTGAAAGGTTTACGTGTTCTCCTATGATTAGCTCTCCAACATTGTCACTGCAGATGGATTCAACACACTGTGAAAAATGCTTTAGGAAAAATAATACAAATCTACACATCCTGCATCCCTTCTGAATTCCCCTGCAATATAAACACTATAAATTCTCTCGGGCCAAGGTCCAAACCCTGGAGTTGAGCTCTGTTTGTGCCGTTTCTCCCATCCTGCCCAGATTTGGCCACACATTTCTCCCACTTGAAAACAGGAACATTGGCTTTTTTTTCGTTCTCTCTAAACTGAACATGACAGACGTCACGTGTGTAATCACAGGAATCCCTCCATTTAAGACTGGAGTTGGGGCTGAGATCCAGCTGACTCCAGATTCTTTTTCCTAGAAGGATTAAAGACTGAGGATCTTGTGAAAGGCCCTTTCACATAACATAAAGGCAGGTTGTTTTTTTTCTCTTAGGAAGAATTTAGGATCCCACGGTGAAAGACCTGTCAAAGAGAGAATGTGCAGACCAATAACAGTGTCAGATGTCAGCGTTCATCCCCCACAAACAGCCTCTTGGTGCTGCACTTCATCAGCCAGCAACACCTCTTTGTCAATTTAGCTGAGAGCAGTGCGTTTGGTCCCTTGTTTGTCTCCTGTGATCTTGTTTTCCACGCACTATTGCTCAAGTGGAAAATCCCTGATTATAAACATAAACTTTACAGGAATTTGTAAAGACTTCAATTGAGAGGATTCTCCCATGGCATCAGTAAAAGGTCAGCAAGTCTTGCTTTATTTAGTTAAAGTGCTGCTATATTTCTGCAATTACATCTTATCTTCCTTATACAAAGAAGCGCAGTGCAAACTACTGTGTACTAGTTTGTAAAGTGCACTTTATAATTTGTAAGAAACTTTTCCTTTTGTACGTACCTGAATATCTCATAGTACAACAATCCAACAGCAACACAAACTACATCCTCCAAATTAATTCAAAGGTCAATCAAGATCTCTTTAAAGTGTGTACGTTCAACAGTTTTATTGAGACTGTTGCATATGTATTTGTTTTACAATACAATAAAATACAGCTTTATTTATATAGCACTTTAAACCTCCAGACCAAAGTGCTGTACAGGCAAATAAACAAACAAAACATACAAAAAGTAACACAGCTCAGCTCAAGTACAAGTAAAAACAATAGACAATATCAATATCAATAATATCAATATCAATAACACCATATCTTTCTGAGCTGCTACACTCTTACACGCCTCTTACTCTTACAAGCGTTGCTTTTATTGCTTTTAGAGTAAGAGGTGTGTAAGAGTGTAGCAGCTCAGAAAGATATGGTGGGGTCATGCCATTTAGGGATTTAAAAGTATACAAAAGGATTTTGAAATGAATCCTAAAATGTATTGGCAGCCAGTGGAGCAAAGCCAAAATGGGGGAAATGTGGTCATATTTCTGTGTGCCAGTTAAAAGCCTTGCTGCGGCATTTTGCACTCGCTGCAGACGAGCGAGGGAGGACCCACTGACCCCCATCTAGAGAGAGTTACAGTAATCCAGCCGAGTGGTGACAAAGGCGTGGATTACTGTCTCAAACTGCTGTCTGGAGAGAAAAGGTTTTAATTTGGCTAGCTGCCTCAGGTGATAAAAGCTTGTTTTTACCACAGATTTAATCTGACTCAAGTTTTAGTTCACGGTCCATTTTAATGCCAAGGTTCGTAATGGTGGGCTTGGTGTACTGAGCCAGGGCACCCAGGTCTACAGAAGTGGTGCCAGTGGTGCCACCAAAAACCATTACTTCTGTTTTTCCTTCATTTAGTTTTAGGAAGTTGCATGCCATCCAGGCCTTTATGACCTCTAGACACTTTAGCAATGGACTAATTGAGTAACCCTCCTTCTTTGTTAGTGGGACATAAATCTGGCCGATTATCAGCAGTGGAATGCGATACCGTGCTTTCTAAATATGGACTCAAGAGGGAGAATAGCAGGGGGCCTAATACTGAGCCGTGTGGGACCCCATACAGGAGTGGAGCAGAGGATGACTCGGAGTCACCAAGGCTGACAGAGAAAGTTCTGTCCTTCAGATATGACCTGAACCATTCCAGGGCTTTCCCCTCAATGCCCACCCAAGCGAGAGATCAGGATGTCATGGTCGACTGTATCGAAAGCAGCAGTTAAATCAATAAGTAGAAGCACAACGCAGTCCCCAGAGTCTCATTAATAGATGAGACTAAGAATAATGCAAGATTCCTTTTCAGCACTGTAGCCAGGCTGACAGAGAGTCATAGCTCGATTGAGCCTTCTATTCCCATAGCACTCAGTAGTAATGATTTTATGTGCTTTTTTAACGATAAAATGGTTACTCATAGAAACAAAATTAATGACCTCTTGCCTTTGACCAGTATAGTGTTATCAACTCCCGGAAACGTAAGTTCTAATATTACACTAGATAGTAAACTAGAATGCTTTTCAGCCATAACCTTGAACAATTAAATTCAATGATTCTCTCTTCTAAACCATCAACGTGTATGTTAGACCCAATTCCAACTAAGCTGTTGAAGGAAGTTTTTCCATTAATTAGCACTTCTTTATTAAATATTATGAAAATGTCTTTATTATCAGGCTATGTTCCACAATCATTCAAAGTAGCAGTCATAAAACTGCTTCTTAAAAAGCACAACCTCGATCCAGAGGTTTTAGCCAATTATAGACCTATTTCTAATCTTCTCCTCTCAAAAATTCTTGAGAAAGCAGTCGCAAAACAGTTGTGTGATTACTTAAAGATTTTCAGTCTGGCTTTAGAACACATCATAGCACAGAGACAGCTCTGGTTAAAGTCACAAATCACATTCTAATAGCCTCTGACAAGGGACTTGTCTCTATTCTTGTTTTGCTCGATCTCAGTGCTGCATTTGATACTATCGATCATGATATCTTATTGCAAAGACTAGAGCACTTAGTTGGCATACAGGGAACTGCTTTAGGCTGGTTTAGGTCCTATCTATCTGAACGCTCTCAGTTTGTACGTGTCAATGATGAATCTTCCACGCAAACCAAAGTTAGCCATGGAGTGCCACAGGGCTCAGTGCTCGGACCTATTTTGTTCACATTATATATGCTTCCGTTAGGCAATATTATAAGGAATCATTCTGTACATTTTCATTGTTATGCGGATGATACTCAACTATATTTATCAATCAAGCCTGATGAAATGAATCATCTAAATAAAATTCAAGACTGCCTCAAGGACTTAAAAACGTGGATGACCTTAAACGTTTTGATGTTAAACACGACCAAAACTGAAGTTATTGTACTTGGCCCGAATAATCTACGAAACAAATTATCTAAAGATATACTAACTATGGATGGCATTAATTTGGCCTCCAGTGAGACTGTAAGGAATCTTGGTGTTATATTTGATCAGGATTTATCCTTTAACGGCCACATAAAATCAATTTCAAGGACCGCCTACTTCCATCTACGTAACATTGCAAAAATCAGGCATATCTTGCCTCAAAACGATGCAGAGAAACTAGTCCATGTATTTGTTACTTCAAGGCTGGATTATTGTAACTCTTTATTATCAGGGTGTACCAAGAAGTCAGTCAAGTCGCTTCAGCTGATTCAAAATGCTGCAGCTCGTGTACTAACCAGAGTTAGGAAAAGGGACCACATTACTCCTGTTCTGGCTGCCTTACACTGGCTCCCTATAGAACACAGGATAGAATTTAAAATTCTTCTTCTCGCCTACAAAGCCCTTAATGGGCAGGCGCCATCTTACCTTAAAGAACTCATTATACCCTACTGTCCTACTAGGGCATTGCGTTCCAAGAATGCAGGGTTGTTGGTTGTTCCTAGAGTCTCTAAAAGTACAATGGGAGCCAGAGCCTTTTCTTATCAAGCTCCACATTTGTGGAATCAGCTTCCAGTTTGTGTTCGGGCGGCAGACACCCTATCCGTTTTTAAGAGTGCGCTTAAGACCTTCCTTTTTGATAAAGCTTATAGTTAGGGCTGATTAGATTCAGCCCCTAGTTTTGCTGATATAGGCTTATTTTGTCGGGGGACATCTTACTTCTTCCTTCTCTCTGTCTATACCTGTGTACTCTCATGTTCCGATTAACCCAGCTTCCCCAAATTTCTTTCTTTTTGGTGTCTATATACGCTAGGATCCGGAGTCATGGATGATCCTGCGGTCCTGTGTCCTGCATCGCGAGCCCTGGATCTTGAGTCGTGGCTGTGGTCCTGGATCATAGGTCCTGGATGGATATCCTCGTGGATTCATCTTCCTATTATACACACATGCATTTCCAAACATTTGGACTACCTATGTTGCAAATGTATTATCTTTTCAATTTACACAGGGCATCTATTGCACGTCTGTCCGTCCTGGGAGAGGGATCCCTCCTCTGTTGCTCTCCCTGAGGTTTCTCCCATTTTTCCCTTTAAACTGTGGGTTTTCTTCGGAAGTTTTTCCTTGTGCGATGTGAGTGTCTAAGGACAGAGGGTGTCGTATTGTCATACTGATATTTTGTACAAACTTTGAAGTCCACTGAGACAAATGTAACATTTGTGATATTGGGCTATATAAATAAACATTGATTGATTGATTGAGTAAACATTTCCCTAGTATTTTCAGTTAAATATCGCTTTGTGGTTACCTCTTTTTGAACATTTTTGTGAACAGAAATAGAGCTCTCAAAGAAAACACAGGAATGATCACAGAGTGCAACATCAGTCACCACAACCTTAGAGATATTCAGACCCTTTGAGATAATTAAGTCCAGAGTGTGCCCCTTATTGTGCGTGAGCTCCGTCACATGCTGAGTCAGTCCATCGCTATCAAGAACACAAAACAGTTATTTTGCCACTCTGTCCTGAGGGTTGTCAACATGGATGTTAAAATCACCAACAATGACTAGACGGTCAAAGTCAATACACATTATAGACAGCAGTTCAGTAAAGTCATCAAAAAAGCTTGCACAGTATTTGGGTGGTCTATAGATATTTAGGAACAGAGCTCGAGAAGAGCATTTCAGCTGAAGGGCCACATATTCAAAAGAAGCAAAGTTCCCATAAGATGTCTTCCTGCATTGAATGTAATCATTGAACAAAATAGCAACTCCACCACCTTTCTTATGCATTCTTTCCTGACTCATAAAACTAAAGTTGGGAGGGGTCGATTCGATAAGAACAGCTGCACTGTTATTTTGTTCAATCCAAGTTTCCGTTAAAAACATAAAATCAAGATTGTGCTCAGTGATAAAATCATTGATTAAAAATGTTTTTCCTGCCAGAGACCTGACATTTAATAAAGATAGTTTAAGTTTGTTAGATACATCAGTAAGATTTTTTGTGACAAGCTGTGGCTGACATGGAATCACTGCTAAATTTGATAAACTTACACAAACGTTTGAGCGCTTCCAGTTTCTAAGCTGATTCACCGCTCTCAATCTATTACCTATCAACACACATATCGGCAAATCTACTGGCAGGCAGGGCCCTGGCATTTCCTGGAAAGGGTTGAGCGTGCCATACGCCCTTGAGCCTGAACCCAGCACATATCAGTAAGAGTTTGTTGCATTTTGTACACACACATTCTTATCAGGCTTCGGAGACTGCAGATGCTTTCTTGAAGGGAGGGGAGGTGATTGACGTAGGCACGGTGATGGAGACGGGGGAGATGGTGTGCGGGTAAAGGACATGCTGCCAGGGGGGGAGGTGGTTGACGTAGGCACGGTGATGAAGACGGGGGAGATGGTGCGCGTCTCTGCGGTGATTTTGGTGGGCGTCTTTGAGGAGCGGGGGTAAAGGACATGATGCCAACCCTGCGTATTGCCCCAGTTTGGTCTTTAAACTCCAGGAAGGAATCAGTGCCAACCCTCTGTATCTCCATTGTGTGTTCAGCGATCTCCAGGAGGGTGGGCGAGGGTGAAAGGGTGAATGGAGAGTAGAGAGAGCTGTGGGGTGAAGGAAGAGTATCCTCAGAGTTGATAGGGGGGGGTGAAGGGTGGTGGAGACTCCTCCATTTGTCTCCCATTGTCTCAGCGATGTGTTGTGTCTTCCTCTTGTTTTGATTCCTCTTGTTGCTTGTCCTTGGCAGAGGGAACAGATTGATGACGCAGGCAGTTGAATACGTTAGAGATACACAATTTCACTCCTGACTTGTTCAGACAAACTCCATTTGCCTTAAAAAGATGTCTGCGGTCCCAGAAAAAGTTAAAGTTACTGTAACGCAACTACCTTTTGCGGTAACTAATAACGTTACTAGTTACCTATTCCCATTCAGTAACGCCGTTATGGTTACTGTGATTTAAATGGGTGCGTTACATTATGTGATCCAACTGAAGCTAATCTCCCTGCGGATGTAATTTACAGGCGAATACAGTAGAGATGGGCGAGTCCTGATTCATCCGGATCATTAACCCGGATCCTAGAAATGAGCTGGTCGTGACGAGTCTCCCCTCTCCATTAACCCGAGTTCTTTGAGTCCTACACCTTGTGTGACGTACAAATTAAAACTATAAATTGCGTCACTCGCTACTCTCTTTATAACATGTAAAATAACATTACAACGTACCCCAGTCCATCTGCCTACCCTTTAGCAAGTAGGATAGCTTCCAGAAGTTATCGTTTGGCTCAGGGGAGGGGAGGCGGATCAGTGAAACTTCCTGCAGACTCTTGGGGAAAATTACGGCTCCTAACCGTAACAGCATAGCAGTTCCAGAGATCCATACTCGTCATGTGCACGAGCATAGCTGCGGCCGGGAAGACATTTTACTTAGGGGGTGTGGCCAAAAGTGGGGAGAGAGATTAACAGTAACTTGTTGCAGCCCCTCCTCCAGCTCCCGGCTCCCGTGGATATATTATGCACGAGTCAACAGCAGATTCAGAGATTCGCAAATCCTGACTCGCGACTCAAAATCGCGGGATCCGTGAATCCAGGACAATGATCGAGTGAGACCAGTGGCCTTCGAGTTATTCAGCGGAACTTCACAGACTCAGATTCGCAAATCCTGACTCACTGTGCAAAACACAGCAGACTCGTGCGGACTCAGAGCCGTAACCGTGTAGCAGCAGATCCAAAGATCCAGCAGACTCGTCGTCATGCACGAGTCAACAGCAGACTGAGATTCGCAAAATCGCAAAATTACCCTTTTTGTTTGTGATCAACATTTTTTATTAAAGCAAAAGACACTGTGTAGCGGAGGTTACTGTAACGTCAGTTTAATATGCTCGTGAAATGAAACAAGTTTTCGGTTTCACCGGTAGGATTTCTACGCTCTTGGTGATGCTGACTCATATGACTCATATGACTCGTATGATCCGGATCTCTTCAATGACTGACTCAGAAGACCCTGAGTCCGTAAAAGGATCCGGATTTGCCATGTCTAGAATACAGCGATGTCCTCTCACAGTACCATGGAAAAGTGAAAGTGACCAGAGAGGAGTGATGATTGGTTAACGCGGGGTAACATTTCAGGGTAAGCCAATCAGAGACAGAGTTGGGCGGGTCTTGCCTTATGGGGAAAATATACAGGCTGCGTTTCACTTCGGTTAAATGGATTCCTTGCGTCCCTCACTTGCGTCGTTTCCCTGTGACTAGTCCCTCCCACCAGGGAAGCATGGAGAGACGCAAGGAAACCACGAGAAGCAGGGAAATTAGTTTTAAGAGCAATGGGACGTCCTTTCCCCCGGAGCGTCAGCTGAAGCGACGTCCGTTTGTGATGACGCCGCACAGCTGATCGTCTGACAGCAGCTCTGTCTCTGTTATTTTCACAAACACCCACGCCACACATTTACTGACACAAACATTTGTATCATCTGACCCAAATAAATAAAATCAAATAAGAACACATTCTCAAAAAAGATAAACGCCATTCTTAAAATGTATAAACTGTGGTGACCACCTTTAATACACTGGGACATAATTCACACACGGAACTGTGGGGTAGGGGTATTGTTTCCACACGGACATATATGTGTTGTTATCTATATACGTATGTTGTGTGCCCTCCTGGCTCTTTCTCTTGTTGTCCCGGGCTGCGACCCGACAACACCTGCATTTCTGCAGGTGTTCTCCGGGACCCTGTCTGGCCTCTCCTGCCTTCCGGGGATATCCAGACGCCACTCATGTTCATCGGCGCCTGGGTGGCGCACTCCTGGACCCCCTCTCGCCTCGACAGTTTCGGACGTCGCCCATGCTCCATCGGCCCATGGGTGGCGCGCTCCGGGACCCTGTCTGGCCTCTCCTGCTTCCCGGGGATGCCTCAGCGCCTGCTGAGGACTTCTTGCCCGCCGCCGCGGCACGTCTGCCTGCGGCCGGGTGGCTCTCCTGCTTCCCGGGGATACCTCGACGCCTGCCGAGGACTTCGTGCCCGCCGCCGTTGCACGTCTGCCTGCGGCTGGGTTGCGTTCCTTCCTCCAGGGGAGACTGCTCCTGCCTCCCGGGGAAACCTCAAGGCTTGTCGAGGATTTCGTGCCCGCCACCGCTGTGCGTTCGCCTGCGGCCGGGCAGCGCTCCTTCCTGCTGGGGACCACCGGGTTATTCACGCCCGTCGCGGCTCAGCGACCTGGCTTTCACCGACTGGCGGGTAAGGACTTCATTCGCCACGGCGCCTGCTGCGGCCCGTTCCGGCCCACCATCCCACCCCCTTCCGACGGCCCGTTCCATGGCCCGGCTCTCACCTGCAACCTCACCCTCCTCAGCCCCTGTGGTGCTTCCTCCCGGACGCGAGGATTTTTTTGCCGTGTTTGAATTCTGGGGGGGCTTGTGTGGTGACCACCTTTAATACACTGGGACATAATTCACACACGGAACTGTGGGGTAGGGGTATTGTTTCCACACGGACATATTTGTGTTGTTATCTATATATGTTGTGTGCCCTCCTGGCTCTTTCTCTTGTTGTCCCGGGCTGCGACCTGACAACACCTGCATTTCTGCCGCTCATTAAAGACAGCTTTGCACCTTCGATGCACCGCCTCCGACTCCCTTTCTCTCGGCACTACAAAACGAACAAAAGTTTGATTAATATTGATTAGAGTGCACAATAGAAATAAAATAATTGAGAGAAGAAAAAGAGATATGTTATCTATCAAAACCCAGTTACATTAACATTCATTGGATTGCACACTTTGTTTGTTTGGATATGTAGCAAATTAACATTTTAAATAGCACTTAATGACTGACTGAATGGAAATGACAATAAATGAAAATGTAAAACGAAAATAGCACGATCATGAAAATGTTTCCAAAAAATGAATAAAATGATTTGACCACTTTGTTGTTCAGATATATCACATATTTGTAACTAAATGATACATTAACTGAAACAAAACACGGTATAAACTGAGGAGTGACTCCCGTGAGGTTCATGTAATTTCTTCACTCCGCTGGGAAATGGCGCTCATGTCAAGAAGCATCAGATCAGTGCATGCGCTGCATCGTCCAATCAGTGAGCGATACACAGTAAGGGGGCGGGGCGAGAGTCTGAGGATTTCATCGAAGGATGGTCTGGTGGTTCCTCGATTATAGCTCCTCCATTATCGCTCCTCGCTCCTCAGTCCTCCGGCAAAAATAAGGCCATTGGGGACACACACACACACACACACACACACACACACACACACACACACACACACACACACACACACACACACACACACACACACACACACACACACACACACACACACACACACACACACACACACACACTATGGCAGATGCAAGTATCAGCGAGAGCAGCAGCGCATTTACAACTTGGAGATATAACCACTATTTTCAATTTGTGGGGATAAAGGACGCAAAAAATATTACGGTAAAATGTAAACTGTGTGCAGGACAGAAAGCATTGTCCACATCGAATAACAGCAATGCCAATCTCCTGAAGCACCTAACTAATGTAGCTACATGTGGGGAGTTGTCTTTTCTCTTACTGTGCCACAGAACAACATAAAAACTTGTATTTTTATTGTTATTATTTTTAAAGTAAAGTAACTTGTTACTTTTATAATTTAGTAACTAATAAAGTAACTAGTTACTTTTTTTGAGAGTAGTAACTATAACTAGTTACTTTTTAAAATTAACTTGCCCAACACTGCAAATAACACACAGCATACAATGCCATAATAACTTTGTAGGACACTTATGTATGTTACGAACTCAGACACTTAGGATGTAGGACCCAATTGCACGACCCGGGAGACAGAGGTAAAGTATTTGAAAGATACTGTATTTTCCAATACAGCAGTGAACAACAAAAAGTAGTGATGTTACGTATTGCACCGAGGCTTCGGAGCGTGTGTTGAGTAATCCCCAAAGCTTTTGTGAAGCATGTATCGAGGCTTGCATCGTTTTGGGCCAGTGACGTCATCGATTACAAACGAAGCCTCGCTGCCTGTCGATACCACGTGACTGCTTCACGAAGCGATTCGGATCGGTTGAACCGTTGAACCACAACGCTCATAATACCCATTGATGTATAATAAGAACCATATTACCCCTCCTGTACCCGGGCCCGGTGACACGATGGAATCAAGAGAGCTCAGACCCTCACTTATATAGAGGTCGGAACAAGTATAAATAGATACAAGCATAAATACATGTACGAATAAAAACATGAATCTAGCCGAGATGACAAAAATAGCGAACAAAAAATTAAAGCGCTCACGTAGTGAGGAATGAAACTTTTCACGAGCACAAGAAACATCGACCTGACCATAGCATAAGACAATATGAACGGACAAAGAACACTGGGAGACAGGGGAATTTAAGCACAGGGTGACAAGACACAGGTGGGACCAATCAGGGGCGGGGCTGACACTGATGAGCACAGGAGACACAGGATGGATGACAAGTGCAAACAATCAAGAAGCCTGGAATGAGAGAAAGCAAACATAAACATGAACCTCTCTAGCATTTCTGTCGGTGCACAACAGTACCCCCCCCTCTAGGGCCAACTCCTGATGGCCCAGGCTGATTGTAAAAGTCGTGGATAAGAGTCTTGTCTATGATAAATGAAGCAGCTACCCAGCTTCTAGCCTCAGGACCATAACCCTTCCAGTCTACCAGGAATTGCTTCTAGCTTACGGACCTTGTAAACCTCACCCCCTTCAAAGAACTGGGGCGGTGGAGGGGACTTGGAGGCGGGAACAAGTGTGCTCTCACACACCGGCTTGATTTTACTGACGTGAAATGTTGGATGCACTCTCATAGTCCTGGGGAGTTGCAAGCGTACAGAGACCGGGTTGATGACTCTGAACACCGGAAAAGGACCCACAAATCTCGGAGCCAGTTTCTTTGAGGCGACATGGAGTGGTAAGTCCTTAGTGGAAAGCCAAACCTTTTGGCCTGGACTGTAGGAGGGAGCGACCCTGCGATGGACGTCTGCAACAGCCTTCATCCGAGCTGAACTTCGGAGAAGAGACTGGCGAGCACCAGCCCAAACTCGGCGACAACGTCTGATCATGGCATGAGCCGATGGAACCATCACCTCTTCCTCGTTGTTAGGGAAAAGCGGAGGCTGGAAACCATTGACACAATGGAATGGAGAGAGAGGAAGCCGTAGGAAGAGTATTGTGGGCAAACTCGACCCATGTGAGGTGGTCACTCCAGGTGGTCTGGTTCCGGGAGACGAGACAACGTAGCGTAGTCTCTAGTTCTTGGTTCAGACGCTCCGACTGTCCATTTGACTGAGGGTGATATCCTGATGATAAGCTGACGGTGGCACCTATGAGTCGACAAAACTCCTTCCAGAAAATGGAAATGAATTGTGGACACCTGTCGGAAACAATGTCATCAGGGAATCCATGGATCCTGAATACGTGATTCATCATGACCTCTGCGGTGACTTTGGCAGAGGGAAGCTTGGTCAATGGGATGAAGTGAGCCATCTTTGAAAATCGATCCACCACTGTTAGGACCGTAGTCTTGTCTCTGGATGAAGGAAATCCTGTCACAAAATCCATCGAAATGTGTGACCAAGGACGTTGGGGAATCGGCAGCGGCTGGAGCAAGCCCATCTTGACTTGAGATGAGGTCTTATTACAGGCACACACCAGACAAGCTGCTACGTACTCCGCCACATCCTTCCTCATGGCTGGCCACCAGAAACATTGTTGAATCCTGAACATTGTCCTTGTTACTCCCGGATGGCACGAAAGCACAGATGAGTGAGCCTAGTGGATGACCTTGGAGTGAAGAGCCTCAAGAACAAACGATCACACGGTTAAGTGGAAGGATGGTCTTCGGTTCTACCGCAAGTGGTTCTGGAACGTAAAGACGAGACAAACACAAACACTGAAATATTCAAAAATTCCTGCAAAACCTCATTCACAAAAGCTTGAAACACAGCCGGTGCATTGCATAGTCCAAAAGGCATTACTAGGTACTCATAGTGACCACTCTGAGTGTTGAATCCTGTCTTCCACTCATCCCCTTTTCTTATTCTAACCAAGTGATATGCATTTATTTGAAGCAGTTCAAAAGCAGATGACATGAGTGGCAGAGGATAGCGGTTCTTCACCGTAATGTCATTTAGTGGACTGTAGTCTATGCAAGGTCTCAGAGACCCGTCTTTCTTTCCCACAAAGATAAATCCCGCTCCGGCTGGAAGCTGAAGGACGGATAATCCCTGATTTGAGTGAAGAGGAGATGTATTCGTCCATTGCTGCTCTCTCAGGTCTCGAAATCGAGTAAAGTCTCCCCTTGGGAAAGGGGGCTCCCGGTAAGAGATCAATGGGACAGTCAAAATCTCGGTGAGGAGGTAGCAACAGGGCTTTGGGCTTGTTAAAGGCTTCCTTTAAATCATGGTAACAGGGAGGTACCTTCTGTAGATCAGGATAGTCAGGGTGATCTATAATGATTCTACTAGAGTCTGTTGGTGCATTAACAGGTTGCGAAAGTTTACACCTGCCCATACAATCCTCTCCCCATTCCTTAATTTTCCCTGAACGCCAGTCAATGTGAGGATTGTGGGTCTTCAGCCATGGAAACCCCAAAATAATCGGGTGCTGAGCCGACTCAAAAATATGAAATTGCATGCTCTCGGTATGGTCCTTATTCACAGTAATCTGAATGGGCTCAGTACAATAGGCGCATTCACACCGCAGTACTTTTCCCACAAAGGTTCATGCGAACTTAGTTCATGCAAACTCTTTAGTTCGCATGAACTAAGTACAGATCGCGTTCACACCAGAAAAAGTCCCTGGGGGTGGATTAGGCAAATGAAGCCGCTGACTTCACTTCTTCTTCTTCTGCTTTGGGTTTACTGGCAGGCTACAAACAACTTCACGGCGGATACTGCCGCCCGGAGTCCCCGGCCGGAAGTCCCCGGAGTTGGGGAAGGCTTCAGTAGAAGTTGCTGGGACTCCCAGCAGCTTCTACTGAAGCCTTCCGAGTAAATCGCCAGAACGCCGACACCTCCTCATCTCCACCGCTCCCATGTTTTATTTTGTGTTGCCATAAGTTAGTCTCTCTGCGTTTCTGCGCTGGGCTAATGCTAATGCTAATAATGCTAATGCGAGGATAATAAAATGGCGGCTTCACAAAACTTTTTGGAAGTTTTACGGGGCGTGGTTTGCAATCCGCCCAGCCAATCAGAAATATAGCTCTTTTCTCACAAAAGAGCCGCTCGAAAGTCCCTGCTCTCTAGCAGGGACTTACGAGCGGCTCTTTTGTGAGAAAAGAGCTATATTTAGTACCGGCTCTTTTTGGTGTGAACGTGATAAAAGAGTTCACTGAACTAAGTTCGCATGAACCTTTGTGGGAAAAGTACTGCAGTGTGAATGCGCCTATTGGGTAACTGTGAACAACAAGTGGCCGTCTAAGGCACTGGCATTAATAGGATGAGATAGCGGAACAGTCTTTATGTCTAGCTGATTTACTGCGCCCCAGTCCATAAGGCTTTCGTCAGCCCCTGAGTCTATTAACACACCCTGGGCAATGGTCTGATTGTTAATACAAATGTTTACCTGAGTAACAGGTCGAGGAGGGAAGTCTGCGGGAAACTTGCTCACCAGCGGGCATGAAGCGAGTTGATGATCCGGCTGGCCGCAGTAGAAACAACAACCCTCCCGCAGACGGCGCTGCCTCTCCTCCAAAGAAAGCCTGGTTTTTCCCAGCTGCATGGGTTCACCGGAGTCATTCGGAAGTGTAGTGCTCTGACGGTCCGGTAACATGGGCTGGATCCCGGGGTGTCTCCAGTGGAGCCAGCTGGTCCTTTATCGGTTCCGAAAGTCCCGTCATGAAGGCGTCACGAAGATATTCCATCCGCTGTCCGCTGCTGCTGTAGGAAACTCGATGGCATAATCAACCACCTGACGGTTGAGCTGACGTATTTGAAACAGTCTTCTGCTGGCTTCTGTAGCAGGCGATGAGTGGTCAAAAATCCGACTCATAGTCTCTATGAAATCGGCCAATGAGTAACATAGTTCGGTGTCTCTAGACCATTCTGCAGTAGCCCAGGCTGCAGCTCTTCCCGTTAAATGTGACACAATAAACGCCACTTTACCATGGTCAGTGGTCAGATGAAAAAGCTCCTGGGTTGTGTTGAAAATGCAGATCTCACTGCACCAGAAAGGCTCTGCAATTCGAAGAATCTCCGTAAAATCTCTCCGGAAGAGCCAGCCGTAAAGGGGAAGAAACAGCCTGACTTGGGTAGTCAGCTGGAGTATTGACAGGCAACCTCTCAGCTGTGGATGAATAAATAAATGAATAAATACAGGAATAAATATGTTGCAGTGTTTTCAGGGAGCTTTAGTGTGTGTGCTGTGGCTCAGCTGGAAAGCAGTTGACTCATGGCCGCAGGGTCCCTGGTTCAACGAATGAACAATAAGTATTTTTTGTTGTTTATAAAAGCTACAGCTAAATGAGATAATGTAGTTAATAAATGTATTCTTTGATATGGTTTAGCCTTTCTCAGGCTACAACATGGTTAAGTCTACGAATATTATTAAGGAATACAAATCCCTCTTTGCAATGTTTACCAGCCTCCTTAGGCTTTTCAATCATAATCATTAAACTGGAATAAATACAATATTGTTAACATGAACATATGATTTAATGTTCGTTGTTTAGAGGTATTCTAAGGCTTTACTCAATGGGAACTCGGAATGAGATGATGGAGCACACTGTTGAGATGTCCAACCTGCCTGTTTTACACACTTTGACCAACAGGGGGGTGTGTGTTCACATGAAGCCCATGATGAAGCCTCATGAGATGAACCCTTTTGCAACCAATTGGCTGGAAAGCTTCAAAGCTTCATAAGGCTTCATCTCACCATCACTACCAAAAAGGGTAACTATCAATCTCTAGCCGAGATGACAAAAATAGCGAACAAAAAATGAAAGCGCTCACGTAGTGAGGAATGAAACTTTTCGCGAGCACAAGAAACATCGACCTGACCATAGCATAAGACAATACGAACTGACAAAGAACACTGGGCGACAGGGAAATTTAAGCACAGGGTGACAAGACACAGGTGGGACCAATCAGGGGCGGGGCTGACACTGATGAGCACAGGAGACACAGGATGGATGACAGGTGCAAACAATCAAGAAGCCTGGAATGAGAGAAAGCAAACATAAACATGAACCTCTCTAGCATTTCCGTCGGTGCACAACAATGTATGTATAACATCTGAAGATGTGTAGTTTTATTCATGTTTTCACATAATTTTACAGGATATTGCTATATTATTTCACATATGGTAGTTATACGCATTCATATCTGAGGTATATCCTTCATTTAATGGTAAGCTATTGAAATTGTGATTCCATAGATGTGTCTCCCATCACCCAAAACCCCTGACTATTCTCTCAACTCAGTATTTACATTCTTTAATTCAAAGAAAATCAGTAATATCTTTAAAAATGACAAGTCCTTTTCTATAAGCTGTGCACCGTTATGGTGTAAATATAACCAATTGGATCAAATATAAAAGTCAGCCGAATTACTATTGATACTGCAAGGAGACGTATTGTGTGAAGAGAAATTGAAGATGTTGTTTAATTGCTGATATATTTATGATCCACGTCAGGGCCGGCCCGTAGTACTGGCATTATAGATGTTCGCCTAGGGCGCCAGATCTGGGGAGGCGCTGCGCTGGTAGCTCTGGGAGGGAAACACATTTTTGTTGACCGTTGGTGCTCATCCTAATTTTCGGCCTTGATGTAACAACATTCCTAATTAAGTAAATGTAACACCCTTTTCACCCTGGTTACACTTTTCATTTGCCCTGTACGATGGGCGCTGTAGTGATGAAAGTGGGGGATGTTGGCTTATCTGGCGCCCGCAGGGCGAGTGAGCGAGGGAGAGAGAGTTTCAACCACTCCAACGCTCCAACCAGCACCTCAGTCATTAAACAACTTGGACTTCTTCGTCGGCCTCGCTATATCCACCGAAGCCAAAGAAGTAGACAAACTGTATATTCCCAGCACGGAGTTGCAGATATTCCATCCATCCACTCTGTCTGCCGTCGTGTCGCACATCTGACGAGTCATCAGAGCCCGTTCATGGCGGGGTCAAATCACGCCAGAAACATCGCGAGACCGCTGCATGAATACACGGAGAGCATCGCGAGACCGCCACACACGAAGGAGTCTGGAAAACGTGGAGTGGATTACAGCCTACTCCGGCCCCTACAGAGATTCACCACATCTTCCAAAGCCAAAATAGAACTTCTGAATACACAATCTCTCAGTAATAAAGCATCCTTCATTCATGACCACATCACTGATGAGAAAATGGACCTCATGTGCCTCACTGAAACCTGGCATCAGCCAGAGGTTTACTCCACCCTCAATGAAGCTTGCCCTCCTGGCTACAGCTACTTGGAGAAAGCCCGCAGCACTGGTCGTGGTGGAGGCCTAGCTGTTATCTACCGAAAGGAATTGGAACTGTCACTCCTGCCCCTGCCTGTATTGTCCTCTTTTGAATGCCTTGCATTTAAATGTAAACCCCCCTTCGCCCTGACAATACTTCTGATCTACCGGCCACCCAAACCCAACTCAGCTTTCATCCCAGAGATACACGACCTTCTCACTACGCTATGCACAACCTCTGCCAATATTATCATACTTGGAGATTTTAATATTCACGTTGACTCCCCCTCCTGCCACTTTGCCACTGAGTTTCTGCTACTTCTGGACTGCCTCAATCTGACACAGCATGTTAATGTCCCCACACACGCCAAGGGCCACACGCTCGACCTGGTCATCACAAACTCCGCCCCCATCAGCAATCTGCTAGTGTATGACTTGGGGGTGTCTGACCACAACACCATCTCTATGGAGCTCTCTTTCCAATCCCCACTCAGCATGCCCAAACGCCAAATCCGCTTCAGGAACCTGAAGAACATCAACCCGGACACCATGACCCTGGACCTCCAGCATCTATCTTCCGCCAACTTCTCATCAGTAAATGAGTCAGTTGCTTATTACAACCAGTCCCTTAACAGTCTCCTTGATCTGCACGCCCCCCTCAAAACCAGGATGGTCACCTTCTCGCGCTCAGCCCCTTGGTACACCGGCGAACTGCGGAGAATGAAGACAGCTGGGCGTGTCCTTGAGCGGCGGCTCAAGGCCTCAGGACTCACTGTTCACCGGTTAGCCTATCGTGAACACCAGAAGGCCTATGCACAGTCCCTCAGAGATGCACGGTCCCAATACTACTCCTCCCTCATCAACAACAGTACTGGAAACTCCAAGCAACTCTTCTCTACCATAAACCACCTCCTCAAACCCCAAAGTCCTCTACACTCCGACTCCACTGACAAGCAGTGTAGCAACTTCGCCGCCTTCTTCAATAACAAAGTTGCTACCATCCGCTCCCTCCTCTCTAGCCCCTCTGCACCTCCAGTTACAACTGCTGACACACAGCCTGGGACAACCCAGCCTCTTCGCTGTTTCTCGGACATCTCCCAGCGAGAGGTTGATGGCATCGTTAGGAGGATGAAGCCCTCCACCTGTGTCCTGGACCCCCTTCCTTCAGCTCTTGTAAAATCTTACATCGGTACCATGAGCCCCATGATCACTAAGATCGTAAACCTCTCACTCCAGGCTGGCCATGTCCCCTCTGCTCTAAAAACCGCTGTCATCAAACCTCGTCTCAAGAAACCCTCCCTTGACCCGGGAGTCCTGGCCAACTACAGACCCATTTCCAACCTTCCTTTTCTATCAAAGGTGCTGGAAAAAGTAGTTGCTGCTCAGCTCCATGACCACCTAAACTCCAACAATCTATTTGAGAAGTTCCAGTCTGGTTTCCGCTCAGGCCACAGCACAGAAACTGCCCTGGTCAGGGTCACCAACGACCTGCTGATGACGGCTGATGCTGGCTCTCCCTCTCTCCTCATCCTCCTCGATCTCACTGCAGCTTTCGACACCGTCGATCACGGCATCCTCCTCCATCGTCTGCACTCCACCATCGGACTCTCTGACTCTCCCCTTGACTGGTTCAGATCATACCTCACCGGGAGAACAGAGTATGTCTCGTTGGGCGAGGCAGAGTCGGGTACCCACAACGTCACCTGTGGTGTCCCTCAAGGATCAGTTCTCGGCCCCACCCTCTTCACACTCTACATGCTCCCCCTTGGCTCTATCATCAGCCGACATGGAGTATCATTCCATTGCTACGCTGATGACACCCAACTGTACCTCAGGATCAACCCTACCTCCTCTGCAGCCCTGCCTTCACCCACACTCACTGCCTGCCTGGAGGAGATACAGGCGTGGATGAAGCAAAACTTCATGAAACTCAACAGCGCCAAGACCGAAGCAATTATAGTTGGCACCCCACACCAGGTTCGGTCATCCACCATCACCACCATCACCTTCTCCGGCCAGGACATTACCCTCTCCTCAATAGTCACCAACCTGGGTGTTAAAATGGACGCCCATCTGACCTTTGAGGCCCACATTAAACAGCTGTGCAAGAACTCCTTTTATCACCTCAGGAACATCGCCAAACTCCGCCCCACACTCACTCTGTCTGACGCCGAAAAGCTGGTCCATGCCTTTGTCTCCTCCAGGCTGGACTACTGCAATGCACTCCTCATCGGGATCCCTAACAAAAGCATCCAGAAGCTCCAATACATTCAGAACAGCGCTGCTAGGATCCTGATGAGAGTGCGCAAATATGATCACATCACCCACATCCTTAAAGCACTACACTGGCTACCTGTGAAACTAAGGATCGAATTCAAGGTCTCCGTCCTCACCCACCAGTGTGTCCATGGAACTGCCCCTCCCTACCTCAAGGAACTCCTCACCCCCCATACCTCCTTACGGACCACCCGCTCCAGCAACTCCAACTTCCTCAAACCCCCCAGGACTAAGCTCCGTACTATGGGAGACCGGGCCTTCTGCTCGGCTGCTCCCAGTCTGTGGAATGCTCTCCCCGACCAAATGAGAGCACCACAGACCGTGGAGGCTTTTAAAAAAGGCCTCAAAACCCTTCTCTTCAAAAGAGCCTTTGCCTAGACCTTTTTATATCCCTTTTATTTATTTTTTATTTTTTATTTTTGTATTGCTTTTTTCTTAATTCTACCGTGTTGTGTAATGTTTATTTATACTGTTCTTGCTGACTACTTGTAGCACTTTGGGATCTGAGATCAGATATTAAGTGCTTTATAAATTGAATCCATTATTATTATTATTATTAGAGAAAAGGGTGCACCGGTACCTGCGCTGTTGTTATTAGCATCTGGTGCTAGCTGCTCTAACGGATAGAAGAAGAAGATGTTTCTACAATGATGTGGAGGGAGAGTTCTCTCCAGTCAGACTGAGGCTGATAACTACAGCTCAGTGAGGTAAAGGACTCTCTGAGTGTTTAGATAGTTCACTTTAGTCTTTTAGTTATCTCAGTGGGTCTCAAACGGTTTGATCACAATTTACGTAAACACATATTTCCAAGGCACTCCTTTATAATTATTGGGATGAACAGGTTTGAAATCATTCCAATGTATACTATAGGACAGTAAACCAAGATTATCGTTTAAAACTGGAGAGATGAAAAAATATGCATAAATAAATGTTAACTAGGTAAAATAAGATATAAATGAACAACAAAAATAAAACAAGTTACATTTATTTGTTATTGGCTATGGGTTATTGGTTATGTTCACATACTTATTTGATTCTTAAAATGTAAACCGATCTTTTTCATATGGGTGTTTTAGAGTTGTACACCCTAGGTAGCAATTCTGGAGTTACACCAGATTATTTTACTTTAAAATGTTCAACATTTTCTTCCCCGGGGGGCATACCCCCCAGACCCCCCGAGAGGATGTGGCGTCCATCTCCCATTCTATTGTGTAATCCTAGGATACTCTATTGATCGATATCTTTTCTACTGTACGATTCTCTGGCTGGGGGCGGGGGCGCTAGCTAAAATCTCGCCTAGGGCTGCAAATTGTCTAGAGCCGGCCCTGATCCACGTCACATATTCAGTTTCGGCGGCAGTTCTTCCAGTTTGTCTAGAAGTCTTCTAATCAGGGCTCTATAAATAGAGAACTACGGCAGATGTGTAATATTTAATGCAGCCAAACCGTGTATTACAATGCCGTTATGTGATGACTTCAAAAGAGAAAAGCAAGCACACTCGGAATAAAGTATTATTTTTATGTTCTCGGATTTCACATCGCATGAACACCATATCCCAACGTGCATTGCGGCTAAAATATCCAATCACCGAGCTTCAACCATAGCTGAGGATTATGGGTAGTTCGATGTTTTTATCAAAACCTCTGAAAAAAGAAATGTGCACTCTAAAAACAAATGCCTTGGCTCAACAAAGAAAATCAACGCAACAGTTTGCATCGATGTTTATTGAGTTAAGACAACTTCTAATGAAATTGTCTTAAAGCAACAAAGTTATTTGAGTTAGGGGAGAAGGCTTTTCCTCAATCAGAGGTGTTTTTAATTACCACTTACTTAATAATTGGTAGCATAAACACAAGTTTTGAAGTTGATTTCTCAAAAGATTAAGTTGTTCCGACTAGTTTTACCACATGATTTAAAAGGAATTTTAAGTTGTATGTACTTAATTACCCTCATTCGGGATACAAGTTTTTAAGTTGATTACTCCAAAAATTAAGTTGTTCCAACTTGTTTTATCGTATGATTTAAAAGGAATTTTAAGTTGTATGTACTTAATTACCATCATTGTGAACACACGTTTTTAAGTTGACAACCATTTATAAATTAAGTTGCTCAAAATATATTGTATTCAATCGTTTTTTTCTTAGCTTTTTCATGTTTTTGCCTTTTAAAGAAAGAAATTAATTGATTCCACAACAAAAATATGAGGCAATTCACTTTTTATTTTGAACTGCAGTTGTTTATTTCAACACATGATGTTTCAATGAGGAGAGAATTCATTTAGTTTGTACATTTATTGACACATCATTAGGGGCACCTGCCCCTAATGACCAGTCGCCACTGCATATGGCAGTGGCGACTGGTAGTGTCAGCCCCACCTAGTGTCAGCAGAAAGTATTAAAAATAATGATTACAAAAAAATGCAAAAAAAATATATAAAATATATTTTAAGATCATGTTTAGTCATCTTATTCGTCTGTACATTGCTGTTTTAGTCTGTGTTCTTCTAATGAGTGTTTACAGTGTGTACCTATTGAGCTGTTTAGAGCCATGTGGGACAAAACCCGATCCTGCCCCTCCCTCTCTCTGTCTAAGTGAACGGTGACTGTAAAAACTACACTGCGCATGCTCAGAGTATTTTCCTATTTAATGTGTGTGGCAAAAAAATAATGACCATAGGGTCATAGAGCTGCCATCCCCACCATACGTCCTCTCACATCATTCAGAGCTGATTGGCTGTAAGTACGTGTGCCGCGAAAAGTGTGGTGTGTGAAGAGGAGACGAGAGAGTTGCAGTGACGCGTCCTAAAACCAGGAAGTAAGTTGCGCATGGCTTCCCTCGACAAAAAAACAATGAGATTTCTCCATAGGATTTTAGAAAATAGCTCCAAATAAGATCTGTGGGAAACCACCCTGTTAGATAAATGCACCTTTTCTTCAGCCGGATAATATCCACATGTCTACCCTACTTTTATCATTTTCTAATCATAAATCTATCGATTAGATTAGATTTATGATAGACTTTTGAAACTACAAGAAGATAGGGAGGACTTTTACAAAAAAGTAATAGAGATTTTTGTCCAGAAGGATTGTCACGGTTATCATGTCAGGTCACAGGTCTATGTCTAGGTTTGGGTGTTTTCACTGTTCTCTGTCATGTTTTCCTCCTGTCGTTAGTTTCCCTGGTGTCCCTGTGTTTTCTCCTCCCTCCTCACCTGTGTCTCGTTAGCTGATTGTGTTCACCTGTGGCCCTTGTGTTTCTCCTCCCCTGCCCGGCTGTTTCTTGTCTTGTAATTATCCCTCCCTGTATTTAGTCTTGTCTCGTGCTGTGTTCAGTGTTGGTGCTTCTTTTGTTTGTGACCTGGTTCACCGTAGAGTGTTTTGTTTGTTGAAAGTTTATATATTAGATAAGAGCCCTTGCAATAAAGGTATTATCAAGTGTTATCTGCGTTTGGGTCCTACCTGCTTCACTCTGCGCTATCAGAAAGCACCAACCAAGAAATGGGCCCAGCAGATCCGTTCGAGCTGGAATTATTGAATTTTTCCTTTTTTTTGGCTAACTGCTCGGATCGATGGAAGAGAGCACCCGGAGTTCAGCAGCGAGAGGCTGTGTTGTCGGAGGCGCGCCAAATGGCTAGAGAGAAACCAGGTTTGGTGAAGTTCTTACCTGGCTGGATTTCAAAGATCCTCCCGGTGTGTGATTCCCGGCCTGCTAGCCCCAGGCATGCTAGCTCCCTGCCTCCCGATTCCCAACCTGGCACCATACGCCTTGGTGGGTTCCGTCTGGAGTCAGCCCCTGCTTCTTCCCCATTTCCTGCTCCTGTCCAGGATCCGTTCTCGGGTACTCGTCTGGCTTATGGAGGTCCACGGAGTATTCAGGCGGCTGCTAAAAGGAGTCGCAAGGCCAAGCTAGCAGCCCGAGCCCCAAGAGCCATGGCTCCAGCCCCAGTTCCGGCCCCAGCAGCCATGGTTCTGGCTCCAGTACCGGCTCCAGTACCCCTGGTCCCGACTCCAGTTTCGGCTCCAGGACTGGCTTACCGGCCAACGCCAGCTCCCCGTGTCCTGTCGGCATACCGGCCGACGCCAGCACCCCGTGTCCTGTCGGCGTACCGGCCGACCCCAGCACCTCGTCTCTTGTTGGCTCCCCAGCCAACACCAGCTCCCCGTGTCCTGTCGGCGTACCGGCCGACCCCAGCACCTCGTCTCTTGTTGGCTCCCCAGCCAACACCAGCTCCCCGTGTCCTGTCGGCGTACCGGCCGACTCCAGCACCCCGTGTTCTGTTGGCGAACCAACTCTCTCAAGTTTCCCCTCGAGTCCCTTCTCCAGTGTCCTCTCGAGTCACCTCTCAAGTCAACTCTCCAGTGTCCTCTCGAGTCACCTCTCAAGTTTCCCCTCAGGTCTCCTCTCGAGTTCCCTCTCAAGTCCCCTCTCAGGTCCCCTCTCGAGTTACCTCTCGAGTCACCTCTCGAGTTCCTTCTCGAGTCCCCTCTCCAGTCACCTCTCGAGTCCCCTCTCGAGTCCCCTCTCAAGTTTCCCCTCAGGTCTCCTCTCGAGTTCCCTCTCAAGTCCCCTCTCAGGTCCCCTCTCGAGTTACCTCTCGAGTCACCTCTCGAGTTCCTTCTCGAGTCCCCTCTCCAGTCCCTTCTCAAGTCCCCTCTCAAGTCAACTCTCCAGTGTCCTCTCGAGTCACCTCTCAAGTCAACTCTCCAGTGTCCTCTCGAGTCACCTCTCAAGTTTCCCCTCAGGTCTCTTCTCGAGTCCCCTCTCAAGTCACCTCTCAAGTTCCTACCCGAGTCCCCTCTCAAGTTTCCCCTCAGGTCTCCTCTCGAGTTCCCTCTCAAGTCCCCTCTCAGGTCCCCTCTCGAGTTACCTCTCGAGTCACCTCTCGAGTTCCTTCTCGAGTCACCTCTCAAGTCAACTCTCCAGTGTCCTCTCGAGTCACCTCCCAAGTCAACTCTCCAGTGTCCTCTCGAGTCACCTCTCAAGTTTCCCCTCAGGTCTCCTCTCGAGTTCCCTCTCAAGTCCCCTCTCAGGTCCCCTCTCGAGTTACCTCTCGAGTCACCTCTCGAGTTCCTTCTCGAGTCCACTCTCCAGTTTCCTCTCGAGTTCCCTCTCAAGCCCTCTCTCGAGTCCCCACTCAAGCCCCTACTCATGTGCCGTTGGAGGTCCCGCAGACTAGTCTTCTGCCGGGGGTCCTGCCAACCCCATGTCCTGTCCAGTTGGAGGTCCTGCAGACTAGTCTTCTGCCGGGGGTCCTGCCAACCCCATGTCTTGTCCAGTTGGAGGTCCCGCAGACTAGTCTTCTGCCGGGGGTCCTGCCAACCCCATGTCCTGTACCGTTGGAGGTTCCGCTGGGGGTCCTGCCAACCTCATGTCCTGTCCAGTTGGAGGTCCCGCAGACTAGTCTTCTGCCGGGGGTCCTGCCAACCCCATGTCCTGTCCAGTTGGAGGTCCCGCAGACTAGTCTTCTGCCGGGGGTCCTGCCAACCCCATGTCCTGTACCGTTGGAGGTTCCGCTGGGGGTCCTGCCAACCCCATGTCCTGTCCCGTTGGAGGTCCCGCCGTCTACTCTCCTGCCGGGGGTCCTGCCAACCCCATGTCCTGTACCGTTGGAGGTTCCGCTGGGGGTCCTGCCAACCTCATGTCCTGTCCAGTTGGAGGTCCCGCAGACTAGTCTTCTGCCGGGGGTCCTGCCAACCCCATGTCCTGTACCGTTGGAGGTTCCGCTGGGGGTCCTGCCAACCCCATGTCCTGTCCAGTTGGAGGTCCCGCAGACTAGTCTTCTGCCGGGGGTCCTGCCAACCCCATGTCTTGTCCAGTTGGAGGTCCCGCAGACTAGTCTCCTGCCGGGGGTCCTGCCAACCCTTTGTCCTGTCTCGTTGGAGGCCCCGCCGACTACTCTCCTGCCGGGGGTCCTGCCAACCCTATGTCCTGTCCCGTTGGAGGTCCCGCCGTCTACTCTCCTGCCGGGGGTCCTGCCAACCCTGTGTCCTGTCTCGTTGGAGGCCCCCGCCGGACTACTCTCCTGCCGGGGGGTCCTGCCAACCCTGTGTCCTGTCCCGTTGGAGGTCCCGCCAACCACTCTCCTGCTGGGGGTCCTGCCAACTCCTGGTCCTCTTCCGTGGGGGATCCTGCCGAAGCCTGTCCCGCCGGCTCCGGTTCCTGTCCGGCCGACACCGGGTCCTGCCCGGCCTCCGGAGCGTTCTGGTCTTCGTCCTCGATCCCGGCCCCCTGACTCTTCCTGCCGCTGCCCTCGTCCTCGAGCCCGGCCCCCTGACTCTTCCTGCCGCTGCCTTCGCCCTCATGCTCGGCCCCCTGAGTTCGCCCGCTGTGGCCTTCGCCCCACCATGGACTCTGCCTTGCCCCCGGGCCGTCCGCCCGAGACCCCCACCTTGGACTCTGCCTTGCCCCCGGGTCGTCCGCCCGAGTTCCCCACCATGGACTCTGCCTTGCCCCCGGGCCGTCCGCCCGAGACCCCCACCTTGGACTCTGCCTTGCCCCCGGGCCGTCCGCCCGAGTTCCCCCCCTTAGACTCTGCCTTGCCCCCGGGCCGTCCGCCCGAGATCCCTTCCTGGTCCCCTACTGGGCTCCTGGGCGGTCAGCTTAGTCCCGTCCTCCGGACCCCCTCCACCCACCCTGGTGGCCTAGGGATACGTCCCTCCTCCGGACCCCCTCCACCCACCCTGCTGGACTGTGTTGGATTTTTGTTTTGGGGTTTAGGGACGTCTGGAATCCGTCCCTTGAGGGGGGGGTTCTGTCACGGTTATCATGTCAGGTCACAGGTCTATGTCTAGGTTTGGGTGTTTTCACTGTTCTCTGTCATGTTTTCCTCCTGTCGTTAGTTTCCCTGGTGTGTCTCGTTAGCTGATTGTGTTCACCTGTGGCCCTTGTGTTTCTCCTCCCCTGCCCGGCTGTTTCTTGTCTTGTAATTATCCCTCCCTGTATTTAGTCTTGTCTCGTGCTGTGTTCAGTGTTGGTGCTTCTTTTGTTTGTGACCTGGTTCACCGTAGAGTGTTTTGTTTGTTGAAAGTTTATATATTAGATAAGAGCCCTTGCAATAAAGGTATTATCAAGTGTTATCTGCGTTTGGGTCCTACCTGCTTCACTCTGCGCTATCAAGGATAGGCCAATGGACTTCATCTTCAAGTCAAGGTAAGACTGCAATTGTATTGAAAATGGGATCTTACTAAGAGAGAACAATTCAATATTTAAATGATAAAATACAATTTTTTGAGTATCCTTTTGTTGAACTGTCTGTTTAAAATTAATCAATCTGCAGATCACACGCATCAATTATACAAAAGATGTAACAAAGATGTTTACACTGCCGACAGTCATTATTTCAAACAGTATGAACACATTTAACGCAGAATGCTTGCTCATTCATTTGTTTCCCTCGACCACGATGGTTGCCATCGTATGGTCAGATCCTGGGGTGGACCGGTCACTGATGAAGGCGATATTCATGTCCTAAAGCAACGCTGGTATTGTTTTCACCTATTGAGTCTGCATGTGTGTCTCGTCATGGCAATGTGGTCCTGAAGACACACAGGTGGTTTTGAGTACTTTGACTAGTGTTTCAATGCATGTGGACAGATTTTGTCAATCACAACCGTGCAAGTTTTAGTGTACCTTCTCATCTTTTTTGCAGGTTCCATACAATATGTGAACTGGTTAAGTGAAGAGCAGAAGCCACTTTTCAAATGTTACACAATCCTTTTCCCATGCCATTGCTGTCAACACCTATCTATGCTGAACGTTGCTAAGATATTATTGATTGGGGTGTGGCCAAAAGTGCAATATGCTTCAGAATGTAGCTGACAGAGAGCAGTGCTTTTGTCCTCTGTTTTTACACTGTGCCCATGGATTTTATTTTATTTCAAGATTTTTAATGACGTCGCTAAACTCCTTGAAAAGGTCCTCTTCCTTTTCTCCAAGGTACACGACAAGGCAGCGGATGGCTATAGTTCTCTGCGTACTTCAATTGTATTGTGCTATTTTTGAAAAAGGAAAAAAAGAGAAATGACCTAAATGAATATATTCTGAATGGGTGACTGCCAACAACTTGCATTTCAATGACAACTCTAAATAACGATCCTACCTCAAGAAGTATGTCCTTGATCTGCTTCACCGAGATTCATTTTGAGTAAAAAGCGATATCACAATAGTAACCAAAGTATTTTTACTCTCACAGTAGCCTCTACTACTTTGTATCCTCTCACAGAACTATTCACAGTTCAAAGGCTGCTAATTTTGGTCAAACAGCTATTAGCCTATACAGTGCAACTACAAGGCTATCTACTGTATTTGAATGACAAAAGATGACACTCACCTTAAAATGTCCTTTGTATATTTCTATTTGTCTTAACTGTGGGAACTTGTCCAGGCATGTTAAGTGGGAGTGGACTTGAAATCCTTAACTCAAGGTGTAGAACAATTAAGTTATCAAGCCAATTGCATTACTTTCTACAACTTGAATTTAGTAAGTCAATTAACGCAGAAATCAGAGTTCAAATTACACACAATATTAAGTTGATGTAATTACCAACATTATTACGTCAACACAATTTATAAATTAATGTTTGCAACTTAAAATGTTTATCTAAATCAATTAATTCACATTTTTATCTTGCAACCATGCATTTAATTAAGTGGAGGTGAAAGGTCGCCTGAATTCGTTTTTAGAGTGTGTCTCAGAATCGAAAGGGAAACATCTATGGGAAAAACACAAAAGCATTGTACACAATTCAAACCAATTAATATTGTGTAATTAACAAGGATAAAATGATGTGTGTGGGTGGATGAGTATGACAGATATCACTGAAATCATTTGACAGTGAGGGGAATACGGTTTTATTATGAAAACTTCGAGACCGGAAATACTGTTTTCACCCGGTGAGGGTTGACGCTAACTTTACATGGACGATGTGGGGAAAGACGTACACATTCTCCCTGCGAGACCTCAAATGATCTTCGTAATATCTATCAAACTATAGATCCTACACATCCACTGGATGTGGATTCTAAAAGTACAATATACACTTCTCGCTAGAAATCTAATCAAAAAGCATTTTAATGGCCAAACTATCCTACAATTTAGGGTTTTCCAGAGCGGGTTATTTGTGAATATACGACCCTCCGGAGCATTTCCAATTGTCTACTTTAGTGTAAAAAAGCAGGGTATGCTTTAGGGCAGGGGTCACCAACCTTTTTTAGGATGAGGGCTACTTTCAAAAAATAAAACAAGTCGGGGGCTACTTTTACTCCTCTTTTTTTTGTTTTTTGCAGTGTATATATTTAGGCAAGGCAAGGCAAGTTTATTTATAGAGCACTTTTCAACACAAGGCAATTCAAAGTGCTTTACAACAAATGAAATATATTAAGAAAATGGCATTTAAAATCAGTCATTAAAAAGAAAAGCTAATAAAATAAACATTAAAAGAAAAAATACATGGATAAAAGTGACAGTGCAGTCTAAGATATGAATAGTTCAATTAAAAGCAGCGACAAAAAGAAAAGTCTTCAGCCTGGATTTAAAAGTAGTCAGAGTTGCAGCGGACCTGCAGGTTTCTGGGAGTTTGTTCCAGATATTTGGAGCATAATAACTGAACGCTGCTTTACCATGTTTAGTTCTGACTCTGGGGACAGAAAGCTGACCAGTCCCTGAAGACCTGAGAGATCTGGATGGTTCATAATTTAGCAGTAGATCAGAAATGTATTTTGGGCCTAAACCATTCAAAGCTTTATAAACCAGCAGCAGTATTTTGAAATCTATTCTTTGACACACAGGAAGCCAGTGTAAAGACTTCAGAACAGGAGTGATGTGATCCACTTTCTTAGTGTTAGTGAGGACTCGAGCAGCAGCGTTCTGAATCAGCTGCAGCTTCCGAATAGATTTTTTAGTGAGACCTGTGAAGACACCATTGCAGTAGTCGAGTCTACTGAAGATAAAAGCATGGACAAGTTTTTCCAAATCCTGCTGCGACATTAGTCTTTTAATCCTAGATATGTTCTTTAGGTGATAGTAGGCTGATTTAGTAACTGTTTTAATGTGGCTGTTGAAACTCAGGTCAGAGTCCATGACTACACCTAGATTTCTGGCTTTATCTGTTGTTTTGAACATTGCAGACTGAAGCTCAGCGCTAACTTTTATACGTTCTGCCTTGGCTCCAAAAACCATTACCTCAGTTTTATCTTTGTTTAATTGGAGAAAGTTCTGACACATCCAGTCATTGATTTGTTCAATGCACTTACTCAGTGTTTGGATTGGAGCATAGTCTCCTGTTGAAACTGTTACGTAAATTTGTGTGTCATCTGCATAGCTATGGTAACTTATTTTGTTGTTTTTCATTATCTGAGCCAGTGGTAGCATGTAGATGTTAAAGAGAAGAGGCCCGAAGATGGAGCCTTGAGGAACCCCACATGTCATATTTGTCAACTCAGATGTGTATTTACCAATAGAAACAAAGTTGTTTCTGTCCTTTAATTAGGATTCAAACCAATTTAGGACGGTTTCCGAAAGTCCCACCCAGTTTTCCAGTCGGTCTAGTAATATGCTGTGGTCAACAGTGTCAAACGCAGCACTGAGATCTAATAATACTAACACTGAAGTTCTGCCACTGTCTGTGTTTAAGTGGATGTCATTAAAGACCTTTACAAGAGCAGTCTCAGTACTGTGGTTTGGACGAAAGCCTGACTGGAACACATCGAAATAGTCATTTAAATGCAAAAAATTACTCAGCTGTTGAAAAACAACTTTTTCAATGATTTTACCTAGAAATGGCAGGTTTGATATGGGCCTGTAATTGTTCATTACTGAAGCATCTAGATTATTCTTTTTTAAGAGCGGTTTAATGACTGCAGTTTTCAGGGCCTGTGGAAAAATACCTGAGTGAAGAGATTTGTTTACTATATGAAGTAGATCTGAGGCCATGCAAGGCAAAACATCTTTAAAAAATCCCGTTGGAATAATATCAAGGCAGCAGGAGGAGGATTTCAGAAGTTGAATAATGTCTTCTAGGTTTTTATCATTAATCTGATGGAATTGTGTCATGGTGTTTGAATTGATGTTAAGTGGACACAGAGACAACACATTTGCTGTTCCTGATGCAGAGGCACTGACTGCTTGTCTTATTTTCTGAATTTTGTCAGTGAAAAAGGAGGCAAAATTATTGCACGCCCTGGTGGATAGAAATTCAGAGGCTACTGACACTGGGGGGTTAGTTAGTCTGTCGACGGTAGCAAACAAGGCACGTGCGTTGTTTTTGTTTTTGGTAATGATGTCAGAGAAGAACGATTGTCGTGCATTTTTCAATTCCAAATTATAAAGGCCAAGTCTCTCTTTATAGATTTCAAAGTGAACCTGGAGATTTGTTTTTCGCCACCTGCGTTCAGCTTTTCGACACTCTCTTTTTTCTGCTCTCACGGTCATGGCCTTTCTCCATGGAGATATTTTCTTCCCAGTCACTTCTTTTACCTTAGTTGGAGCAATGGCATCTATAATATTTTTAATTTTTGAATTAAAATGATCTACTAGCTCATTTACTGAGATGTTAGCAGGGGCAAGTGTGGAAGAAAAATTCTGAGTAGTTTAGTACATTTTAACATTATTATATGCTTACCTTTAACCTTTGTGTGCTGTTTGGGTCTGTGGGACCCGTTTTCAGTGTTTACTAAAAGAACATGTATGCAATTTAATTATTCTAACCTGCTTTATTTGGGGGGCGGACCTCACCTCCTCGAGGGGGGTCCGGGGGCATGCTCCTCCGGGAAGATTTTTTTTTTAAATGTTGAAGTGAAATGCATCAATCTGGTGCACTTTGAGCACAAAATGAATTTATGGATACAGCTCTCAACACTCAGATGAAAGGGAGCTGTATACTTTTCAATAATCCAAACATCTTTAGAATATGATCACAACCAATAACAAATCATTTAAACTTGTTTATTCTTATCTTGTGTTACCTAGTTAGCATTCTTTCTTTTTATTTATGCATATTTTACTGATCACTCTCCTTTTAAACTGTTTTTTGTACTGTCCTATTGTACACATTGGAATGATTTCTTACTTTATCTATATTAAATAGATAAAGGGGTGCGCTCTCACACACACACACACACACACACACACACACAGGTTGTGTGCTCCTCCGTGGCGATGACGACTTGCGTTAAAAAATAATAATAAACATATTTGTAAAGTGGGGGGACACAAACGGGATTTCGAAAAGTGCTGGGGACAATAAATATATATGCAAGTTACAACACACAGAGTAAAACTCTGGCCCTCATGTGTTGTATGGCTGGCATGATGGGCTGTTCAATGGGGCTGATGTGTAGATTCTGCCAGAAGGAAAATCAGCGGGGAGGTGCCACATTGCTTTTCTTTCCGACTGTAACACTGGTCCCGCAAATCAAGCAAGAACGTGATTGGTCGATATTCATTGTGGGGGTGGGGGGAGGAGGGGTGTTAGATAGATATAGAGTTGTAGTAAGTAGATAGAGTTCGCTATGATTTAGGTTTCGTTTATGTATAGGGTAGATTCTTTTAATTACATTTCCTTTTTTGTTTTGTGTATTTTATACATTTTGGATTTTCTTGGCGAGCTATTTTTAGAACGTGCCCGGCCGGCGGGTGCCTCACGTTGCCCCTGCGGGCGACTGAGTGCCCGCGGGCACCGTGTTGGCTACCCCTGCTTTAGGGCGTGGCTTCGTTTTAATTGCTAAGTCACTACAAAGACCTGTCAATCAGAAGAGAGGCAGTTGTCCACAAACCAATGCCATCCTGGCCATAGCACTTATTTTATACAGTCTACAGTGCTTAAAGATATATAAACAATAATGTTAAATATGCATGCTAAAGTATAACTGCATATTTACTTCATGTCAAATGTAGAAAAAGATTACAAATCAAACAAGTTCTGATTGACAGTAACTAAGAAAGTGATTAGGTACGGGGATAGACATGATTCTTGAATCGTATAGTTACGTATACATCACTAGTTTGGTGGAAGAACTCATCCGGATCACAACCCCCAGGGCTTCCAATAAAAGTTGAAGACAGCATCGATTGATGCTCATGGATTTTGATCAAGTTTTAAAGCAATCATAGAACTTTTGCTATAGCAAAGTTCAGCCTGGAGACTGCCTCTCTTCTTTTTCTGTCTGACAATCATTTTGTCTTATATCTAGTTGAACTAGCTCTCCCATTACAGATAAGTAAATAAAATGGACAGATGGATATTACAAATCATTTTGTGTCCCCATTTCAAAAATAGAAATGTGAAATCCCTCTTGTTTTTCTGTTTTCTTCTTTGTGCCCATCGCAAGATAAAAACTCAAAGTGCCAAAAAGATGAAATACTGATGCAACAAATCCATCAGAATGAACTTTTTATGTTCATGCGCGATCCCTCTGCCAGTAGACAACCATGAGAGACAATCTGAAGGGGGCAGTGTTGCACCTCTTGTGCTCAGTATCAATCGAGTCATACAGAGTCAGTGTAACTGACACATACAGTCACCAAATATAATGACAATGTCTTCCGATGCCATTCATTTGACATTGAAACCACCAGGACCACCACCTGATGATGTCAAAGTAAGGCAAATGATTGAGTAATTACCCAAGGTAATAACCCAAGTTATTAGAGGCAATGTAATCAGTGACAGGCAGGCTGTGAGTTTACTGAAGCCTCATCGTGATCCTTTCCACCTGCTTGAATTGCAGTCATTACAATTAAGAAATGCATATTAAGTACTCCCCAAAATAGACAGGATGAGTGAGCAAAAATACAGTACAAGAAAGAAAACAGGCTTTGTGTAAAGTCACTGATTATCCCCCCCCCGTGTCAGAAAGTTGATTTGAGTCATGCACCTAAGGAAGGTTGGAGGTGTAATTACTTGATCTCTTGGTGGCTGCTGGGATAAAGAAAGAAAACGGGGTGATAGATGGCAGGGAGTATATATTGTACTCAAATTATCACTGACAAAAATACTTGCAAATAATCACACACACACACACACACACACACACACACTCATGTATGTCAGCCCGCCTCCCATCTGATTCTCTATGGGGTTACATCGATTATACCATTTTGACAAGACGAGTTTGAGCTGTGTTTCCCTGACTCACAAAGATCCTGACATATTTTGAGACATCGTGACATGAGGAAATTATTTATGTGACATTTCTTCTTTGAGTCGGAGCTTATACAATGTTATTTAGAAGAATAATTGCATTTCCACAAGATATTACTTCTTCTGTCACTTCCTGTTGCATTACTCACTGATGCATTCACTTCACAAGCTTTGACACAGTTAATTTTTTTTAAAGTTCTATTTTCCTGCCTCTGTATTGGATTTCATTATTTTTGTAATGTGGCAGAGTGGAGCTGGATGTGGGCGCACCGCCATTATGCCAGTAATGAAGCAACTTCTATAAGACCAGAACAGCTCTGCATCACAAGAGCACTTTAGATTGCTTCATTAAATATTTACTTTTGGAGGCAGATTCTTTACACCCCCCACATTTACACTAATTACCCCAATAGAAAAGTTCCTGATGCTCTAGAGAGTAACTTTAGTTAATACCCAGGGGGCAAAGTCATTTTACAGACATGGAATGTTGTAAAAGGTTGTCCACCAGAAATGATATATAGGACATTCAAGGATCACAACCTGGGTGGACAACCCGGTCAACTAGCTACTGGAAAGCTACAGTGAGGGTCCAAACAATGCAACCCCTATATGAAAAAAAGTCACAAATTCTTTCTGGATCAGATGCCATCATTATCTTTCTGATTGAATATCTCTGTGACAGTTCATGGTAAAGACAAACTGAGCCAACCTATTGAAAGAGCAGAAAATAAGCTTTCAGGTGATGCCTTGGTTAAGCCTGTTCTCAATAAGGTCACTAGATGGCGCTGTGCCTTTTTTGTCTCTCCAAAGCAAAATCCATTTCAAGCAATGCACTTGTGGTCCTCTGGATTGTTTGCTGTGTTCAAAATGGGTAAATATACTTAAAAGATTATTTCTATATAACATATCGAAGGGTTTACATTAATATACACAAGGTTTGCTGCCGATGCTAAATTGAATTGATTCAATGTAGATTTTTCAGTTTACAGTCTGGAAAGCTAAAGGCAGCGTAATTCAAAATGGCCGCCACTTTCTTTGCAAAACCCTTTAATTGAAGGTTTTCTATGTTATAGGACAAGGCAAACTGAGTTAAATTTATCTGGAAGTTGACATTAAGTTCAACTTAATGTCAAATCAATACCCTTTTATTATTTGTGCAAATCAATGTCTTTGTTTTTGTGAACAATATCCTATTTTGATCATGAAATAAACAAAATTCCTGGTGGCAAAACATTTATTTCACATACTCTCTTCTTAGTTATTAACTACAAATAAACAGATATGATCAGAAGTTGAACACAAAATAGCTAACAGCACAAAGTTAGAAGGTCATGCAGCAGGTTCAAACGGATGGTGTTTACATCCCAGAGACCATGATGAAAAACAGCGAGATCCCCCATGTGTTTGCTATGGACAATCTGGACTGGAAGAAGAAGACACTGGAGGGTGGGAGTTGGAATGCCAGCACTGCAATCATAATTGAAAACCAAAATATTGTGCGAGTCCAGGAGGGTGCCAGACTCCCAACTTCTACCTTGGACAGAAAGAAGACTCTCTCAGATGTTACTGACCTACCTGTTCCCATGTGACACGTCTCAGCTAAAGACAGGCAGAGGTCCAGGTCACTTGAGCATATTGAGAAGCTAGAGAGTCTGGATACTTCCTCAGATGGCACAGCTGAAGACCTGTTACTTATGTGGCATCTTGCAAGAATGGTTACAACTTCAGAATTGCTGGATGCTCCTCCAGATGCAGAAGCAGGACTGCCTGGCTTTTCTGCCTTCTGTGCAGACCTCCACCCACAAAGACCGGCCAGTATCATTGGCTATCTTCCTCTCATCCCAGCATCTCTAACTGATCCTGCTGTTCTGAAAGAAGAAATGAAACGGCTGATCAAGACATCGCATACACTGGGAGACAAGTATACCATTATCATTGGAGATCAGGCTACATATGAACTCGCAGTTGCCATCAGAGAGAAGCACAGAGATGAGTTCTGCAATGTAGTCCTGTTGCTGGGGGGATTTCACCAAGCTCAAAACTACATGATGTGGGGAAAACTTCTGTGTAGCAATGCAGTGGGAGTCACCGACTCATGAAGGAGACACGGGGAGAGCAGGAGCTCTGATGTCAAACACTGATGGTTTATTAGGATCTTCGGCCGGAGAATTCACATCACAAGTCACGAGCCAGAGGTTCTGACTTCACGGGAGAGTTGCCACGTCAATTCTGAAGCGCCTCTCTCTTGCTAGACCTTTTAACTGTTTCACAGAGTAATCAACATATTTGAGGAGATAGCCTAAACAGCTGGGAACACTGAATTACTTGCGTCTGACACTTATGGCCTTGAAGATTACACACCTTGGAGTCCACAAACACCGAGAAGGAAGTGTTCCCGCGTTCTCACAACAATAAACCATTTGTGACCGAGAGTTGCCTGGTCATAAAATGGGAACAACAACATATGGCTGAAGCAGCCCCTTTCCTTAAGGGAGATAACAGACGTTAGGGTTGGTCATAAACGTCAAAGGGCAAAAAGGATAGATATCTAGGAGTCTAGGAGAATTATTCCCTAACACATGAAGGCTGTTTGCAAAATCATCAGGGATGCAGGTGCAGAGGATATTCTTGTTGCAGCTGGTCTGTTTCAGGAAGGGACTGCCAAGAAGATGTTTGGTGAGAAGGCTGACTACTACCAAACCATGCATGCTCTCAGGATCCTCAGTGAGGCCATGTGGCGCTTGTACTGGTAAGCATTTGAGGGATGTGCAGCAGACAGAGAAACACAACACTGGCAGTCACAAGTAGAAAATGTTGTGAAGGTGTTGTTTGAGAAAGACACCACTGCTACTGAGAAGTTGGTGATCATCCAGATGTCACGTCCACATATATCAATCCTACAAGAACAGATGTTACTTTTCCAGGAATCTCTGCAGTTTTCTGGTCAATCTTTCTGGAGATGTCAGACATTCTCCACAGGTTCATCTACTACCAACGGGAAGGTTACTGGGCAGGAGTTCTCTGTGAATCAGCACGGATGCTACCTTACCTCACTGCAGCAGGACACTACAAATATGGGCAGCAGTCTTTGCGTCTGTATTTGTCTGAGATGAAGAAACTGCCAGAGACAGCCCCTGAGGCACATGAAGCACTGATGGCAGGTGCATTTGTTGGAAGGAGAGCAGATGGAAACCACAATGGTGTCTCTCCTGACATGCTTCTGGAGCAGACATATAATGCATATGCCAAGGAGGCAAGTGGTCGGCATGGCATTACACTCAATCGTGCTGCCAGGATGAAGTGGGTCTACACAAAACCACTCACTGCAGCTATCTCTGCAGAGCTCAAGTCTACGCTGCACCTCCATTCCTCCAGCCCCCACCATGAATCTGGTTGGAGTCGTGTCAACAGGGATGCAGAGTAGGTAGTCAAGGTCATGGCAGCAGTAGAGACCAACCCATTCACGACAGCCACACCATCCCTGATCAATATATCTACTGGTGAGTGTGCAGATCCCACAGTCAAGGATAACCTGAGTGTGAAAGCAGATGGTTTGAAGGCATTGTCAGAGTCACTGTCCAGTGACCAGAATAAGACAAGTGTTGTAAAGCTAAACACCTTCCATACACAAAACAGGATGAAACCAAAGAAGTCTGGGAAAACCTCTTCACCTTGCAAGAGCAATGAAGTCACTGCCCTTCTGCGCATGACCCAGATCATTGCCAGTGGTGGAGAACTCAACATTGTTGACTTCATAGGCAACCACGAGTGCAGTGACCTTCCCCCATCCCTCTTCCAGGAAGATGGCAGAATGAGTACAGGGACCAAGGCGAGCCTTGTGAAGATCTTGAAAGAGAAAACCAAAGTAAGCAGCATCCCTGATCTGCCCAAAGACTGCCTCTAGACAGCAGTAGTCGTAGATGCCATGTCCGGCATACAACCCTGGTCTTTCCACACAGGTGAAGGATTTGGAGTGATCGCTGAGCGATACAGGCACCTGCTGCTGATTGATGTGCCTCCTGGCACTGACATCATACACTTCTGTTGTGACAGATACAGTACAACCAACCTCAAGTAGGGTTGTCGATATGACGATATATATCGTCGATATTAGGTCTCCACGATATGCTTTTTCAGAGATATCGTATCTATCGTGATAAAAAAAAAAAGAAATAACTGAAGAAAAAAAAAATTGGAATTTTTTTTTTAGAAAAAAAATAATACACTGATGTGAAAGACATGCTCTAAAGCTGTCTAGTCAGGATTCAGACAGTATTGCACTTCATTTATTGTCCTGGTTGATTCTGTTGGCTTATATTTTATTTATTTGCGTGCATATGAAACGCTAACTATTCCCATTGAGATCATTAAAACTGTAATTTGAACGGCGATCAAGCCTGAAGCCACAGAGACGGACATGATCCCCTGTCCGGCTAGGGTTAGGGTTAGCCAACACACTCTCACTCCATAATCGTCCAGGAGCGACGTTTGGTCAGTGTCCGTGGCGTGCAGTTGTGATGCTCCTTCAGCTTCATAAAGGGACGCAAATAGCTTTCAACTGATTGCAATGTATTCCCATCTGCGGCGGGATTTGACGTTCATGGAAGCACGGCATTCGTTTGTGTCGGCTGCCCTTAAAGGCAATGTGAGCGTCCATTCTCATTGGATAACGGAGAATTGTACACCCGGAAGTAAGTATTCCCCTTACTGTCGATTGATTTTACAGTGATATCTGCACTACTCATCGACTAAAAAACACCAGATTATCCTTGTTAATTACACAACATTGATTGGTTTAAATTGTGTGCAATGCTTTTGTATTTTTCCCCTTCGATTGGGAGAAACAAATATTTTTTCGGAGTAAAGGATGGCAGAAGACACTACACTACCCAGAATCCCCAGCTATCGTTTGGACTACACCATGTGCTCTGTTTGACAAACCCCGTGATAGTCCTCAAGCTCTGTGATTGGAGAATGTGCTCCGAGGGTTACGCAGAGCCTCATACAGCACTTGAAATGGGATGGAATGTCACAGTTCTGTCTAGGTTTGGGTGTTTTCACTGTTCTCTGTCATGTTTTCCTCCTGTCGTTAGTGTCCCTGTGTGTTCTCCTCCCTCCTCACCTGTGTCTCGTTAGCTAATTGTGTTCACCTGTGGCTCTTGTGTTTTTCTCCTCCCTCCTCACCTGTGTCTCGTTTGCCGATTGTGTTCACCTGTGTCTTGTAATTATCCCTCCCTGTATTTAGTCTTGTCTCGTGCTGTGTTCAGTGTCGGTGCTTCTTTTGTTGGTGACGGACTTCACCGGTGAGTGTTCTGTGTTTGTCTGTATTCGTTCCATTTTAGCCTTGAAAGAAAGGTTTATCAAAGTTATCTGCGCTTGGGTCCTGCTTCCTTCACTCAACCGTGACAGAAAGCACCGACCAGAGATGGACCCAGCAGATGACCCATTTGAGGTGGAATTACAGCATTTTTCATTTGCTTTGGCTTGCTGCTATGATTGGTGGAGGGGAGCGTCCAGTGTTCGGCAGAAGGAGGCCGCTCTGGTAGAGGCGCACCGGTTGGCTATGGAGAAACCGGACTTGGTGAAGTTCTTACCTGACTGGATGTTGAACTTCATCTGGGCGTGTGATTTCCAGCCTGCGGACTATAAACGTCTCGGTGTGTTCCGTCTGGAGTCAACCAGTGCTTCCGCCCCAGTTCCTGCTCCTGTCCAAGAGGCGTTTTCTGGAACTCGGCTGGCTTTTGGAGGTCCACGGAGCCTTCAGGCGGCTTCTAGGAGAAGGAGTCGCAAGTCCAGGCTAGCAATCCGAGCCCCAAGAGTCATGGTTCCGGCTACAGAACCGGCCCACACAGCCATAGTTCCGGCCCCAGTACAGGCCCCAGCAGCCATGGTTCCAGCCCCAGTTCTGGCCCCAGCAGCCATGGTTCCAGCCTTAGCTCTGGCCCCAGCTGTCCTAGTCCCTTCTCTAGTCCCTTCTCCAGTCCCACCTCTAGTCACTTCTCAAGTCCCTCCTCCGGACCCCCTCCACCCACCCTGCTGGATTTTTTTTGGATTTTTGTGTTGGGGTTTAGGGACGTCTGGAATCCGTCCCTTGAGGGGGGGGTTCTGTCACAGTTCTGTCTAGGTTTGGGTGTTTTCACTGTTCTCTGTCATGTTTTCCTCCTGTCGTTAGTGTCCCTGTGTGTTCTCCTCCCTCCTCACCTGTGTCTCGTTAGCTAATTGTGTTCACCTGTGGCTCTTGTGTTTTTCTCCTCCCTCCTCACCTGTGTCTCGTTTGCCGATTGTGTTCACCTGTGTCTTGTAATTATCCCTCCCTGTATTTAGTCTTGTCTCGTGCTGTGTTCAGTGTCGGTGCTTCTTTTGTTGGTGACGGACTTCACCGGTGAGTGTTCTGTGTTTGTCTGTATTCGTTCCATTTTAGCCTTGAAAGAAAGGTTTATCAAAGTTATCTGCGCTTGGGTCCTGCTTCCTTCACTCAACCGTGACATGGAACCACGGTATACGGGCCGGGAATTTGGATGGTCTCTGGACAATGGATAGTTCCGGTACCATCTACAAAGCCAGCTTGGCCTGTGTCGATGAACAAGACAATCTCATGTGGCTGTCAGAATAAGGCAGTTCCATGCTACTGTACATAGGGTGCCGTTGCCAAGCACAGGCAACAAAATGCAGAAGGATACACACTGCCACACTTGAGAGCAGTGACAGCAGCTGTGACTCAGAAAATGAATAGAAAGTAAAAAGCTTTCTGGGACACTACCATGAATACCACCATGTGTACATTGAAAACATTTGTACTGTATATTCAGAGTAGGTTACTTTTCTCACCTTTCTTCTTAAAAAATTCACATTTTTCTAGTTCTGGGCCATGTGAATGATTGTTTTGTGTTCAACTTCTGATCATATCTGTTTATTTGTAGTTAATAACTAAGAAGAGAGTATGTGAAATAAATGTTTTGCCACCAGGAATTTTGTTTATTTCATGATCAAAATAGGATATTGTTCACAAAGACATTGATTTGCACAAATAATAAAAGGGTATTGATTTCAGATAAATTTAACTCACTTCCAGATAAATTTAACTCAGTTTGCCTTGTCCTATAACATAGAAAACCTTCAATTAAAGGGTTTTGCAAAGAAAGTGGCGGCCATTTTGAATTACGCTGCCTTTAGCTTTCCAGACTGTAAACTGAAAAATCTGTAAACATTGAATCAATTCAATTTAGCATCGGCAGCAAACCTTGTGTATATTAATGTAAACCCTTCAATATGTTATATAGAAATGATCTTTTAAGTATATTTACCCATTTTGAACACAGCAAACAATCCAGAGGACCACAAGTGCATTGCTTGAAATGGATTTTGCTTTGGAGAGACAAAAAAGGCAGAGCGCCATCTAGTGACCTTATTGAGAACAGGCTTAACCAAGGCATCACCTGAAAGCTTATTTTCTGCTCTTTCAATAGGTTGGCTCAGTTTGTCTTTACCATGAACTGTCACAGAGATATTCAATCAGAAAAATAATGATGGCATTTGATCCAGACAGAATTTGTGACTTTTTTTCATATAGGGGTTGCATTGTTTGGACCCTCACTGTAGCTTTCCAGTAGCTAGTTGACCGGGTTGTCCACCCAGGTTGTGATCCTTGAAGGTCCTAGATATCATTTCTGGTGGACAACCTTTTACAACATTCCATGTCTGATTTCCTAAAAAAATTGGGTTTTGCCCCCTGGGTATAAGCTATTAAATGTCTGTGAACACGTTTTTTGCCTAAACTTATTATAGTACATTTTTATCTTAAGTCTCATGATCCTCATTTTGAGTTTATTGGTATCCTGTTTTACAGCCATGGATGTACAAAGAGCCTTGCCCTGTCTGGACTTCCTAAAACTTGAGATTTTTTCTGTACTATAGTTCCTTTTGTGTTTGGGTCCACTTTGCTCCGCTCATCCTTCACACCATGTCATGGCTGTAGAATAATGACACCATCAGGGTTAACAATGGCAACAACAGTTCATGAAGATTTTAAAGAGTAGAAAGTTGTTGGTGAAGAGAAGAACATCGTTGTAGAAGTCACATTGGGCCTTCTGGGAAAAGCAACAATTAAATGGTGACAGGTCAGGCTCTATATGGGGCTTGTCAGGGTGTTGGCAGGAAGTTGGAACCAAATGCAATAAAGGAGGGAGTTAGGTATATACATTTAGAAAAAAAATGTCAAACAGGGGAGGTAAAACAAAAGAAAGAAAATCGGAACGAGTAAATACCAGGGAGCACATGAGGTACATAGGAACAGAGGGGAATCAGCCAAGGGCAAAATAACACCACACATCAGAAGCCAGACAGGAAGAAAGACTACGAACCGACAGAGAACACAAGGGAAAACAGGTATACTTTATACATACAAGACTAATCAAAGACTAGACACAGCTGGGGAGGGCAGGCAAAACACAAGGGCAGCAGGTGAAAAGAATACAGGATTGAACCCTTTTCAAAATAAAACATGAAACATAAAAACCTAGGTCATGACTGTCACAACTTTAAGGAGAACCCAAATGCAGCACTCGAGAAACCAAGGAGAATTGGTAATAAACTTTATTGGAGATTCCACTGGATCTGAGGAATACCAACCGAGCAGTTTAACGCACCGGAGGACAGCGGGCAGAAGGTGAGTCAGGGACAGGCAGAGAGTCAGGGAGTAAGGGAGGCGGTCAGCGTAGATACAGGCAGGGTCGGATAACAGGCCAGACAGGATAGTCGAGGGACAGGCAGGATCAGGGAACAGGCAGAGCAAGCAGATCGAGGACAGGCAGGGTCGGAACCGGGTAGGCAATCTAGTATCAAACGCGGGAAAGACAAGCATGAGGCAAAGCACAATCTGGCAAAGAGTGTGTGTAAGGTGCGGGTTTAAAGACTGGCAGAAGCTAATGGGTGCAGAAGAGAAAGAGAGTGAGCTAACGAGTGGGTGTGGAAAACAGGTGAGACAGGTGAATGGAAAACTACTGGTGAATGATGGAGCAGACTATGACAATGACAGTGCTTTGTGATTCATTATTCTTGATTATACCTTGAAGGCTTAATACCTTGAATGTAGACACTTAAAGATCAAATGCAAAGATATTTTTATAATTGCCAGTAAAATCGAAATCATATAGCTACAACACTATTTAAGATATTGCAGTATTAAAATCGGAGATAATATGCGTCTGGCAATGCGCAATATTTATTTTGTTCAACCCCCAACACCAAGTCAGACGATTTATTTCTCAGCCGCTTGTCTCCGCAAGATGGCGTCGCGTGACGTCAGCGTGGCCAAACATATTTCCACCTGGCTTATCGCTCACAGCTGCTTCCGCCGATAGTACAACTTAGTTTCGTTATAATGTCTGATTCTGAGTCGGAGGCCACCCAAGATCTGGAGTTGTAAAAGGGGTAAATTAATTGTTGGATGTAGAAGTCTCAGAATCAATATAGATGTTTTTATTTTAAAGTAAATTCAGATGGAACATAGTAAAAACATGTCAATTCTAATGTCCGCCTAAAAAAAAAACATTACCTATAGTGAAAACCACCCTTGAATGATGGGTTAGTAGACTAAAAGCTTTAGGAATCAAAACTATAACATATAATAAGTACCCTGTATCAAGATTGATGCAAAACAAGTGAAATTTGACCTTTTTACACAGATTTAGAAAAATAAAGTTCCATTTGAACTTTTTCACTTTGAATTATCACTATAGGTATTCATTCCATCCAAATACAACTGTTGTGAAAAAAAACTTTAAAAAAAAACTCATTTAACTGATCTTTTTCATTTATTTGAAGAAGAAAAAACCACAATGTGAGCCTCTGAATTAGCCCCGAGTGAAAAATGCTAACCTATTACTGCACCGAAAATCATTCCTAGCTCCCTTATTACTTATCCTAGCTCCACATCCAACACATTGTTTATGATCGTAAAGACACAGAATCTAACGGTGCCCACCTCTATAAGCAATACAACTGCAATTCCGTTATCTGCGTTATCTGCTGTGCTCCGTGCGCTTTGAAATCAAATCAAAAGTTGTTTACCTCAATTCTTTGGCGTTTCTGCATTGCCCGGCTCTTTCGTTCTTTCAGTTGTTTTTTGTGCTCAAATATGGGACCTGAATCCAGTAGACTTCTCAGAATGACTAGAGATCTTCTCATAGTCCAAAACAGTTAACAGGCACAGCAGAATCCCGATATGGGCCATTTTCCCAGACCAGCACACAGTATCCGCGATGTTCCTGGAGCAAATCAGCACAGCAGCGTGGAAGCGCTCCGGTCCCTCCGTGGTATCCCCGGGGTGAAAGCAGGCCCCAGCGGTGATAAAATCCTCCTCCGTACAGCAGTACACGCCCGGTGGAAGCAGGCCAAGCCCGAAGCGTGGATCCACTCCGTTTCTCCGCGACGACTCCGGGGTAAAAACCTCTCCAGTACAGCCGTATTCTACAGGTGGGAGCAGGCCTCCGTAGATCGCAGATCGCAGAATCGCAGGCAGCAACAGGTGGAGCCTACTACCAATACGGGTTTCAGCCTCCGATGTACTTTTAATGCTTCTCCACCAACAGACTTGACGATGGCAGGATCAACATCGTATGCATCACACGCGAAGTGGTCAGAGCACAACTTGCTCCATTTTGTCGGCTGCCAGCCAACACGATTCACTAAAAAAATCCAGTTTCGGCGGATGATTTTGTCTTGGGGAAATGCATGTAAAATTCTCCCAGATCCCGCACCGTTCGTACATCCGAAAGCACAACAATAACCCATGTTTTTGCGGATATAATTCAGTTTTCTTTTCGAAAAACACCGCTGACATGTGAACGAGACTGCCTGGCCCAGAGACTGTTTGGCTACGATGACGTCACGCGCGCGGAGGCTGCTGGGAATGACATGTCAGAAATTCAGACGGCGTTGGGTCGAGTTTTGTATCAATAAAAAGCTTTTTTTTGGGTGTATTATCTCGATTTAAATTAAATAAAAAAAACAGGCAGTCTTAAAAACAAAATTTCTATAAAAATGTAGCATATTTGGAAGCTTTGCATTTGATCTTTAAACCCCCCAAATGAAGATATTTTAACTGAAAACATTACATGCGTGTGACTAGAACTTAAAAAAAAATAGTTTTGTTATCATCACTTGAAGGGAATGAAGGACCCATTCCAGCAGGTGAGGGGGAGTCCATAACTATGAAGGTAGATATGGTGCAAAATGCGAGAGCGTGTAAAACCTGATGTGAGCACGTGCAGAAAAAAAATCTGAGCTTGTGTGCATACATTTACACTTGTATAAAATATCCACATAACTGTGAACCAAATGTACACTTGTATACAATATCCACGTAACTGTGAACCAAATTTGAAGTCACAGAAGAAAAAAAAAAAGTTTTGTAGCTTGTAGAAAAAAAATGAACTTAGTGATGAAATGTTCACTTGCAGAAAAATATATATTTTTTAAATATATTTTCCATTACAACTGCAACTTGGGTATTACAACCTCTCAAATCAGTCATTACAACTTGACGAATCTGCTCTGTGGCAGTAAAAATCGACGAATCTGCGGTCTTGACTTTTGCTACACTTTTTGCGATAAATGTGTCGCAAAAGTAATTTTCACTTGTATATGTCGGGGGAGGGAGGGGGCTCGGAGTAAAGGGGCGGAGCTATCAGAACGACGAGGCTCGGGTCAGTCACACAGTCACAGCCACAGTCAGGATGATCGAACCGGATGACTGCGGGGCTAACGGTTCGTGTCGCTAACAGTCAGCTGACATGGCGCGCCAATCAACGGTAAGTTTTGCCCATTACCTGCCCAGTATTACTTTGTTATATATATTTTTATATATATTATTATTGTGATTGAGGATTAAATCCGCTTTGAAGACCACCGTTTTATATCGTGCAGTTTAGAGGCAAAATAACGCTAGCTTTGTTGAGTTTATGCTAGCTAAACAAGTAGTCTACAGCAGTAATTAATATATTATAGCCTACTGCTTTGGCACTAACGGTTGATAACCGTTTATGAAAATAAAACCAATTGAACTGTACTGAAATAATGACAAGTTTTATAATTGTCTTGGGCTCCTGCTGTGTTTTTAAAGCCTTTGTAAATTATCCATGCTATTTTCTATTTAGAACGAAGACCTCAGAATCTTAAAATCCCTTGACGTTTGTATGCAGTTGTGCTAAATTCAACTGTGGAATCAAGCAAATATTAATATGTTTGCATGACATTAGTTATTTCTATTTTGATATCACTTAATTACACGTTTAATACATTTAAGTCAAGCTAAGGTACATGTGATGGTAGCTAGTTAGTGCTCTTACCTGTGAGGCCTCCTCCAAACAGCATAATAACCAGACTGTATCATTAAAACTAAGTACCAGTTCTAGATCCTTGACTTTAGACAAACAATTCAAAAGACAACATGTATTTAAAGACCAATCTTTATTTGAATGTGTCTCTTAACCTGATATATTAGTTATACAGTAATAGTATTGACCATCTAAAAAAACTGAGCAACTCAACAGTCAACTTTATATTTCTTATTGTCTAAAGCAGTTATTATTTTCATTTCCCCCCTCTCATATTCAGTGTGGACGGATTGAGAGAGCATGGTGTCCAGAGAGCTGCTGAGACTTCAGGGAGAAACCTCCGTGTGATGGACGTCCTGTCTGTTGGTTTGGAGAGGACTGAGGGTCTTTCCTCTGCGAGGAGGACCAGGCCTGATGGAGGAGCCCATGCTGGGCAAAGCTGATACCAACTGCACAGGCCTAGTCTGTCACATTATTTGACTAAATGTGTTTACTTATACATTGAATAGGTTTACACCTTCTGTCCATATGTGCTTTTTAATTAAAACATTTGATTAAGTTTTGGTTGACATTTCAATAAATTGTATTTGTATTTGCACTCCTTTTGTCCATTATTCTTACTGAAAATGTTAGATTACACATTCACATCTAACTGAAGATTGGCCCCATTTATTTGTGACGTTGCAAACTCTGCGGTACAAGGCACAAGTGATTAGGCACAAGTGATTCACCACACTTTATAAGCCTGACTATAACCACCCCTTCTCTGAGGTGCAGGCAGCGTCACAAACAAATGATGGTCCTGATAAGACTACAAAAATATTCGGTGTGCAGATCTTTGTTTTCACAATAAAAGTAGTTTCTTAGTGAATGTCCTGTACTGGTCTTAAGATCTCATAACATCAGCTTTTAATGTTCCTCTTGGATGTTCTTCTTGACCCTCAGAGAAGGAGAAAATGTCGTGTCTTTCAGGCATGTCCTTTCCTAACAAAAATGACAGGAAACATAAAACATATTATTGCAGAACAAGTGTGTTATTTATGAAAGTGGTGTGTTTGTGTGTTTAGGGGCTGTAGATATAATTATTTTTTAATTGTAATCAGATTATGAATGAACAGTATGAAATTCATCAACATTGAAATATATTTTATTATCAAAATAATATTTAACTGTTACAAAACGTAGTGCAACTGTAGAAGCTTGCTCTGTTGTCTCACTGAAAGAATAACTTTTACCACGTTTTATACAGACAATATTGAGAGATAAATAGTAGCAGTTCTCACTATGTGTTAAATATCTTTGCCTTCAATACATTAAATTAGAAAGCTGACAAAATCATATTGCTTGTTAACATCTAAATGTAATTTTTGCATGGAAAAACCCCTCAACTTAACTGACGTGTAGGTGATCTAGTGTTTAGTATTGTTTAATGGAATGTATATCAGTGTATTCAAGTCAATACTTCATTTATTTAAACCAATATCTTTCTTGATTCTTTGTACAGTATGAAAAATAGAGTCTTTGTACCTGTGCTGAAGTTCACTGCTGTGAGGAGTCCAGTTGTGTCTCTCACTCTCTGGTCCAGTCTGTCTGCATCACCTGGACACCTTAAACAAACAGATATATATGTAAAGTACCATGTGTACAAACAATATAACTGATTATCTTCTGTTGAACATGTTGGATTGTGTATTGTCCGAGTCAGGGTCCTTTTTATTTTACTGTAACTTTGGAAGTTGTGTTACCAATGCTTACTGTTTATTTGATACCCATTTGGTAATGCAATTAATAAAAACAACAAGGTTTGGGTTCGTTCTTCAGATGACTGTGACGTTAACGTATAAGCTCAATAATGAACCCCAGCTCAACCAACCATATTGTAATATCTAAGTAATCATCTTGAAATATGACATTAATAATTGTAATATACACACATCTTATTGTGAGGTTGATTTCACATACACTACTTCAACGTTAGCTAAATAGAAAATAGCATGGATGATTTACAAAGGCTTTAAAAACACAGCAGGAGCCCAAGACAATTATAAAACTTGTCATTATTTCAGTACAGTTCAATTGGTTTTATTTTCATAAACGGTTATCAACCGTTAGTGCCAAAGCAGCAGGCTATAATACAACCACGCTCCTTCACCGGAAACCCAGAGTTTTCCCTGAAGTGAGCTCGCCAATCGAAAATGCGGCTTCGTAGTACAGGCCTCATGTCTCATTAAAACAGATCAGGTAACTCCTTCAGAAGACCTTGCCAAATGTGAGTTACATTAAAGGTGACCTATCATGCTATATTTAAATGATATAATGTATGACCATACCTATATAAGGTATATTTATACATTTTATTTTTCAAAATACCAAACAGATCATTTTTTAGCCATGCCTCGTTTCGCTCATTTTCGCTTTATTCCAAACCTGCCTATGAAAATTCTGAGCAGCAGCTGACCACGCCCCCAGCAGAAGAGCCGGCGAGAGTCACGTTACCATGCTTGCTGTGATTACGAGTGTGGAATAAACATGTAATCTCAGAGCAATGCATGTGTTCAAGCATATTATCAATTTGATCCAGAAACTGAAGCAGCGGAGGTTTTGGTGGAGGTGCAAACATCTCGGTTGCAGCAGGACGTTTCTGAATGGTTAGTTGACAAGCTGTTGTCCCTATTTATTTTTACTCTGTTACGATGCTTGCTACTTATTCCATTCATATTTTGGCTAATTAGCAAGAATGCAATGTGTACAGTTTGTAACTTAGAGTTTGTAACGCAAACACAGCGATACATATATATATTTATAAAGGGAGACATTCATATTTTCAGCATATATACAATGGCCTCATTGCGTTTAATAGTTTACAGTCCTTTTCTTCCAACATCGTGCAACAACCGTTGGAAAGTTCAATAACTTAGGGTGATAAAAAGTATAACTCCAACACCTCAGTTGTCAGCATTATGTGTTTCATGTGTTTTAAAAGCTCAGTTATTGACTTCTTTCTAAAGGGGTACATGTGCAACTTGCGCCACGATGCCTTCTGAACCGGAGCATGTGCTGCATGGAGATACCACACGTAACATTAGCTTCACTAAGTTGTCTGTTTAGAGAATACATTTTTCACATGTCATTCAATATATGTTTATCACACTAGGTGTAAAGACGGATGCAGGAACATGAGGACTCTGTAACCTGTGTGGTGGACCATCCTGGATTTGGTTTTGACTGAAATTGTAAAACGAATGCTAATATTGTTCATGGAAATAAATACTGGTGTATATGGCTTTATGCAATCTTTCATTCTGTCATTGTACATGTACTATTATATACTACACAGCAATGGCATAACACACCCATGTGTACGACAACAAGTCCACACACAACCTTATGCTTTTGAAATCAGAATATTCTTTACCCATCCAAACATGAATAATCACGACACATTTGATATCAACTCGGAACTTTATTGTCAAAATCAACGGTTATTTGAATCAGGATCAGAGTGGTGATTCCGGCCTGCGTTGTCCTCTGATCCGTGAAATGTCTATGTTGGGTTCAGACAGCAGCCAAATTGAACCGTGTAGCATACCCGGCGATGACCTCCTCCCTGTCAGGTTGCTCATAATGGTGCAGGGTCCACAAAGACTTGGTCGAAGATGAGGTCCATCAAGTTGGCCACGTAGCCTGTGCAATGTTAAAAAAAGCACAACAAAAAAAGTGGTTTAGATTAGTATGCATGTCGTCAACAACAACATACCAGGGCTTTAGCTCCGTTTTACTCGTGGTGTGTGTCCCCTCGCATACATACATACAGTGTTGTATCCTAACACACCCCCATTTATATTCATGTGCGCAAACAAGTAAACATGCAAAAGCTTTTCCATATAACGCTGCAAAAAACGGCATGTCTCATTAGCTTAGCGTAGCGTAGCTTAGCTTACAGATCGATGATATCTGATCGTTCTTACAGACTACAATCACAAAAGCTTTTACATAACGCTGGAAAAAACGGCACTTACCTCCAGACGATTACGTTTGTTATTATAACTTACTCAATATGATTTTTTAGAGGATACAAAATACTAATACATAGGAGAATAAATACTTGTGTTATCGGCGAGGCTAGGCGTGGCTTTACAGCCTTCACACAGATCGCCATTACGGCAGTCTGAACATGTTCGCAAATGCCTGATAATTAAAATAAAAGACAAAGCAAAGACTGCGGAGCGTACAAAATAAAATGTTACAAGAACATATAAACACCTAACCGATTACTAGTTGGGGTTGAGGCGACATTGATACGGCGAAGCTACATGCTACATGCTACATACTACAAGCTAGATATAGCTTTATCAGGAAAAACACCGCTAAATAAAAACTTACAGCTTCAGAATTGGATGTGTCCTCACTGGCCTGGTCCCGGATGGTTGGTATTGATCCCGGGTGTAGCATTAGTTTGGAGGCATATCCGTGTTGGACTTGAGAGAAGTTCATAAACATGTCCGTGGTAAAATGTTTGGAACACACACACAGAAATCTGCCGGGGTCTTCTGGCACATGTCCCTTGAAAATGAAGTCTAGCCACAGATTATTTTCTTTTTGCACTGATGGCATTGCATGCAGTCCCCTGTTCCGAGTCTTGCAGCCAACAACAGCACAACGTTTAACTGGCTTAGACATCCTAGCAAGAGCAGGCAGAAACACAGATGTGACTGGGGTTGATTTAGCCTGCCGATAGCCTATATGCGAATGAGAGGTTTGGCAATGCACGTGGCCGTGGCTCATTCCCCTGATAGGTGGAGAGTTGACCAATAAGCGGAGTACGTCTTTGTGACGTAGAAAAGTGTCGGAATGTGGATCCATTTTTTTCAGATCCGTTGCAGCCCCTTTTTTAGAGATTTGGCGAAGGAGGAAAATAGAGGGTTGTGTTTTCTGACACTTGGCGAGTTCCCTGGAACACCGGGGACACATAATCATGTATAAAAGACGTACAAAGGTGCATTTTGCATGATAGGTGCCCTTTAAGTCGTCCACATTATTATTTATCGATCTCTAACATTGGACATGTGCTGTAGGGGACCGGGTGTCTGCTTCACACTTTCTCAAACGTTTTGGACTCAAGCTCTTAAGGCCCTCTCTTCTTTTTGAGTAGTGATTGGATTTCACCTAAGATGGTTTAGGGGTAATATATACAAAGTCTTCAAAACAGCTCCCGAAGTTCATCCCGAGGTTCCCAAAATACTGAAAAAGTTGTCCACTTCCCTTCATCTTCTCTCAAAAAGCAAAGCCTCCCCAGACAAATTGAGGAACTTCTTGTGCATACTAAATGTATAATACCGGCAGCTTTTTGTGCTTTCTCCTCCTCTCATCGACATCTTGATCATTTGCATGTTTTGGCAGTGAGCATTAGGACAGTACACTCCTTAGGCACTTTAGGTTGGATTAAGACCAAACAAAGCAACCGGTCTTGCCTGGAAACTACTTCCTTGGATTTTTTGTGCAGGTATTATTGAGTATGTATGCTTGTGCTGGACTTGATACGTGCTGACACAAATACTTATTTATACACAAGTGTTCTAAGGGCCTGCCGAGCCCTAATCCCCTTAAACGCAATGAAAGGTTTTCCAAAAATGAAGTGGCAGCAAACTAATCCATGGAGTTCTGGTACACAGCGGTTTTAGGGCGAGTTTAAACATGCAATTAGTATGGCCCCGAACACTTCTTTCTGAACCAGTCAATTTCTTGATGACAAATTGCCTGTATTTTCAGAAACAAGATCAAAGCCCAATTCAAAAACAACCTCAGACTGCATCAGTCAATTTGATTTGGAAAAAAAAGATTCAAGTAATTGGGTGGAGGAGGTAGAGCGATGCTTCGCCAACGTAATGTTGGTAATTTAATCCCAAGCCTCGCATGTTGAAGTGCTATTGGAAAAAATACTGAACCCCACTACTATAAAACCTAAAATAGTAGAGCTCTTATCAAACACTTAAAGCTACATACACAAAACAATCTGTTCCGTTAAAATCCAGTCAAAAACAATATATCAATTAACCCTGCTAAATAACTTTTCTCCACAGCCTTGCTTCTCCCGTCCAGTCAGTTATCAGACAGTCGGTCGCAAATGGTACATTTCAAATGATCCCTCATTAAATCTGTTTGCCATGGTTTGTGACTTGAGAGTGACACAGAGGCTGATTTGTCTCCGGTAATGACACAGACACGTCGCTGTTGCTGGTAAACATGACCTCTCAATCTGCTGCTGGATAAATGATGTTACCTGGACTCCCGGCTAAAAGCATGACTCAGAACAGTGAAATTAAACCGGACCACAGAGCCTGACCCACAGCGGTGGTGGCCCAGAATGGAGAGGGTCACCGCATACGATGAACACTTTTGGTTGTTATTTACATTCTAATCTGTTCAACTGTCAATGGTATTTCAGGACTGTTACTTGAAGAGTTTATATACTCAATGTGTCAACTGAAAATGGGTACCTTAATCCAAGTTGGATGCCCAACTTGGATTAATTGAATAATTATGTTTGCCTTTTTTTTGCAACCCGCAGAGCAGATTTTGCTTCTATACGTTGTTTTTAGTACCTGCAATCATCGAAGCCTTTAATTTAGCCAATTCACAACGCCAGACCTGAAAAATATGGCCTGTCATTTGTCTATTACATGCTGGTTTATGTTGGTATTTGACTTTTTGGGCTGGTTTATAGTTTGAACAATATGCAAGGTGGCTGTAACATTTTAGACCAACTGCATATTCATATCTGTTTTCAGTTCCCTACATGGACATAATATGATTTTGACATGATATCAAGTAGTACAGGGCCAGAATCACTGATTCTTTTTAATTTAAAGTGGCTTATGCTGTGTCATGTTGCTGTCCACTGTTTATTATTTAATCACAGAAAACACATCCATGTTTTCGCATTATCATTTTGGCGGGTTTATCACTACATCCAACCTCTTAAACATAAGAAAAACGTGGTGCATTATTACAACAAAAATATTGATTAAAGCAGCTTTAAGTTGCCGGTTGATCAGTAAAGTGGAAAAATGTGTCTTGGGTTCACCCTCACATAGTCATTTTTTCCATTCTTGATGTTTAAATATTGATTGGTGCAGCTTTAAAGTTATTCTTGTAGTTGATGGGATATAGATTTTAAGATGGGAGGGAAGTCATTTCTCAGTTAACTGAGATAAATTGGATTACTTGACTGTGTTTAATCAGCTCAGTGGATTATGTTAAAATAAATACCAGATGCTGCAGTCATTTACCAGCAGAGATGAGCTCCCAGCAGCCTTTACGTCATCAGCAATACAGCCTGCGCTCCCAAAACCTTCCTTGAATCATATTTCACCCAAGAGTCTGGCTGCACTGGATTATCCATATTCTATTTTTTATCCATATTTTATTGGAGCTTTATACTATTCATTCTCTTGCAAAACAGCTCATAACTCCAAGAAATATGAGTCTCCCTTCTCTTCTTTCTTTATCTGTCTCAGTGATTTATATATGCTGTCATGGTTTTCTAATTATGATCTGTTGTTTTTTAAGGCATAAAAGCATGCTTTTTTGGCAAGATATTGTCCTAATTCTTGGTTCATATCGATCATGCAGATTTAATTTTCAGGATGGTATAGTTTATCAGTGGGTGACAGCTCTTGCTCGCAAGTAAGTGCCTGGATTTTGCTCCAATCAATCAGGGAGGTTTTTTCATTAAGTTGTCATGGGGAAAATCACAAAACAACAACCCGTAAATTGCAAAAGGAAGCAACAAGGTCACTGTTTACCATCTCTGGTCAATTCTCTGAAACATGACACACTTCAATGCTGTCATCCAGATGGATATGGCTCACAGGACAATCACATTTACAATGGTTGGAATCTCCAGACATATTTAGGAGTGTGGCAGAATGTGTATACACAATATACACAGGCAATGTACCGTACGTCACTCGTTCCTGATGGCTTATAACATCAGTACTGGACTGGACCTGTCCAGGATCTATCATGTAACAAGGAAATAAAAAGCTATATTTATGCTCTCATCTACATTTTCCTTCCACAATTTTGCACATAATGCTTCACATTCTCTGATCCATGTTGTGATTTATAGATCTTTATAAAGAGCACATTTGTTAAACTAAAGATCACCTTTCTATGGTTTATGTGGGTTGGACTTGGAAACAAAAAGCGTGCAACAAACTGAAGGTGGCTACATTTTAAAGATATGTACCAGGCATGGAGGACATAATAAAACAATGTTTTTCATTTGTTAAGCCCCGAGGTCCCCCTCGGCGGGTCCTTTTTTTTTCTTTTTTCACGACACTGTGTCTCAGGGCATCTTAATATTTAAGAACCTATTAATGTGTTATACCAGATTAACGGGAATAATCTCAGCTAACTGACGATACAAACCATTTTTACCAAAACAAAACACAAGTCTCATAAGAAGCATCTAAATGACCCCTGAGCGAAAAATGCTAACGGACTTTGGCACAGAACTCAAGATAAAAGATACCCTTATTACTTATCGTAGCTGCACATACAAGATATCCGATTAAAGCTGAGGTTCCACAGATTATTTAGGTATTAGTATCATCACTGAGTGGTCCGAACTCTTGACAGGGAACACAGACATCACAACACGTACCTTTACGGAGCCTTTACGGGAGATCGTCTCACCGTAGCTGTCAATCTGATCAAAAGACGTGTTCAATGGCATTAAAACGAGAAAAAATGCGGTTGATAATGTTTCGGTGTAATATTTTTTTTAATTTATAATCCATAATTCAATCTTTATGTAAAAATCGGAGAGTAAAAGTTAGCTGCTAATGGTAAGGCAAGGCAAGGCAATTTTATTTGTATAGCACTTTTCAGAACGTGGCGATTCAAAGTGCTTTACAGATTAAAAGCAAACAACATTTAAGAACAAATACAGCACAAATACATTATTAAAAAGGCATTTAAAAACAGGCATAATAAGCAAAGGTAATGAAATAAGTTAAATAGATAAACACAGCAGGTACAGAATACATGACTGAAAAGACATACTGTAGTGTGAGTATGGGCAGCTCAATTAAAAGCAGCGGCAAATAGGTGCGTTTTTGGTCTGGATTTAAAAATAGGAAGTGTTTCGGCGGACGTGCACGATTTAGGCAGTTTGTTCCAAATTGTTGGGGCAAAAGCTGCTTTTCCATGTTTAGTGGTTATTCTCAGAACAGAGAGCAGACCCGACCCAGAAGGCCCGAGACTCCTGGATGCTTCATAGTGATGGAGTAGGTCGTCTATATACCTCGGTCCTAAGCCATTTAGAGATTTAAAAACTAGCCGTAGTATTTTAAAATCAATTCTTTGGTAGACTGGAAGCCAGTGTAATGATCTCCGGAGTGATGTGATCCACTTTTCTAGTGTCAGTGAGGATACAACATTTGTTGTATCTGATGCAGAGGCACTGACTGCCTGTCTAATTTGCATGATGTTGTCAGTGAAGAAGGCAAAATAATTGCAGGCACTGGTGGATAGAAATTCTGAGGCTATCAACACTGGGGGGTTCGTTAGTCTGTCGACAGTAGCAAACAAGGCACGTGAGTTGTTTTTATTTTTGGTAATGATGTCAGAGAAGAAAGACTGTCGTGCCTTTTTTATTTCCTGATTATAGAAACCGAGTTTCTCTTTATATATTTCCAAGTGAACCTGGAGATTTGTTTTTCTCCACCTGCGTTCAGCTTTTCTGCACTCAGTTTTTGCTGTTCTAACAGTCATGGCTTTTCTCCATGGAGATATTTTCTTGCCAGATACTTCCTTTATTTTAATGGGAGCAATGGTATCCATGACATTTGTTATTTTAGAATTAAAATGATCAACTAGCTCATTTACTGAGAAGTTAGCATGGGCAATTGATAGAGTAAAAATCTGAGCAAACATTTCCTCTGTATTTTCAGTTAAGTGACATCTAGTGGTTACCTCTTTCTTAACAGTTGTATGGACGGTAATAGAACTCTCAAAGAAAACACAGGAATGATCGGAGAGCGCTACATCAGTCACCACAAGCTTAGAGATGTTCAGACCCTTTGATACAATTAAGTCCAGGGTGTGCCCCTTATTGTGCATCGGACCCTTGACATGCTGAGTCAGTCCAAAATTGTCGATAACACAAAACAGTTCTTTAGCCCCTCTGTACTCAGGGTTGTCAACACGGATATTAAAATCGCCAACAATGATTAAACGGTCAAAGTCAATACACACTATAGACAACAACTCGTTAAACTCGTCAAAAAAGCTTGCACAGTATTTGGGTGGTCTGTAGATGTTTAGGAAAAGAGCTCGAGAGGAGCATTTCAACTGAAGGGCCACATATTCAAAAGAAGCAAAGTTTCCATACATAGTCTGCTTGCATTGAAATAAATCATTAAACAAATTAGCTACTCCACCCCCTTTCTTATGTAGTCTTGCCTGACTCATAGAATTAAAGTTGGGAGGAGTTGATTCTATAAGAACAGCTGTGCTGTTGTTTTGGTCTAACCAAGTTTCAGTTAAAAACATAAAATCCAGGTTGTGCTTTGTGATAAAATCATTGATTAAAAATGATTTACCTGCTAAAGACCTGATATTTAATAAAGCCAGTTTGAGTGTGTTTGACATACCACCACTCTGACTGTTAACGACAGACCGTGGAGCACATGGAATCACTACAAAATTTGATACATTACATACATTCAGACGGATGCCCTTGGATCCTCTGTTCTCAGTCCGAGTCACTAGCCTGTGTAAGCAGGCCGCAACACAAATGGGACGCTGCACTGGTATAGAAGCCTCTGGTCGCTGGGTAGCGCCAGAGAGCGAGATGGCAGGCGTGGAAACAGTGGCCTGAGATGACACCACCGGAGAGGGGGGTGTGTCAACGTGGCGCTGGAAAAGTAGAGGGAGAGGTCTGAAGAGCGTGATGCATGTTAGCCGCTAGCATGCGGCTACCAAGCCTGCTGGGGTGAATTCCATCAGTGCTGAAGAGGGCGGGTCGGTCCTGAAGTATAGTGTTACAGCAGAAGGTTTAATACAGCGTATTTCTGGTATATTCATTTTATTATGTCACCTGATATATAAGAAGTGTGTTAAATTTGAATGGCAGAAAGTCTTGTTGCAGTTTCCAGATATCAAGAGGGGCCCATGAGTCTCTTTGCTAATCATCAATGTTTTTTGCAATTAACAGGGGAACTCCAAGAGAGATCTATCTCAGATATAATGCAGTTAAAGTCTTGTTAGTTAATGATTCATTTCCTGCCAGGCTCATAAAGAGGCCTGGAGACAATAGTCGGGCCTGGATTATCAATACATGTATTCATTCCAAGTAAGCTGACTTTGGGATGGAATAAAGTTCAGAGGGGAAAACATGTGGCATTTGTGAGGGGCTGCATGATGAAATGAGTGTGCGTTACTATTTCAGAAGCATTTCTAGAGGACTGTTCGAGAGCAGAGGTAATGTTTTCCTCGTTATTATTGGTATTAAAGTAACTGATATGTATTATTTGTATTGGCCAACTATAAACAGCTATGTCGTAAAAATGTCTTTAAGATACCTAAAGTATGTGAAACTGTGTGTGTATTGAACTGATGGGGGAGGGGGCAGGAGAGAGGGAAGTCTCTGCAGAATGTGTGTGTGTGTCCAAACTGCAAGAATGTGAGACAGCGAACACCAGATGTTCCAAACTGAAGAGACTCTTTCTCCTGGGTGGCTCGCGCTGATTCGCTGCGACAGGCTGTCGTTTTTATATCGCCCAATAGATGACCCCTCTGAGAGGAGCACCATACAACTCCTCCTGTTGTTCTTACATATCTCCTGTTAATTGTTTTGTTCAGTCTCTTTTTCCTCCTGCCGTCAAGATGATGGAATCTCCCGGCATTAGGACCAGAGCAGGGGTGGGCCTACCCCTTTTAGAAGTGTATTGTATTGTTCTTTTATCATTAAAACAGATTATTGTTTAACCCTGTATCTGGTGCTTTGAATTCCTTCTTTTATAATCTGACCAGCTCATCAAAGGACACGCGGAGCCGAGGTGGGTTTCAGACCACACCTTGCTCCAACAAATGGTGACCCGTGACGTGATGAGCAGGGTGGAGAAGGAACACCAGCGACCGCATTGGGTCCAGGGGTCGGCACCAAGAATATCTTTGACAATTAACAACAGGGCCCTGACAACGAAAGAGGTAAAACAGATGCCTGTTTTCTATCAAAGATCTGTGATTGGCGAAACTAAACTACATTTTAGAGTTGTCAAAGACATTCACAGTGTTTTGGTTTTACGGTAAAAAATACAATACATATATTAGGTTATATAATATGAAAGTGAAGCAGCGAAGTATTTCAGCGTAGGGTATAGAGTCTCTACGGCTGGAAGGGTATAGAGTCCCTGCGCCTGGTGGAGGTAACGAGTATCACAGGGTATACTTGCTGGGGAAGTCCAGTAGAGTATCGAGTCTCTATTCATGACTAATCAGAATAACAATTCCGAGGCTAATAGGAACCAAGGTTGAGTTATAAGTAAAAATTCCAAGAGGAGAACTCAAATTTCAAAAGCCATTTGAAATGATCGGATCTCACTATCTCTTGTTCTGTTGGGTTAAATGTCTAAAGGCTAAACGTGACGATAAAGGAAATATACATCGCACTATAAAGGCCGGATAGACTGTACGGGGAATATAACTAGCTGTGAATATATATAATAGAATTAGTGAACATAAATCAACCTTAGTCAGATAAAGAAATACGAAGTCATAATGGAAGGAGAATTTGTTAAACATTAAATAACAAACTCACTGAAAGAAATATATATTGTAATGTTATTTAGGAGTTGTTATCATATAAAGTTACTGGTTGGTGGTTTTTTAAAGTAGATAGGAAACTGAAAATGTAAACAATTCACCACAATTGTGTTTTTAAATGTATGAAGAAAGAGTAGAAAGTAAACAGAAGGTTTTATAAGTTTGTCAGTCAGAAGGACTCTGTTCATGACAGAGGTGCTGCATGAACGGGGTTTGATCCAGCCATCTCACACTGTTTGCTAACACAAAGAGGTGATTGATGAGAGAAGCTTGTGCAGGAGCAGGCAGCTGCAGGGCACAGTGAGAGAGAGAGAGAGCGAGCGAGAGAGAGAGCGAGAGAGAGCGAGAGAGCGAGAGAGAGAGAGAGAGAGCGAGAGAGAGAGAGAGAGAGAGAGAGAGAGAGAGAGAGAGAGAGAGAGAGAGCGAGAGAGAGAGAGAGAGAGAGCGAGAGAGAGAGAGAGGATAGAGAGAGAGAGAGAGAGAGAGAGAGAGAGAGAGAGAGAGAGAGAGGAGAGAGAGAGAGAGAGAGACGGAGAGAGAGAGAGAAACTTGTGTTAAGTTAACTGCTATTCTGGAAAATGTCATATTGTTTTATGAGTAAAACATGAAATAAAATATATTACTAGATATAAGAACAACATGCTTATATAGGTTAACAGAAAATTGCGATTAACCAGTTTCAGCTGCAACTATCCTATCTTTGTTCTAAAGAGAACATACGTTGCATTTACAATGAATATTAAGAAAGTTCACAATTGATACCATTAAAGACCGTTTTGGATTAATAGGGTGTGTCTGTCAAACATTAGTGCTCAGATGGAATAAAGTGTTGAGATGTTCTCAAGAGTGGGAGTTTTCACAATGCTTTTTAGTTTTTATTGAAACAATTAGGTGATAACGACAGAACACTGTTCCGTGATGATTTCTTTAGGTTTTAGCTTTTGTAATGACGATTACATTTTGTGAGGAAACTTTTCCACCAATAATTCCTTTAGGTGTTCACTAAAAAGTGATAATATTAATAATTATAATAGAAAGTAGACTGTTACAGCCGCTGCTTTCCTTGTGCCATTAACTCTGTTTGTGTGTGTGTATATGTAAATGAGCTGTGCAGTTTCTCTGATGTCATTGGCCGACCCGTCCTCGCAACATCCGAGGTGATTGGATTGACGTCATCCAATCCCCGCCCACTTCTGCCACGTCATCCGGAGGAGGAGTACAAAGGCCGGGCAAGGACATCATTCTAGAGGCTCTGTATTGTGAGACAGACGCCTCCAGCCTCTCGTTGTGTTTCCGCCATATTCTGTGCTTTGTTAGACTGCTTAGCAGCGTGTTAAGTAGGTTTTCTGTGCTAGTTACACTGATTAGCAGTGTGTCGTAGTGTTCTGTGTATAATATAGTGTGTGTCTACCGCTTAGACCCAGGTTAGCTTAGCGCCTGTAGATCAGCATTTGTGTGTGTATCGCTTAGACCCAGGATAGATTAGCGCCTGTAGATCGGCAACAGCTGTGTTCTCGCACAGCCTCCTTTTGTTTGTTATTTTGTTCCACTTTAGAAGTGAGGTATTTTCTTTCCTTTTGTGTATTACCCGTTGTGGGATAATACTGTGCAACTCTCTTTTGGAGTTCTCTTTTTGTTAAATAGCAACAGTTTGGCCCTTTGTTTGTGCCAGGCTGTTTGTGTAAATCATTTTGTTCATTTATAGTTACAAATAAACCACTTGTAACTTATACCAATTCTACTCTGGTTGTGTTTCTTCCCTTGGGATCCCCTAGACCAGAGGTGCCCAGTACGTCGACCGCGGTCGACCGGCAATGCTGGTAGATCGCGAGTAATTAATAAAAAAAAAAAATCTAGCTCCGTTAAAAAACAGGTTTTGATCCCTCCTCCCTTGGCCTCCCTGCCACTTAATTCAGGAGTTTACTTGATTGACAGAAAAAGCGACCTATCGCTTTCCAGTCTGTTAACCCAGAATGCAAAGCGATACAAAATCAGTCAAGTGCCGGGAAAACTCAAATTAAGTTAAAGAGACAAACGAGACAAACAACAAAATGAGTGCGGGACCGACCAAAAAGCTAAAAACATATCACTTCCACACAGAATGGGGGGAAGAATATTTTTTTGTGATGTCACATTCAAAGGTTATTTGCCTTATTTGTAAAGCAAGTGTCGCTCTGCCAAAGAAAGGTAACGTGGAGAGGCATTATCGGAGTGTTCACAAGGCATATGACAGCGACTTCCCTCCGAGTAGCGAGTTGAGAAAGGTCATGTATTATTGCTACACAAACATTATCTCGCAGTCTTAGTGTCGCCAACTCGTTTCTAATATGCAAAAAGACAAAACAAATGCGTCTATAGTTGGTGTATTTTTTATCTTTCCAATCGAGACGAGATCTCTCTCTCTCCCCCAGGCAACTGTGAGTCTGCGTGCCTGTGAGTACTATGGGAGGGCTGAGGGGCTCACGGCAGCTCGTTAACTGCAGAACAATACGTGAGTCTCCAAACACCAGAAAAGTCCCTAATAACACCATTACAAGTCGTTAGATTAGTCGTTAGTCGCTTTTGACAAAAAAAAGTAGCCGGAGGGTTTGGAAAGCCGCCAAATTTAACGACAAAGTCGCCAAGTTGGCAACACTGCTCCCCCGTGTGCGAGGAGGCTGCGCTGGGATGGCGGAGAGAAGCGCTCCAAGGTGTGGTTAAATGTTACCCGTCTTGAGGTGGACAATGCTCGTTACCAAAAGTGCAATAAGAGTTTAGCATGTAAGGGCGGTAACATGAGCAATTCGTCTAAACATTTAGCAACAAATGCACCACATTCGACTGTCTTTCTTGTAGCTCTGTAGCACGAGTAACTTTTCCACGTCAGGTGTTATGCTAGCAGCAACACACAGAGTTAACTCAATTATACAAACATGGGTTAATGATTAGAGGTTATTTAGTTTGTTAAAGTTTCAGCTATTCTGTTTACAATTCGCGGAGCTTACATTTACCCAAGAAAAGAGTGGTGACAGCGAGGGGGGCGAGTCGTGTGAAGCACCGCTCACGCCGCCTCGCAAATGTCCACCCTCTCCTGTTGGTAGTACAGATTCCTAGAGAGGGAGTAAACTCCAAGTCCGCCTCGCCCGGCTTCAGTTAGAGGCAAAAGACAGGGAGCAGGACAAGCAGCATCAGTTCCAGTTAGAATTAAGAAAGTTGGAAATAGACAAGGAACTGAGAGCATTGGAAATCGACAAGGAAGTCCGGATGCGTCAGCTGGAGCTAGATTCCGAGCTGCGCGCATCCGGTGCTTTTGGCCGTGTCGGAGAAAGCTCTCCAGTTCATTCTCATCCACCTGCCTTCAACGTAGGTAACAATATCTCACGAGTGCCGATTTTCCGGGAGACTGAAGTGGATGCATATTTTGGTGCGTTTGAACGCATTGCAGCGGCACTACAGTGGCCGGCTGAAGCCTGGGCTCTGTTAGTGCAGTGTAAACTTCACGGGAGAGCTCAGGAGGCGATTGCAGCTCTTTCGCTAGAGGACAGCCTAAGTTACGACCTGGTAAAGCGTGCCATACTTAGGGTGTACGAGCTAGTTCCCGAAGCTTATCGGCAGAAGTTTAGGAACCACAGAAAGGGTTCTAATCAAACACATGTCGAGTTTGCCAGGGAGAAGGGGATGTTGCTTACTAAGTGGATGCTGCAGAGTATTCTGCTTTGAAAGAATGAATTGTTATGGAGGAATTTAAGAGGGGGTTGCCTGACCGCATTGTGGGGTGTATATAAACGAACAGAAAGTACAATCTCTCTCCGCAGCTGCTGTACTGGCTGACGAATACGTGCTAACGCATAAATCGGTGTTCTCTCCGGCTGTTGCTGAGAGACCTCGCCGTATGCCCGGTGCACCTGTTGGTCATCCAGCGAAAGCGTTTACCATGAATAAAGAGGAGAGAGAGAGTGCTACTATTGTCATCAGTCTGGACATGTTATTGCTAACTGCACACTTCTAAAACGTAAGGAGCAGCCACCAAGCATGACCCGGCCGAAAGGCATTGGTTTAATTAATGCGGAGTCACCAAATATTTCTTCCTCCGACAATGATGAGGAAATAGATCCCTGTTTTAAGCCCTTTGTGTTTAATGGATTGATATCATTAACAGGTGAGTCAGACGATCAGAGACCCGTCCGCATTCTACGAGACACTGGAGGCTCACAGTCAGTGATTGTTGCATCTGCTCTGCCATTCTCCGACCAATCAGCGTGTGGGTATGGATCGATATTATGTGGCATTGAAATGGGTTATGTGCCCCGGCCTGTACACATACAATCTAAATTAATCACTGGATTTTTCCCCTGTTGCTATACGGAGTATAGTCCTATTAATGGGGAATGACATCGCAGGAGGTAAGGTAACTCCTGCACTTGAAATATTGGATTCTCCCCGACTGTATTGCCTGGAGTAACACAGGCCCACATTTTCCCCATTTGTGCTGTCACTTGCGCGCGTAAGAGTGACTCAGAGGTGTCGTTAAATGATACTATGTTTGGGACATTGCTTACAGATGACAAGATGCCGGAGGAAAAGCCCGAAGTTGTGGCTTCTGCTTTCCCTGCCGTGACTGCTGCGCCAGCGCAACCTGCTAGCCCAGCTGTTGACGGTTTCACACTCCCAGTAACCCGAGAGCGTTTACTCGCCGCGCAGAGGGCGGATCCGACGCTTGCGAAGTGTTTCAAGCAGGTGGTGAGTAATAACAAAGCAAGGGGTGAGAAGGTAGCTTATGTGCTGGATAAGGAGATGTTAGTGCGCCAATGGTCCCTCACTGCTACTGCTGAAGCTGACATACCGTCAACATGTACTAATCCGTAGCGCATGAGAGCCAATGGTCGGGACACTTGGGCGTGACTAAAACTTATCAAATCATTCTCAAGCATTTCTTTTGGCCAGGTTTAAAGAAGGATGTCTCTAACTTTTGCCGTTGCTGTCATGTGTGCCAGGTTGTCGGTAAGCCTAATCAGAAAATTCCTCAGGCTCCGTTACATCCTATACCTGCTATAGGTGAGCCATTCGATAGGGTGTTAATAGATTGTGTTGGTCCTTCACCACGTACAAAAACGGGTCAACAGTATTTACTCACCATTGTGTGTACGTCCACTCGTTTCCCGGAAGCTATTCCTGTCACGATCTGTCCGTGTTATGTTTTGTCTGTCTGTTTCTGTCTTTAGTTTCCTGTTTTATTTTGTAAAGTGTTCACCCCCCGTTTCCTGCCTGTTGTAATCTGTCTGTGATTCCCTGTCAGTTTCCCTGGTGTGTCTAATTTACCCGATTGTGTTCACCTGGTGTTCCTGTGTTTTCTCCTCCCTCCTCACCTGTGTCTTGTTTGTGTGATTAGTCTTGTGTGTATTTAAGTTCTGGTTTTTCTGTCTGTCTTTGTCGGTTCGTCTTGTGTTATGACCTGGTCTGCGGTGAGTGTTCTGTTCTGTCTTTATGTTTATGTAGCCTTGAAATAAAGGAGTCATTTTGTCACTATAATCTGCATTTGGGTCCTACTTCCCACACACACCGTAACATTTCCGCTGCGTAGCATTACTTCCGCTGCTGTAGTTAAGGCGTTGACAAAGTTCTTTTCCACATTTGGAATTCCGAGTGACCAAGGGACAAACTTTAAATCTAAACTGTTTAAACAGGTCCTTCAAACATTGCAGGTAAAACATGTCATATCCAGTGCGTATCATCCCGAGTCGCAGGGTGCGTTAGAACGGTGGCATCAGACCCTAAAAAGCATGCTGCGAAAATACTGTATGGAAACAGAAAAAAACTGGGATGAGGGAATTCCCTTAGTTTTGTTCGCAGCCCGTGAAGCTGTTCAGGAATCGTTAGGATTCAGCCCCGCGGAGCTCGTTTTCGGCCATACGCCCCGCGGTCCACTTAAAATCTTACATGATGAGTTTCTCTCGGCCGATTCTCCTCCAGATAAGAACAGATTGGATTACGTTAGTCAGTTTTGTGAGCGTCTGCACCGGGCAAATTCACTCGCCAGAGAGTCGCTTTCCGCTTCACAAGCTGTCATGAAGCGTAATTATGACCGTGCCGCTGTCCCTAGGCACTTTGAGATAGGTGACAAGGTCCTCGCACTCTTGCCTATCCCCGGCACTGCGCTCTCCGCCAAATTCCTCGGTCCGTACGAAATCCGTGATTGTCTCAGTTATGTAATTTGTACTCCAGAGAGACGACGTAAAACGCGCGTCTGTCATGTGAACATGTTAAAGCGTTATCATTCACGCACCGCCTGTAACATCCTGTCATGTCTGCTAAATTGTTCATGTCATGTTAATCAGGTTCATGTTATTATTGTTTCACGTTTAGTTCATAGCCCAGGTTAGATTTATGTTTAGTCAAGTCTTTTTGTTCACCTGTCTAGTCCTGTCATTGCACTTCCTGTTTTATTTTGTACTTACCTCTTGTCTTCATTTCAGGTCCCCTTACTTCCTCCCTTTGTGTGTTTTCCCGCCATCGTCAGTGTCTGTCCCGCCCCTGTATACCTCATGTATAAATAGTCCTGTCTCCCTTTGTCCTGTGCCAGTTCGTCTTGTGCCTTGTGCCATTTAGAGAGCCGGCCGCTGATAGCCGGCCGGCCGGCTTGGCTAATCAAAGAGTAGCTGTTTCCGCATGAATAGTTACAGATAATTCCGGCCCTTCTGACGATGGTTTGGTGATGCGTGCACATCTCCAGCCGGGTGCCCGGTTAGGTAACTCGGAAATGATAAAGACGTTGTCACGATCTGTCCGTGTTGTGTTTTGTCTGTCTGTTTCTGTCTTTAGTTTCCTGTTTTATATTGTAAAGTGTTCACCCCCCGTTTCCTGCCTGTTGTAATCTGTCTGTGATTCCCTGTCAGTTTCCCTGGTGTGTCTAATTTACCCGATTGTGTTCACCTGGTGTCCCTGTGTTTTCTCCTCCCTCCTCACCTGTGTCTTGTTTGTGTGATTAGTCTTGTGTGTATTTAAGTTCTGGTTTTTCTGTCTGTCTTTGTCGGTTCGTCTTGTGTCATGACCTGGTCTGCGGTGAGTGTTCTGTTATGTCTTTGTGATTATGTAGCCTTGAAATAAAGGAGTCATTTTTGTCACTATAATCTGCATTTGGGTCCTACTTCCCACACACACCGTAACATTACGAACCGACCAGAAATGGGCCCAGCAGATCCGTTCGAGTGGGAATTATTCAATTTTTCCTTTTTTTTGGCTAACTGCTCGGATCGATGGAAGAGAGCACCCGGAGTTCAGCAGCGAGAGGCTGTGTTGTCGGAGGCGCACCAAATGGCTAGAGAGAAACCAGGTTTGGTGAAGTTCTTACCTGGCTGGATTTCAAAGATCCTCACGGTGCGTGATTCCCGGCCTGCTAGCCCCAGGCATGCTAGCTCCCTGCCTCCCGATTCCCAACCTGGCACCATAAGCCTTGGTGGGTTCCGTCTGGAGTCAGCCCCGGCTTCTTCCCCATTTCCTGCTCCTGTCCAGGATCCGTTCACGGGTACTCGTCTGGCTTATGGAGGTCCACGGAGTATTCAGGCGGCTGCTAAAAGGAGTCGTCGCAAGGCCAGGTTAGCCCGAGCCCTAGCAGCCATGGTTCCGGTTACAGTTCCGGCCCCAGCAGCCATGGTTCTGGCTCCAGTACCGACGCCAGCTCCCCGAGTCCTGTCGGCATACCGGCCGACTCCAGCACCTCGTCTCCTGTTGGCTCCCCAGCCAACGCCAGCTCCCCGTGTCCTGTCGGCATACCGGCCGACGCCAGCTCCCCGTGTCCTGTCGGCGTACCGGCCGACCCCAGCACCTCGTCTCTTGTTGGCTCCCCAGCCAACACCAGCTCCCCGTGTCCTGTCGGCATACCGGCCGACGCCAGTTCCCCGTGTCTTGTTGGCTCCTCAGCCAACACCAGCTCCCCGTGTCCTGTCGGCGTACCGGCCGACTCCAGCACCTCGTCTCTTGTTGGCTCCTCAGCCCACACCAGCTCCTCGTGTCCTGTCGGCGTACCGGCCGACTCCAGCACCCCATGTTCTGTTGGCGAACCAACTCTCTCAAGTTTCCCCTCCAGACACTTCTCAAGTCCCCTCTCGAGTTCCCTCTCAAGTCCCCTCTCAGGTCCCCTCTCGAGTTACCTCTCGAGTCACCTCTCGAGTCCCCTCTCAGGTCCCCTCTCGAGTCTTTTCTCGTGTCCCCTCTCAAGTCAACTCTCCAGTGTCCTCTCGAGTCACCTCTCAAGTTTCCCCTCAGGTCTCCTCTCGAGTTCCCTCTCAAGTCCCCTCTCAGGTCCCCTCTCGAGTTACCTCTCGAGTCACCTCTCGAGTTCCTTCTCGAGTCCCCTCTCCAGTCACCTCTCGAGTCTTTTCTCGAGTCCCCTCTCAAGTCAACTCTCCAGTGTCCTCTCGAGTCACCTCTCAAGTTTCCCCTCAGGTCTCCTCTCGAGTTCCCTCTCAAGTCCCTTCTCAGGTCCCCTCTCGAGTTATCTCTCGAGTCAACTCTCCAGTGTCCTCTCGAGTCACCTCCCAAGTTAACTCTCCAGTGTCCTCTCGAGTCACCTCCCAAGTCAACTCTCCAGTGTCCTCTCGAGTTCCCTCTCAAGTCCCCTCTCAGGTCCCCTCTCGAGTTACCTCTCGAGTCACCTCTCGAGTTCCTTCTCAAGTCAACTCTCCAGTGTCCTCTCGAGTCACCTCTCAAGTCAACTCTCCAGTGTCCTCTCGAGTCACCTCTCAAGTCAACTCTCCAGTGTCCTCTCGAGTCACCTCCCAAGTCAACTCTCCAGTGTCCTCTCGAGTCACCTCTCAAGTTTCCCCTCAGGTCTCCTCTCGAGTTACCTCTCGAGTCAACTCTCGAGTTCCTTCTCGAGTCCACTCTCCAGGTTCCTCTCAAGTTCCCTCTCAAGCCCTCTCTCGAGTCCCCACTCAAGCCCCTACTCATGTCCAGTTGGAGGTCCCGCAGACTAGTCTTCTGCCGGGGGTCCTGCCAACCCCATGTCCTGTACCGTTGGAGGTTCCGCTGGGGGTCCTGCCAACCCCATGTCCTGTCCAGTTGGAGGTCCCGCAGACTAGCTCTCTGCCGGGGGTCCTGCCAACCCCATGTCTTGTCCAGTTGGAGGTCCCGCAGACTAGCCCTCTGCCGGGGGTCCTGCCAACCCCATGTCCTGTCCAGTTGGAGGTCCCGCAGACTAGCCCTCTGCCGGGGGTCCTGCCAACCCCATGTCTTGTCCAGTTGGAGGTCCCGCAGACTAGCCCTCTGCCGAGGGTCCTGCCAACCCCATGTCTTGTCCAGTTGGAGGTCCCGCAGACTAGTCTCCTGCCGGGGGTCCTGCCAACCCTTTGTCCTGTCCCGTTGGAGGCCTCGCCGACTAGCCCTCTGCCGGGGGTCCTGCCAACCCTATGTCCTGTGCCGTTGGAGGTCCCGCCGTCTACTCTCCTGCCGGGGGTCCTGCCAATCCTATGTCCTGTGCTGTTGGAGGCCCCGCCGACTACTCTCCTGCCGGGGATCCTGCCAACCCTGTGTCCTGTCCCGTTGGAGGCCCCGCCGACTACTCTCCTGCCGGGGGTCCTGCCAACCCTTTGTCCTGTCTCGGTGGAGGTCCCGTCGTCTACTCTCCTGCCGGGGGTCCTGCCAACCCTGTGTCCTGTCCCGTTGGAGGCCCCGCCGACTACTCTCCTGCCGGGGGTCCTGCCAACCCTTTGTCCTGTCTCGTTGGAGGTCCCGTCGTCTACTCTCCTGCCGGGGGTCCTGCCAACCCTTTGTCCTGTCTCGTTGGAGGTCCCGTCGTCTACTCTCCTGCCGGGGGTCCTGCCAACCCTTTGTCCTGTCTCGTTCGAGGTCCCGCCAACCACTCTCCTGCTGGGGGTCCTGCCAACTCCTGGTCCTCTTCCGTGGGGGATCCTGCCGAAGCCTGTCCCGCCGGCTCCGGTCCCTGTCCGGCCGACACCGGGTCCTGCCCGGCCTCCGGAGCTGTCTGGTCTTCGCCCTCATGCTCGGCCCCCTGAGTTCGCCCGCTGTGGCCTTCGCCCCACCTTAGACTCTGCCTTGCCCCCGGGCCGTCCGCCCGAGACCCCCACCTTGGACTCTGCCTTGCCCCCGGGTCGTCCGCCCGAGTTCCCCACCATGGACTCTGCCTTGCCCCCGGGCCGTCCGCCCGAGACCCCCACCTTGGACTCTGCCTTGCCCCCGGGTCGTCCGCCCGAGTTCCTCACCTTGGACTCTGCCTTGCCCCCGGGCCGTCCGCCCGAGTTCCCCACTTTAGACTCTGCCTTGCCCCCGGGCCGTCCGCCCGAGTTCCCCACTTTAGACTCTGCCTTGCCCCCGGGCCGTCCGCCCGAGATCCCTTCCTGGTCCCCTACTGGGCTCCTGGGTGGTCAGCTTAGTCCCGTCCTCCGGACCCCCTCCACCCACCCTGGTGGCCTAGGGATACGTGTCATGACCTGGTCTGCGGTGAGTGTTCTGTTATGTCTTTGTGATTATGTAGCCTTGAAATAAAGGAGTCATTTTTGTCACTATAATCTGCATTTGGGTCCTACTTCCCACACACACCGTAACAGACGTTGCCCACTACGTTAAGTCATCTGCAGGAGGGGCAGCAGCAGGACATAACCCAGTTAGTGGCTTGTTTCCCGAGTCTTTTCCATGATGTCCCGACACAAACCAATGTGATAACACATGACATTGATGTAAAAGGTGCGAGGCCAATTAAACAACATCCGTACCGCGCAAATCCCACCAAACGCGCACTTATCAAGCAGGAGGCTGAGTGTCTTGTAAATAATGGCTTAGCTATAGAGAGCTCTAGCCCATGGTGCTCTCCGTGCCTTGGAGAGGCTAAATCTGATGGTTCTCCGCGCTTTATCACTGACTACCGCAAAGTGAACGCTGTTACGGTGTCAGATTGTTACCCTTTGCCGCGTATGGAGTATTGCATCGACAACTTAGGGTCCGCAAAATACGTCAGTAAGTTGGATCTGCTTAAAGGTTACTGGCAAGTACCTTTAACGGACCGTGCCTCAAAAATCTCCGCCTTCGCTACGCCTGACTGTAGTACACAGTCATGGCTCGTGCCCGTCACCCGGAGTGACCTCCGCCGTTTTCTCGGTATGGCAGGCTCCTACCGCAGTTTCTGCCGCAACTTTTCCACTGTAGCTCAACCCCTGACTAATTTGATAATTCCCAAGGTGGACTACGTTTGGACCCCTGAGTGCCAACATGCATTTGAGTGTGTAAAAACCCTCTTAAGTCACGCTCCTGTGCTCGCTGCTCCCAATCTTGCTAAGCCCTTTACACTTGAGGTGGATGCCAGTGCAGTGGGGGCCGGTGCTGTTCTACTGCAGGAGGATGCAGGAGGATGCAGGATTATCAACTCCAGGATTATCAACTCCAGGATGTCATTTCTCCCGCAAGTTCAACAAACACCAGGTCCGGTATTCTACCATTGAAAAAGAGACCCTTGCTTTGTTGTTAGCTCTCCAGCACTTTGAGGTTTATGTCGGATCCAGTTCTTTGCCGGTTGCAGTATTTACCGATCATAACCCCATCGTCTTGTTGTCCCGCATGTACAATCACAATAAGCGTCTCATGCGGTGGGCTCTGATCGTCCAAGACTACAACCTGCAAATCCGACACAAAAAGGGTTCAGAGAATGTGTTTGCAGATGCTTTGTCCAGACTGTAGTGATGTGTTCTGTGTTCGTTGTGTTATGGTGTGTTATGGTTCACAAAAACCCTGTGGGGTTTTGTCTTAAGGGAGGGGGTGTTACAGCCGCTGCTTTCCTTGTGCCATTAACTTAAGTTTGTGTGTGTATATGTAAATGAGCTGTGCAGTTCCTCTGATGTCATTGGCCGTCCCGTCCTCACAACATCCGAGGTGATTGGATTGACGTCATCCAATCCCCGCCCGCTTCTGCCATGTAATCCGGGGGAGGAGTACAAAGGCCGGGCAAGGACATCATTCTAGAGCAGGGGTGCCCAACCAGTCGATCGCGATCGAGATGAGTCTAAAAATAGAACAATATTCTATTTTATCGTTAATGTCCTATAACATAATCTTCCTGTGCCAGAATAATGCACTTGAACGCACCAAAACTTTGTGATTGGCCGGCGTGACCCCATGTGTGGGGGCGTGGCTGGTGGGCAGTGGGCACTATTTCGCTGACGTTGTCCGTGTCAACAGGAGTGACAGTCCGCACACAGTCCCTTGACCCGGGAGTCCTGGCCAACTACAGACCCATTTCCAACCTTCCTTTTCTATCAAAGGTGCTGGAAAAAGTAGTTGCTGCTCAGCTCCATGACCACCTAACCTCCAACAATCTATTTGAGAAGTTCCAGTCTGGTTTCCGCTCAGGCCACAGCACAGAAACTGCCCTGGTCAGGGTCACCAACGACCTGCTGATGACGGCTGATGCTGGCTCTCCCTCTCTCCTCATCCTCCTCGATCTCACTGCAGCTTTCGACACCGTCGATCACGGCATCCTCCTCCATCGTCTGCACTCCACCATCGGACTCTCTGACTCTCCCCTTGACTGGTTCAGATCATACCTCACCGGGAGAACAGAGTATGTCTCGTTGGGCGAGGCAGAGTCGGGTACCCACAACGTCACCTGTGGTGTCCCTCAAGGATCAGTTCTCGGCCCCACCCTCTTCACACTCTACATGCTCCCCCTTGGCTCTATCATCAGCCGACATGGAGTATCATTCCATTGCTACGCTGATGACACCCAACTATACCTCAGGATCAACCCTACCTCCTCTGCAGCCCTGCCTTCACCCACACTCACTGCCTGCCTGGAGGAGATACAGGCGTGGATGAAGCAAAACTTCATGAAACTCAACAGCGCCAAGACCGAAGCAATTATAGTTGGCACCCCACACCAGGTTCGGTCATCCACCATCACCACCATCACCTTCTCCGGCCAGGACATTACCCTCTCCTCAATAGTCACCAACCTGGGTGTTAAAATGGACGCCCATCTGACCTTTGAGGCCCACATTAAACAGCTGTGCAAGAACTCCTTTTACCACCTCAGGAACATCGCCAAACTCCGCCCCACACTCACTCTGTCTGACGCTGAAAAGCTGGTCCATGCCTTTGTCTCCTCCAGGCTGGACTACTGCAATGCACTCCTCATCGGGATCCCTAACAAAAGCATCCAGAAGCTACAATACATTCAGAACAGCGCTGCTAGGATCCTGATGAGAGTGCGCAAGTATGATCACATCACCCACATCCTCAAAGCACTACACTGGCTACCCGTGAACCTAAGGATTGAATTCAAGGTCTCCGTCCTCACCCACCAGTGTGTCCATGGAACTGCCCCTCCCTACCTCAAGGAACTCCTCACCCCCCATACCTCCTTACGGACCACCCGCTCCAGCAACTCCAACTTCCTCAAACCCCCCAGGACTAAGCTCCGTACTATGGGAGACCGGGCCTTCTGCTCGGCTGCTCCCAGTCTGTGGAATGCTCTCCCCGACCAAATGAGAGCACCACAGACCGTGGAGGCTTTTAAAAAAGGCCTCAAGACCCTTCTCTTCAAAAGAGCCTTTGCCTAGACCCTTTTATATCCCTTTTATTTATTTATTTTTTATTTTTGTATTGCTTTTTATTAAATTCTACCGTGTTGTGTAATGTTTATTTATACTGTTCATGCTGACTACTTGTAGCACTTTGGGATCTGAGATCAGATATAAAGTGCTTTATAAATGGAACCCATTATTATTATTATTATTACACACACAAGACCGCAATTATGGCAGAAGCAAAAAAGCCCAAAAAATATAATTTTCACTCCGAGTGGGATTTGTAAGGGAAACTTCTGTGTAGCAATGCAGTGGGAGTCACCGACTCAGGATAGAGACACGGGAAGAGCAGGAGCTTTGATGTCATACACTGATGGTTTATTTGGAGCTTCGGCCGGAGAATTCACATCACAATTCACAGCAGCCACGATCTGACTGCACGGTAGAGTTGCCACGTCAATTCTGAAGAACTCTACCCCAGACCCATGTATTTAGCTAGTTCCGAGAGCATCATCAACATGCTGCATAACAAGATAAAATCATAACACCTCTATCAGCTGACGTCAACAGGCAGGAACATAGAATCATAACACCTCTATCAGCTGATGCCAACAGGCAGGAACAGGGAGACAGAACACTGAGAGCACAGCAGCCAAGGTTACGAGGTGCGTGTGCTCAGTCAGTACAGTTTGAACTGATAAACTGGGACAAAGTTATGGGCCTTGGAAAATATTCCCCAACAGGAGGATGATTATTTTGTTATCTATTCCAATTCAAAGTTGATCTGTCTCATCTGCAATGCGAGCGTGGCTTTATCGAAGAAGGGTAATTTAGGAGCGGAATTTCAAAACAGTGCACAAATGCTACGAGACGGAATTCCCTCCTAATTCTGCCCTACGCTCCCAAAAGGGGAGGGGCCTGAGAGGACAGCTAAATGCACAGCAGTCCATTTTCACCAGGCCCAACAACAAGAGCAAGGCTGCTACCATAGCATCTTATCGTGTCAGTCACGTTCTTGCGAAACACATGAAGTCTTTCAAAGACGGCGAAGTTGTGTAAGAAGCATTCCTGGAGGCTGCCGATGCGCTTTTTGGGGACAGTAAAAATAACATTAGCATTTCAACAGGTTTTTGATATACTAAAAACTCAAGTTAGATACCGTTATTAATCAGCTGTAAGTTTTAGTTTGAACTTATTCATTATAATTATTGTACAAAATGGTATAAGAATGCAAACTTAAATTGATTATAGTCTATCGTCAATTCAGGTTAAGAAACTAGGGTTGCTTGCATCCTATTTTAAAGGCATTTTTTTATACTCTACTAAAATGCAACAAAAAAAGGGTTTGATTCTATTAATTGTGTCTTTTTTATTGCACTTTGGCCTCAGATTCCTGTGTATCTTCAGATCTGAGTTGTCTTTGTTCGTGACGTTTAGATACTACTTGGACCCCAAAGCAGAGACTGACAAAAATAAAGTTTCAATGTGTTTTAATAAACAAAGTTAGTCCAAGGCAGGTACTGACGACAGTGAGCTTGGCTGGCCGTAGTAAATCCAAAAATAAAGCTGCGGGAAAACGTTCCCAACAAAAACTCAAAAAGAACTCCTTAACTAACTGCAAAGTGAACAACAACAGACTCCAGGCTGCAGAAAGGCACTCCGGACCGCGGGACAGCATGTAATACTCTGGCAGAGAAGTGAGCTGAGGGCCAGGCTCTTAAAGAGCAGGTTAATCATGAGATTGGGAACAGGTGTGCCTCATCTGCAGCCAGGAGTAAACCAGCCACGCCCCCCTGTCACACACCAGCCCTGCAGAGACGGAAAGACAGAGTAGTGAGGGGTAAAAGGAGCACACAACAAGTAAAACACAAAAACAACAAAAGCCCCATGCAAAACATAACAGTACACCCCCCCCTCAAAGGACGCCTCCTGGCGGCCTACCAGGTCCATCCGGGTAATGGACATAAAAGTCTCTCAAGAGTTTAGGGTCCAAAATGAGCGAGCGAGAAACCCATTGTCGCTCCTCTGGACCATACTCCTCCCAATCCACTAAATACTGGTATCCACGGCCCCGCCTTCGAATTTTCAGCAACCTCCGTACAGTGAAGGCCGGGTGGTTGTCGATGAGACGGGGGGGTGGAGGGGGTTCGGTCGGAGAGCAAAGAGGGCTGCAGGAAACTCTCTTAAGGAGTGACACCTGAAAAGTGGAGTGCACCTTCAAGGCAAGATGGTCAGAATAGTGTCGTTCCCGTCTGATGGTGGGAGACCAGTCACAAAATCCACCGCAATGTGGGACCAAGGCCGGTGGGGAATGGGAAGGGGGCGAAGAAAGCCAGCGGGGGCCTGATGTGAGGCCTTGCTGCGGGCACAGACGGAACAAGCCGAGACATACTCCTTCGTGTCTTCGGACATAGTGGGCCACCAGAAGCGTTGTCGAATTAGGGCCAGGGTCCGATGAAAACCTGCATGGCAGGCAACTTTGGACGTGTGTCCCCACTGGAGCACTGGAGATCTAGCATCGGGGGAAACGAACAGCCGGTCTGGTGGACAATCCTGAGCCGCTGGATGGTCCTCCTGGGCCTCCTGGACCACCCTTTCAATCTCCCATCTAGCTGCTCCCACGACACAGGAAGATGGCAGAATGGTTGCATCTCTTGAATCTTCCACTGGGGAAGCGAACTGCCGGGACAAGGCGTCGGCCTTCACATTCCTGGAGCCAGGCCGGTAGGTCAAGGTGAAGTTGAACCGTCCCAGGAAGAGAGCCCACCGAGCCTGGCGCAAGTTGAGTCTGCGTGCAGAGCGAAGGTAAGACAAATTATTATGGTCCGTCCATACTATAAAAGGATGGTTGGCTCCCTCCAGCCAGTGCCTCCATTCTTGAAGGGCTAGAACCACTGCCAGCAACTCCCGATTACCAACGTCGTAATTCCTCTCAGCAGGGGTCAGCCGACGAGAGAAGAACGCACAAGGGTGGAGCTTCTGGTCTGAGGGTGAACGCTGGGATAAACTGCCCCCACTCCAGAATCAGAGGCATCCACCTCCACCACAAACTGGACCCCTGGATCAGAATGAGAGAGCACATGAGCAGTGGCAAACAAACATTTCAGTCTTACAAAAGCTGCCTCAGCTGCAGGAGACCACTCAAAAGGCAACTTGACAGATGTGAGTTTAGTCAGAGGCACTGCTACCCTACTATAGTCCCGAATAAACCTTCTATAAAAGTTGGCAAAGCCCAGAAACCTTTGCAACTGCTTCCTGTTAGAGGGAGTGGGCCACTCGGTCACTGCTTGGACCTTGGCGGGGTCAGTCCTTAATTGTCCCTTGTCGACGATAAACCCCAGGAAACTCACAGAAGAGGCATGAAACTCGCACTTCTCAGCCTTAACGTACTGTCTGTTCTCAAGAAGTCTCTGCAGTACCAGCCTTACATGCTGGACATGCTCCTGAAGAGTGCGAGAGAAGATTAGGATGTCATCAAGGTACACAAAAACAAACCTGTTTAACATGTCACGCAAGACATCATTAATCATAGCTTGAAAAACCCCAGGTGCGTTCGTTAACCCAAAAGGCATTACTAAATACTCAAAATGTCCCCGGGAGTATTGAATGCAGTCTTCCACTCATACCCCTCCCTTATTCTCACCAAGTGGTATGCATTGTGAAGATCAAACTTAGTGAAGATGGTGGCTTCATGAAGAAGAACAAAGGCTGAGTCTATGAGTGGAAGGGGGTACTTGTTCTTGACTGTGATCTCATTAAGACCTCTGTAGTCTATGCAAGGGCGTAGGGTCTTATCCTTCTTGTCCACAAAAAAGAAACCTGCGCCCATAGGCGATGAAGAGGGGCGAATAAGCCCAGCAGCGAGTGAGTCAGAGATGTAACTCTCCATGGCCTCCTTCTCTGGCCTGGAGATATTGTAGAGTTTACTAGACGGAAAGGGGGTGCCAGGGAGCAAATCTATGGCACAGTCGTAGGGCCGGTGAGGCGGCAAGGATAGTGCGTGGGCCTTGCTGAAAACCTCCTTGATGCTGTGATATTCAGGGGGTACGGAGATGAGATCAATGGGTTTGAGGGGGTCTGGTGCTCTAGTAACTGTGGGGGGTACAGCAGAGTGTAAGCAATGAGAGTGACAGAATAAACTCCAGTTAACGATAGACGAGTTGGCCCAATCTATGTGGGGGTTATGGAGCTTCAACCACGGAAAACCTAAAACGAGTGGTGACATGGGTGAGGGGATAAGGTACATGGAGATTATCTCGTGATGGTTACCAGAGAGCTTGAGGGAAGCTGGAGCAGTACGGTGGGTGACTTGGGCTAGGAGTCTCCCATCTAAGGAAAACACATCCTTAGGTTCTGGAAGAGGCTCGAAAGGGAGTTTAGACTGCATAACAAAGTCAGAGTCAATGAAATTGTCATCCGCACCAGAATCTATCAAGACTTGAAGCGGAACAGAGTTCTGAGACCAAGAAATAGTTCCTTTGACTGGGATGCGGTTGGAGGAGGCTGAGTGGATAGAGGTACGGCTCATCAGTGCTCCCCCTGTCGCTGATGAGCCAGGTCTATGCCTCTCGCGGAGACGGTTATCTAATCGTGTCGCTAAAGAAATCAACTCTTCTAAGGAGGAGGTTTCATCCCTGGCAGCGAGTTCATCCTTTAAATCCTCATTTAGCCCCTTACAAAAAATTCCCAGCAAGGCCATGTCATCGCAACCGCTCTCTGCTGCAAGAATGCGGAAATCAACAGCAAAATTAGCAACAGAGCCTGAACCCTGGGTGAGTGAAAGGAGTCTTTTACCAGCCTCCTTCCCCCTCACTGGATGATCAAAAACCTTACGCATTTCTGCAGTAAATGACGACAGAGACTGACAGGCGAGTTGCTGTTAGATATGGCAAGGGCCCATGCTGCTGCTTTATCACTCAGTAAGCTCATAATAAAAACAACCCTAGATCTATCAGTGGAATAAGTAAATGGTTGTTGCTCAAACACAAGACTACACTGGTGTAAAAACTGACTACAAGACCCTAAATCTCCTGAATACCTGACGGGTGTGGGGATAAAGGGCTCACGAGGATTGCAGGGCTGTCGTTCCGGATCCGCTTGAGCAGGATCCGGAGGATCAGGAGCAGGGTCTGGAGCTTGAGCAGTGGCAGGCAGCGGGAGCGTGGAGAGGTGTGCTGCGACCTGATCCATATGGCCTCCGAGGTTGGTCACACCGGAGGTTAAATCTCGAATAGCTTCCATTACTCTCTGCAGGGCTCTGTCATGTTGCCCTATAATTACCCCCTGGGCAGCAAGCGCTTCCCTGAGTCTCTCATTCTCTGCAGGGTCCATGTGGCCAGAGTATTCTGTGACGTTTAGATACTACTTGGACCCCAAAGCAGAGACTGACAAAAATAAAGTTTCAATGTGTTTTAATAAACAAAGTTAGTCCAAGGCAGGTACTGACGACAGGGAGCTTGGCTGGCCGTAGTAAATCCAAAAATAAAGCTGCGGGAAAACGTTCCCAACAAAAACTCAATAAAGAACTCCTTAACTAACTGCAAAGTGAACAACAACAGACTCCAGGCTGCAGAAAGGCACTCCGGTGCAGGTTAATCATGACAGTGGGAACTAGGGCTGTCCCGAATACCATTTCTCGGGCTCCGGATATTCGGTAGTAATCAGCAGCGAATATTCGAATATTCGGTGCGGAGATTTTTTTTCATAACACGCTCCGAGACACTTGACAACACACTGTTAAGCAGAAGCGCAGAAAGAGCATACTATTACGATTTATATTTATTTATTGTCTCAGTACTCGCATACATTAAAACTAAATGTGTCCTCTGCATTTAACCCAGCCGCAGTGCAGCGCCGAGGATATAGGCGTAAACAGTAAACGGTATTTAAATAAATGAAGAACGAAAAATAAATGAACGAACTGTATGCCAATAATTGCCTTAGCCCCAGATGTTCCCACATCGCTCCTATTATTTTCACTATTCGGATAAAATTGAAAAACTAATATAAAAAAACAATTCGGTTGCTTGCTTGCAACTATTTTCCAAGGATAGTAAGAGCACGATGTTATCATGTGTAACGTTACTGTTTAAACGGCGGATAACGCAGCTTCATCATGGCAACTTGACAACAGCTAAGCTAAGCTAGGCTACTACTTACAGCATCCGGTGACTTTTCAGAGTTGTTGTGCCACCGGCCAGTTTCTTGTCGCATATTTGGCACACTGCCTTCTTCTTACCGTCGTCCAATTTAAAATGGTCCCACACAGCTGGAGTCTTCGGCATTTTGTGTTCAGGTGTGTGAAGCGAGGTGAAGCAAGGAGAAGCGTGCCGTTTGCGTTCGTGACTGTGAGTGAACGCGATGTCAGGAGCACAGGCTGAGATTGTATATATTTCCGCATTTTAACAGTGCAATTCAAAAGTATAAATATAGTATAAGAATATGGAAATTCGCCTTTATTGATAGCATACATTTAGGGGAAAAAAAAATGTTTGGGAAAAAAAAATAAAAAAACGAATATCCGAATAATGAAATTGAAACCCGAATAGTTGGCCAACGAACGAATATTCGAATAGTCGAATATTCGGGTACAGCCCTAGTGGGAACAGGTGTGCCTCATCTGCAGCCAGGAGTAAACCAGCCACGCCCCCCTGTCACACACCAGCCCTGCAGAGACGGAAAAACAGAGTAGTGAGGGGTAAAAGGAGCACACAACAAGTAAAACACAAAAACAACAAAAGCCCCATGCAAAACATAACAGTCTTATTAGCAAGCCTAATTTTAATGGCAAAGAAAGGGTTCAGTCTCTTTTCTTTTTTTCCTGTGTCATATGTGGCAGCACTGTTCAATGTTTCTTGAAAACATTACCCACTGTAGTATGTGACGTGTGAATAAACTCCAACTCTGTATCAACAACACTGTTGGGTAACTTCAGTTAAATACTTGTATGTGTGTAGATTAGAAAGAGGTAAGATAAAGGATCTGCAGTATTTTATGAAATATTAATCGTACAAAGGTCAGTTTTATACAAGTAGAAGTGTGTATTTACCTGGTAGTAGGCTGTCAGTGATGGCTACGCCTCTCTATTTGGACTGGTAGATCTCGACAGACTTGCAACTTTAAAAGTAGCTCTCGGTTCAAAAAAGATTGGGCACCCCTGTTCTAGAGGCTCTGTATTGTGAGACAGACGCCTCCAGCCTCTCGTTGTGTTTCCGCCATATTCTGTGCTTTGTTAGACTGCTTAGCAGTGTGTTAAGTAGGTTTTCTGTGCTATTTACACTGATTAGCAGTGTGTCGTAGTGTTCTGTGTTTAGTATAGTGTGTGTGTACCGTTTAGACCCAGGTTAGTTTAGCGCCTGTAGATCAGCATTTCAGGCGGCCTGTGGAACTGCCAGTCAGCTGTCCCCAAAGCTGACTTCATCTCTGGCTACGCTTCCCTGCAGTCCCTGGATTTCCTTGCTCTCACGGAGACCTGGATTACTCCATCCAACACATCCACCCCAGCAGCTCTCTCCACAGCATATTCCTTCTCCCATACACCCAGACCCACTGGCAGAGGAGGTGGCACTGGTCTCCTGCTCTCTCCCAAATGGAGCTTTTCCCTCTTCAAGCTACCTAATTTCATTCCTTCCACCTTTGAATTCCATGCCGTCACAGTAACCCATCCTATACAATTAACCATTGTTGTTCTCTACCGTCCACCAGGTGCCTTGGGGGACTTCTTGGAGGAATTAGATCATCTCCTCTCACACATCCCTGAAACTGGCCCTCCGGCTGTACTTCTCGGAGATTTCAACCTCCAGACAGGGAAGATAGACGAACTAACATCTCTGTTAACCGCCTTCGCTTTCTCACTGTCTCCATCCCCACCAACTCATAAAGCTGGCAATGTCCTTGATCTCATATTCTCAAGGAACTGCACTACTTCTAACCTCTCTGTTAACCCGCTCCACACATCCGATCACTTCTTCCTTTCATTCTCTCTACCCCTTTCCAAACATAACAAACTAATCTCTTCTCAGCCTGCACCTGTCCGCCGTAACCTTCGTTCCCTCTCCCCCTCTACCTTTGCCTCATCGGTGCTCTCAGCCCTCCCTTCCTCTGATTCGTTTGAACTCCTGCCTCCAAACTCTGCTGCATAAACTCTCCTCTCTACTCTCTCATCCTCTCTGGACTCTCTCTGTCCTCTCACATCTCGGCAGGCTCGTCAGTCCCCCCCTGCTCCCTGGCTAAATGACGCACTGCGTGCTAATAGAACCGTCCTTCGGGCAGCAGAGCGGAAATGGTGGAAATCCAGACACCGTGACGACCTCCTAACCTATCAGGCTCTCCTCTCCTCTTTCTCTGCCTCGATCTCTCAGGCAAAGAGCACTTTCTTTCAAGATAAGATCCAATCTTCCTATTCCAATCCCAAAAAACTATTTTCCATCTTCTCCACCCTCTTGGACCCTCCCAAAGCCCCTCCCTCCTCCTCACTTCTGTCAAGCGACTTTGTTAACCACTTCGAAAAAAAGGTTGATGATATTTGCTCTTCTTTTTCTGACTCACCTTTACTGACCGCTGGGTCACCAGACCCTCCTTTCAACCACTCACTAACCTCCTTTTCCCCTCTCTCTCCAAGTGAGGTTCTTACCCTCATTACCTCTGCCCGCCCTACCACCTGTCCTCTGGACCCCATCCCTTCAAACCTCCTTCAGACTATCGCTCCTGATATTCTACCGTTTCTCACCCATTTCATCAACACCTCTCTAACTTCTGGTCACTTTCCAAACAGTCTCAAGGAGGCAAGAGTAAACCCTCTCCTTAAAAAACCCACTCTCAACCCGTCCGATGTTATAAACTACAGGCCTGTGTCTCTCCTCCCGTTCCTGTCTAAACACTTGAACGCGCTGTCTTTAAACAACTCTCCTGTTATCTCCATCAGAACAACCTTCTGGATCCGCACCAGTCTGGTTTTAAGGCAGGTCACTCCACAGAAACGGCCCTCCTTGCTGTCACTGAGGAACTGCACACTGCTAAAGCTGCATCCCTCTCCTCTGTCATCATCATGTTGGACCTGTCAGCTGCATTCGACACGGTGAACCATCAGATCCTCCTTCGCACTCTCCAAGAACTTGGAGTTTCAGGCTCTGCACTCTCCCTCCTCGCCTCATACCTCAAAGACCGTACCTACAGGGTAACTTGGAGAGGGTCTGAGTCTGACCCTTGTCAATTAACTACAGGGGTCCCTCAGGGCTCTGTTCTTGGTCCCCTCCTTTTCTCTCTGTAAACAAACTCGCTCGGATCGGTCATTAGCCCGCATGGTTTTTCTTACCACTGCTATGCTGACGACACCAAATTAATTCTGTCCTTTCCCCGCTCAGAGACCCAGGTCGTCGCACGCATCTCTGCTTGTCTAGCTGACATCTCTCAGTGGATGACTGCTCATCACCTCAAGCTCAACCTTGACAAGACTGAACTGCTTTTCCTTCCGGGAAAAGATTGTCCCACTCTTGACCTGACGATCAACATCGGCACCTCTGTTGTTTCCCCGACTCAGACGGCAAGGAATCTGGGTGTGACCCTAGATAACAACCTCTCCTTCACTGCAAACATCGCTGCTACAACTCGTTGCTGCAGATATACGCTGTACAACATCAGGAAGATTCGTCCCCAGCTGACCCAGAAAGCCACCCAGGTTCTGGTCCAGGCTCTCGTCACCTCACGCCTAGACTATTGCAACTCCCTCCTGGCTGGTCTACCTGCATGTGCCATTCGACCTCTGCAGCTCATCCAGAATGCAGCGGCTCGTCTGGTCTTCAACCTTCCAACATTTTCCCACACCACTCCGCTCCTTCGCTCCCTTCACTGGCTCCCGGTAACTGCTAGAATCCACTTCAAGACACTAGTACTTGCATACCATGCTGCGAATGGATCTGGCCCTTCCTACATCCAGGACATGGTTAAACTGTACACCCCAGCGCGTGCACTCCGCTCTGCATCAGCCAAACGACTCGCTGCACCCTCGCTGTGAGGTGGACCCAAGTTCCCATCAGCAAAAACACGTGGGTTTGCTATCCTGGCTCCAAGATGGTGGAATGAGCTCCCCATTGACATCAGGACGGCAGAAAGCCTGCACATCTTCCGGCGCAGACTGAAAACTCATCTCTTTCGACTCCACTTCGAGCGATAGAATTACTAACAAAGCACTTATATACTAACATAGGACTGGCTTATCTATAGCCAGCTGACAAAGCACTTATATACTAACATAGGACTGGCTTATCTATAGCCAGCTGAGTAGCACTTGAAATGTTTGGCTCTATGATACCTGCTGTACTTATATGATTCTGTTTTTCTTCTGGGCAGTGTCTTCCTGGTCGTATGTACTTATTGTAAGTCGCTTTGGACAAAAGCGTCAGCTAAATGCAATGTAATGTAATGTAATGTGTGTGTATCGCTTAGACCCAGGATAGATTAGCGCCTGTAGATCGGCAACAGCTGTGTTCTCGCACAGCCTCCTTTTGTTTGTTATTTTGTTCCACTTTAGAAGTGAGGTATTTTCTTTCCTTTTGTGTATTACCCGTTGTGGGATAATACTGTGCAACTCTCTTTTGGAGTTCTCCTTTTGTTAAATAGCAACAGTTTGGCCCTTTGTTTGTGCCAGGCTGTTTGTGTATATCATTTTGTTCATTTATAGTTACAAATAAACCACTTGTAACTTATACCAATTCTACTCTGGTTGTGTTTCTTCCCTTGGGATCCCCTAGACCCAAAAGGGAACGTAATATAGACATAGGCCTACACTTGAGTCAGATTTAATTGCTGGGATCTGATTAGTGTGCTCTGCAGGTTTACTATTGTTCTAAGTAATAGTGGGATTTAAAATATTGGAGAAAATATGGAGATGTTCTTTCGTAGTGTGTGAAATATGTGATGCTTGAAACATGTAGGTATTTCAATTTATAGGAGAAAATGGTTTCCTGAAAGAGTTATGTTGGGTAAATATGTAGCAATGGATGAAACAATTTTTAGAGGGAGTTTTCGTAATATCATTAGGAGACATTCATTTTGGCATTTAATAACCAAGACAGATAGTATGATTAGAAAAAGACAGAGTGGAAAGGGTGGGATTTATTTAACCTCAGTGTGTTAGAATTTCTATAGGTAATGCGTCGCGTCCCGAGACCTGGACTCTCTCTCTCTGCCTGTCAGACGGCTAAGACCCCGATCCGCCTGAGCAAACAAAGACCTATCCCAACCAGGAGTTTGCTCCTTCTCAATAGACCAGACAGAGAACCAGAGCTGAACCAACAACAACAAGAACAACAAGAACTGCATCCAGAACAATCTCCACCTGTGGCAGCCAGAACCAAAGCTCCATAAAGCAGCAGAGAGACTGTAAAGGAGGAGATTAAATGCAAAGCAGTACAAGAACAGTGGCATGATGGGGGCTGCAGATGTAACTGGGCAGATGGCTGCCTCAAAGAGTTACAGCGAATGGATTCAAGAACTGATGGACAAAGGGGGAGGAGTCAGAGGAGTTGGTCGAGCAGAATGTGAGGAGACCGGGGTCACGGCTCGAGATAAACCAGAGGAGAGGGGAAGGGAATCAATCGGAATGAGTGAGTTTGCACATAAACACACTTATTCAAATAAAAAGAACCAAATTTAAAGAAATTGAATTGACTTGATAAATAAGTGAAGATAAAAAGTTGTATTACCCATGAATTAATCAATTGGTAAATTAAAAATAGCAGTAAAGAGGAAACTATTAAAGTAAAATGAGAATCATCTTAAAACACACTGAGCGATGGATAAAGGGGGAGACATGACAGAGTAGAACCATATTCTTCAATCTTTACATCATGTTAACAAATTATTCTTTAAAGAGATTTTTAATCATGTGTGAATAAAGTAGTGATCTAATTTGTTACAATATTGATCACCATTAAAGGGATAGTTTTAGGAACCACTCTATAAGACAAATCTGTATTTGTATGGTATTTAAAGGGAGAGCTAGTGCCAAGCCAAATATAGTATTCCAATCTAATGTATTGATTTCATCATTGTAGCATAGTTATTTCCATAGGAGGGCTTTGAGATGGAAGTATGAAATGACTTCTGTTTTTAAATCCTTGATAAAGGAGGGAGTGATGGAGCATGTTCGGACACCCAAGGTTCCACACACTGCTAAAGAGGTTAACATTGTCCTTTAGGTGGACCAGAGTTATAGTGAGCTATGAAATGCATAGCAGAGCTACACAGATCCTAATAATGTTTTGACTCAAGATAATAATTATATGCACAAGTTTCTGAAATAGATCTGTTAGACATTTTAATATAGATTAGGTGTTAATAAAATGCAGTAGTAGTACTATGAGGAAGTGACATTTTTGGCTAACACATTTCAGGGAATATGGGAAACAGCTGTCCCAATGAAAAGTTAGAGATGTCTGGAAAATTATAGTTGTAATTGTGAATTAATAAATGATGGTGCTCCATATATGACAGATTTTTGTAGACAAAGGATACTGGCTTATGCTGAAATATCAAAGTCTCTGCCGAGCACGACACGTGGCCAAAAAAGACTGAGACCAAATGACCTTTGACCTTGACTGACAGTGTTACTTGAGAGAAGCACTGTCAATGACTGACTCTGGGGTGTACCTGACCAAACTTGACTTTACAACTTGACAGTGTGAGTGTGAGTGTATGTCTGCATGTGATCAGTGTAACTGCATGATTTAAAACAATGACTAATCAAGCATGTTTTTGGACTAACATATTATTCTGGGGCTCTGTGGGAAAGGAGAGGTTTCCTAAAATTCCACAAAATTGGAAAACCGCACTTGTGACCAGTTTCTAATCTACTTGATGATATTTTACTCCCACAGGCAGTGGCGGTTTGCAAAATGTGAAGCTCAAACTAAAAAATGAAGATTCTGTTTCTTTTAGGACTGAAAGATGGAGAGAAACACTTCATTTCACTGAAGTGTTTACTGTGGAAAATGATGGATGTACATTTGTGAATAATGTTTGGTATTTTCTTATAATCAATTATTACCTGAAGGTTTTCTTCCCATACAGGATTTTGTTACACATGAGTTCATGTGTAAAAAGGGGGAGTGTGGGTATGATGTATTATATCAACATGGCTGTAAAATTCACAATCTACATTTTTCATTTAGGGACTGAAAGAAACCTGCCGCCCTAACTTGGATGTTCAATCTGACCATTGATTGACAGTTTTAGAATTAACCTGCTCCATGTCTATAAGATACTGTTTGATGAATGTTGACATGTTTCTAAATATTGATTGAATTATAACAGGGATATAACGAGGATGCAGACTCAGTGATCAAGTTCTTAGGGAAAGTGAGGTCAGACAAGGGCAGCCATTTCAAGAACCATGACCTACGCACAGTAGAACAGTCATTAGGACTAAGACACAGTTTCGGAGCCGTCTACCACCCCCAATCTCAGGGAAAGGTAGAAAGGATGAACCAGAACATCAAACAGAAACTCAGCAAAGCATGTGAGGAGACAGGCAGGAAATGGTTAGACGCCTTGTCTCTGGCCCTTATGTTAATCAGGAGATCTATTAACCGAGGGACAGGTTTCTCCCCATTTGAGCTGACCCATGGCCATCAGTTCCCGGGCCCAGGAGCCCTGAGCGTAGGAAAGGAAGTAGAGGTCATGACTTCGAAACCTTATTTCCAGCAACTTAAGGGGCTGGTATCAGGCTTTTCCACACAGGTTGCTGACGCCAAAGGGGGACCCGAGAGACACGAGGCCAACACAGCGGAGTTTGTCTGGCTGAAGGTCATCAGGCCTACGTGGCTCAACCCTAGGTTCTCCGGCCCCTACTGAGTCACCCAGAGGACATCCCATGCTGTCCGCCTAGAAGGAAAGGGGGACAACTGGTACCACTGGAGCCAGTGTGTGGCGGGGAAACTTCCTGCTAGGACCCTAGACGACATCGGGACGGACTTGGCCCTCGTCTAGGACTCGACCGGGAAGCAGCCATCAGTGGACTGGAGGAGCAGGATCCTGAGGACATCCATCCAGCAGGTGGCCCAGAAGCCGCAGTAAGCAGGCTGGGGGACATCACGAGGAAGCAGAGGAGTCTACTTCTCTCTGATCAGATTAATCAGTTCCACCATTGAAGGAAAAGCTGCCCCTCCCCCTCCGTACCAAATGCCCTTGTTGGCTATTCCCCTGAGGGGGAGGAGGACCCTGATGATTCATCAACACAAGGATACTGCTTTCTAGCAAGGTTACCCCCTCTAATAGTTCCTTCACTACCATGGAAAGTTGTGTTCTGTCTCCATGAAGGTTTCAAGTACTCTAAATCCCAGCTTCTGATGGATTTGTATAATGTTGGGGGACAGACACCGTGGAAAAGAATGACAGTAGTTATGTTTCAAATGCCTTGTTTAAGTGTATCTCTTGAGAAAGAGATAAAAAGGGGGAATTTAAGTAAAGTGTTACAGCAGAAGGTTTAATACAGCGTATTTCTGGTATATTCATTTTATTATGTCACCTGATATATAAGAAGTGTGTTAAATTTGAATGGCAGAAAGTCTTGTTGCAGTTTCCAGATATCAAGAGGGGCCAATGAGTCTCTTTGTTAATCATCAATGGTTTTTGCAATTAACAGGGGAACTCCAAGAGAGATCTATCTCAGATATAATGCAATTAAAGTCTTGTTAGTTAATGATTCATTTCCTGCAAGGCTCATAAAGAGGCCTGGAGACAATAGTCGGCCTGGATTATCAATAAATGTATTAATTCCAAGTAAGCTGACTTTGGGGTGGAATAAAGTTCAGAGGGGAAAACATGTGGCATTTGTGAGGGGCTGCATGATGAAATGAGTGTGCGTTACTATTTCAGAAGCATTTATAGAGGGAAGTCTCTGCAGAATGAGTGTGTGTGTCCAAACTGCAAGAATGTGAGACAGTGAACACCAGATGTGTTTGTTTTGCCCTCAAACTGAAGAGACTCTTTCTCCTGGCTGGCTCGCGCTGATTCGCTGCGACAGGCTGTCGTTTTTATATCGCCCAATAGATGACCCCTCTGGGAGGAGCATCCACACAACTCCTTCTGTTGTTCTTACATATCTCCTGTTAATTGTTTTGTTCAGTCTCTTTTTCCTCCTGCCGTCAAGATGATGGGATCTCCCGGCATTAGGACCAGAGCAGGGGTGGGCCTACCCCTTTTAAAAGTGTATTGTATTCTTACCTTTTATCATTAAAACAGATTATTGTTTAACCCTGTATCTGGTGCTTTGAATTCCTTCTTTTATAAATCTGAGATGCTCATCAAAGAACACGCAGAGCCGAGGTAGGTTTCAGACCACACCTTGCTCCAACAGTCCCAAAATAGATTGAAATTGTCAATAAAACCAAAATTGGCAACTCTGCAGGCGGATTGGAGCCAGGTGTGGAGGCTGAGGATCCTAGTGAAACGCGCTGCTCCACGGGCCAGCGTTGGGATCGGACCTGAGATAAAAACCGACTTTTCACAGCTCCGTAAAAGAATAAAAAGTTTCTTAAAATCCTTTTGTGTCAGCTCCGTCTGCTGGCGGGCTGTATCGTTAGATCCCACATGGACGATCAGACGATTGACAGAGGACGGGAGTGAATGCAGCAGCCCCGGGAGTTTCTCCAGGATAACCGGGACGGTGGCTCCAGGGAGGCAGCGCGTGGCCGCGTTAAAAAATCGGATGTTTCTGATTATGGAATCCCCGATTATTAATGTGGTTGGGGCGAACAGGGGATCAGGGGATGCCTGTGATTGAGGATGTGGTGACCGAGGAGAAACAGCTGGGCTCGGAGAGGATTTTCTTGCCGGCTCAGGGCCCGAACAACTTCCCGAGTGTCTCAGCACGGCCTCTTTGAGGAGTCTACGACGTGAAGAGGTGGTCGCCGGACGGGATGAGGGACGCCGAGTTGACTCCACAGTGGCCTGGGAAGCAGCACAAATGCTGTCGGCTGCCGGCGCAGAAGTTGCAGAGGCGGCAGGGTTTAGATCTGGACGGGTCGGTGCCGCGGGAGCATCAGCTGGACGTGCCGGATCATCTGGACGGGTCCGTGCCGCGGGAGCATCAGCTGGACGGGCCAGCGCCGCGGGAGCACAAGCTGGACGGGCCGGATCATCTGGGCGGTCAGTGCCCCGGGGGCATCAACTGGATGGACCGGATTGTCGGACAGGCCGCGAAGCGGTTCCGAAGGCCCAGGCGAGGCAGTGAAGTTACCCCATTCAAAAAGCTCTTGCGCACCACTTCAGACCACAACTGCTGGTGGCCAGGTGTCGAGGAGTCGGAAGGCAGTGGACAGGTGGAAGGATCCCACAGAACTGTGTCATGGATACCTGCATTGAACGAGGCAAGCTGTTTAGACTGCACCGATGCTACCTCCATGAGACCGGACACGAGAGACTCATTTTCTTTCAGCTTGTCAGAAAGCCGTCGGATATCCTCCTTAAGATCTGTTATCTGTTTATTTGCTCTTTGAAGTAGCACATCATCGTCAGGGTGTTTTGATGGCATTCTTGAGTGTGAAAGGTTTAGGGCAATTACTGTCCCATGCACCAATGCCAAACTGCGTCAAGATGTTGTATAAGCAGGGATGGCTAAATGTTTGTAAGCAGGAGAGCTAGATGCTAACAGATGCCAGATGCTAACAGGTAGTGTGAGCCTGTAAAAAAAAATCTGGTAGCCACGAGAGTTATCGCAGCTTCCAGTCTTGGCTATGCGGCAGTCTCACACACACACATTACCAAATAAGGAGTATGTGGGAGTTCCCTTCGATTCCGTTGGCTCTGACGGTTAGAAAGAGATGTCAATCAGCAATATCAGACAAGGGGGGCCAGAGATAGGTCAAATGACCCCAGAAGTGTTTTTTTTGTGCTAAATCTCTCTAAAAAGGTCAAATTTCACTTGTTTTGCATCAATCTTGATACAGGGTACTTATTATATGTTGTAGTTTGGATTCCTAAAGCTTTTAGTCCCACCATCCCATCATTCAAGGGTGGTTTTCACTATAAGTAATTTTTTTTTTTTGGATGGACACAATAATTTACATTTTTTTACTGTGTTCAATCTGAATTTACTTTAAAATAAAAACATCTATATTGATTCTGACACTTCTACATCCAACTCACAGGTGTAACCTTGCTTTGAGAAAAATGATTAATTAATTTAACCCTTTTAGAAGGGAACATATGTGCCGTAAATAGGTGTCCCGTTGGTGTTAAAATATTCTCTTTTTTTGTCCCGATCCATTTATATAAAAACCTGTCTGAAAATGAGCTGATCAGATTTTGGCCACTTTCTGATGTGACAATGTTTTCTTGGATTGTGCAACTATTAGCCCCCCCCCCCCCCCCCAACCAATCATCTCTCAGAGGGGCGTGGCCAGCAGCTCATTAGCATTTAAAGCTATAGACACAGAATCAGCCCTTTTTGAAACAGGGCTGAAACAGAGGGGTTTATGGGATGCTGCAATGATCTGTTTGGTGTTTCAACCAAACACTTCAGAGACATGTATTTGTATCGGAGATCTATAATATATTGTTGAAAAATAGTATAATAGGGGACCTTTAAGTGAAGTTATTTCAGGGAGGAGAAGGTCCATCTGAGTAATGGATAGGGTAGAACTTGTGGGCGAAACCAATCATGTGATACACAAACGTGAGCAGATTGTACTAAGAGATAAGAAGACAGTAGCATATCCAGCAGTTTTTACTTGCGAAACAACTACTTTCTACCTGTTCCACACTTTTATCATGTTATAAGGATGTTGTTAACATCAATTACTCGTTATATGTAATTTCCTTGTAACCTTCCTCTTCCTGACCTGACCTTGTTGAACTGACATCTGTTAGAAAGGGATGGATGGTGGCTATGTTGACTATGTGTCAGGATTCGGGAAAAGGTAGTACCCAAATCCAGAATAAAAAAGATAAAGGAACAAAAAGGCGAGCTTTATTTTGTAAAGCTGATGACTGAAAAAACAGGTATGACGAGGTAGCATCAAAACAAAAACTGACCGTGAACAACATGGAGGGAGATAGGAAAGACAATTAACCGACAAGGAGCACAGGGGAAGACAAGACTAAATACAAAGAAGGGTAATCACAGGACAAGACACAGCTGGGCAGGGGAGGCAGAAACACAAGGGCAACAGGTGAACACAATCAGACAATCAGACATAGGAGGGCAAACACAGGAAGGAAGACAAAACACAGGGAGAACAGAATTGCAAAATAAAACCCATGACAAGACAGACAAAACTAAAATCGTCACATAAAACTAAGATCGTGACACAAAAAGAAATCTGCCTTTTATTTGTGGATCTTACTACAATCATGTTCCTGTACTCTCTGATAAGCATGTTTCCTGGTCTGCCTGCCTCCTTTTTGACAAATGCAATCTCACTGTAACACTGGCAACAAACAGGTTACATTGGCGGAAGAACCATGCCAGGGAACATAGACAGCGAGACCCTGGAGAGGGTAGGCAACAACAAAAGGGCAGCGAGGGATTAGACACAAGTGTATAGGATCAGGCTGGGGCAAACAATCACAAAAAGGCGGGAAAACACAAAGACAGGATGTAAAGCCAGACATGGCAAAGACAGTGTTTGTACAAAACCTCAACAGGAAACAGAAAATACAAGATCATGACAAAAAACAGGTAAAATGTCTTCATCCCTCAGTGATACGGTACAGTACTGTTCTCTGTTATGTTACTAGTTTGTATAAATGGGCAGTTTTGTCCTTGAATTTAACCTTAACATCTATTTATTTTTATTCAGATCCTTCCAACAGTGGCCTCAATTTATCTTCTTCTGTCCTTTACTCCTCAGTCTGCGTCTTTGAATGTCTCTACGGTTTTATCTGTTTAACTTAAAGGGCACCTATCATGCAAAATGCACCTTTGTACGTCTTTTATACATGATTATGTGTCCCCGGTGTTCCAGGGAACTCGCCAAGTGTCAGAAAACACAACCCTCTCTATTTTCCTCCTTCGCCAAATCTCTAAAAAAGGGGCTGCAACGGATCTGAAAAAAATGGATCCACATTCCGACACTTTTCTACGTCACAAAGACGTACTCCGCTTATTGGTCAACTCTCCACCTATCAGGGGAATGAGCCACGGCCGTGCATTGCCAAACCTCTCATTCGCATACAGGCTATCAGCAGGCTACCGCAGTCACATCTGTGTTTCTGCCTGCTATTGCCAGGATGTCTAAGCCAGTTAAACCACGGACATGTTTATGAACTTCTCTCAAGTCCAACACGGATATGCCTCCAAACTAATGCTACACCCGGGATCAATACCAACCATCCGGGACCAGGCTAGTGAGGACACATCCAATTCTGTTTTTATTTAGCGGTGTTTTTCCTGATAAAGCTATCTCTTGCTTGTAGCATGTAGCTTAGCCGTATCAATGTCGCCTCAACCCCAACTAGTAATCGGTTAGGTGTTTATATGTTCTTGTAACATTTTATTTTGTACGCTCCGCAGTCTTTGCTTTGTCTTTTATTTTAATTATCAGGCATTTGCGAACATGTTCAGACTGCCGTAATGGCGATCTGTGTGAAGGCTGTAAAGCCACGCCTGGCCTAGCCGATAACACAAGTATTTATTCTCCTATGTATTAGTATTTTGTATCCTCTAAAAAATCATATTGAGTAAGTTATAATAACAAACGTAATCTTCTGGAGGTAAGTGCCGTTTTTTCCAGCGTTATGTAAAAGCTTTTGTGATTGTAGTCTGTAAGAACATCATATATCATCGATCTGTAAGCTAAGCTAACCTACGCTACGCTAACTCACGCTACGCTAAGCTAAGCTAATGAGACATGCCGTTTATTGCAGCGTTATATGTAAAAGCTTTTGCATGTTTACTTGTGTGCGCACATGAATATAAATGGGGGTGTGTTAGGATACAACACTGTATGTATGTATGTATGCGAGGGGACACACACCACGAGTAAAACGGAGCTAAAGCCCTGGTATGTTGTTGTTGACGACATGCATTTACTAATCTCAACCACTTTTTTTGTTGTGCTTTTTTTAACATTGCACAGGCTACGTGGCCAACTTGATGGACCTCATCTTCGACCGAGTCTTTGTGGACCCTGCACCATTATGAGCAACCTGACAGGGAGGAGGTCATCGCCGGGTATGCTACACGGTTCAGTTTGGCTGCTGTCTGAACCTAACATAGACATTTCACGGATCAGAGGACAACGCAGGCCGGAATCACCACTCTGATCCTCTCTCCATGGGTTCAAATAACCGTTGATTTTGACAATAAAGTTCCGAGTTGATATCAAATGTGTCGTGATTATTCATGTTTGGATGGGTAAAGAATATTCTGATTTCAAAAGCATAAGGTTGTGTGTGGACTTTTTTTGTCATACACATGGGTGCGTTATGCCATTGCTGTGTAGTATATAATAGTACAATGACAGAATGAAAGATTGCATAAAGCCATATACACCAGTATTTATTTCCATGAACAATATTAGCATTCGTTTTACAATTTCAGTCAAAACAAACCACTCAGTGCTCTATTTGCCTCAACTGTAGTCCAACTGTGTTCAGCTCTGTAAATATTCAATGCATTCTGCAGGGAAAACACATTTAGGCACACAATCCAGGATGATCCACCGTACAGGTTAGAGTCCTCATGTTCCTGCATCCGTCTTTACACCTAGTGTGATAAACATATATTGAATGACATGTGAAAAATGTATTCTCTAAACAGACAACTTAGTGAAGCTAATGTTACGTATGGTATCTCCATGCAGCACATGCTCCGGTTCAGAAGGCATCGTGGCGCAAGTTGCACATGTACCCCTTTAGAAAGAAGTCAATAACTGAGCTTTTAAAACACATGAAACACACATTGCTGACAACTGAGATGTTTGCACCTCCACCAAAACCTCCGCTGCTTCAGTTTCTGGATCAAATTGATAATATGCTTGAACACATGCATTGCTCTGAGATGACATGTGTATTCCACACTCGTAATCACAGCAAGCATGGTAACGTGATTCTCGCCGGCTCTTCTGCAGGGGGCGTGGTCAGCTGCTGCTCAGAATTTTCATAGGCAGGTTTGGAATAAAGCGAAAATGAGCGAAACGAGGCATGGCTAAAAAATGATCTGTTTGGTATTTTGGAAAATAAAATGTATAAATATACCTTATATAGGTATGGTCATACACTATATCATTTAAATATAGCATGATAGGTCACCTTTAACCATTCCTCTGACGTTAAAAGTTACAGTGCTGCAACATGGCAGTGCCCTTCCCACAAAATATATAACCGGGATTTTTTTACTTTAAAATAACTGTTGATCAGATTCGAAATCCATTTAGTTAATCGGCTTTACTTGGTTGCTTCTTTTCAACTTTCGAGTACCTAAGTTATGATGGTTGCACAAATAACCACTGAGGATTCTGGAGAAAAACAGCCAACTCTCACTATTAGTAAGAAACAGGGAGTTATAGACCTGTTATGGTGCATTTCCACTGCAGCGGGTAGCCCCGTTTAAGCATCCTTAATCGTCCTCAAGCGGCCAGGCCAGTTTTTGGTGGCCTTTCCATATAGCGTAGCACCGGCTAGCGGGTACTTTTTCCCTCTTTTTCTGGCCCCATAAAATCGTGGTTCTATCAGGCCAGGGCCAGGGCTGAACTAGTGACGTCAACACTCTCGACTGCTGATTGGTCAGAGAGAATCGTCACAAGATCGTGCGCGAGATCATCCCTAGCGTCGCATATATATCTAGAAGCAAGCTTGTAGCATTTTTATACACAGCATTTTTGTAAACGGAGGAGCTACAAAAATGGCAACGTCAAAGAAAAGCACACCGTGGTCGACCGAGTAGGTGATGACGTTCCTACATCTCATTGGGGATGATAAAATCCAGCGGGAGCTCGACGGGAGCCCCGCCTACACTGAGTTGCTACCCCAGGTCCTAAACTGTAATGGAAATGCGCCACGGCCTCGGACGGCCAGCGAGGCAGCCCGAGGCCTGAGCGAGGACGCTTAGGGACGCTTAAACGGGGCTACCTCGCTGCAGTGGAAATGTGCCATTATAGTCAGGTGTATTGACCCATTCAATCACCCAAACCACCTTATAGGGTTTTCTACTCATGTGTTTAGTTTGTCATCAATCTTTCACTGAGTTTTAGGGGTAACTTATCCACAAATGTGGTCTCTAGTATCTCTAATCTGTTCATCCACTTGTTGACACATTAAAAAAGAATCATGTCAAATATATCTGTCCTCGTCTAAAAGAGGAAAGGGAGAATGAGAAGGGAGAATGAGAAGGCAGAATGCCCGGCTCCACAGGGCACTGTGAGCACAACATTAGCATTCCACCCTGGCACAGAGGCAATACTGAACATCTAAGGAAGAGCCAATTGATTTTTGATGCAATTCTCTTGTTTCATCCTCACGGCTGAATTATGTGGCTCTATGTGTTTATCCATCTACTAAAGTATGAGCCCTTGATGATCCCGGTCAAGCCATAGGAAAATAACTAAGGAAATTGGAAATGCACATCTTCCTGAATAACATTAAAGGGAGTGACAATACCACGCTTACTTTCATTTATAGTGATGGTGCTATCTCATTTTTTTCCATTACCACAAGCGTACTGTTCTAATCTCAGGCGGACGGGCGGGCAAGTGGGTGGATTTGTGCATTTCTGTATGGTGAGCCAAAAATAGATAACTAATAGGTAAATAGAAGCATCAAAGCAATATGCTGCTGGGCTCAGAGAGCAAAGGCTCATTAAAGGGGCTTTGGCTGAGGAGTAGCCGGAAAGACATGCCAAGTTAGACTCCCGCTGTGACAGACATTGCTCTTTAGCTATTAATCAACAGGCTGAGAAATTGAAAGGACAGCGAGTCACTAATGGAATCATTTGTCTCACTGTGAGAGAATTTTTTGCAGCATGGCTCCCAGCATCGTCTCATCCAGCGCCTTTAGTCATTCTCTGTCTAACTCCATGGCTCCCAGGAGCATCTCATCCTCTGACTTGAGTGATTCTCTGTCAAATGCTTGTGTTCTTCTTATGCATATTTATTTTAAAGACCGCATACATATAATACAGTATGATTTATTGCTTATTAAATTGTGTTAGATGTTGTTCTTTTTTGTAATTACCATCATTGTAATTTGTGGTCGACATTTTTTTTTTATGACGGAGCTGGAAAATGAATGATGGCGCACATTACCATGTGTTTTACTTTGCTACTAACACACCTCATCTCAACACTAAATCAAAAGGGGGAATTTGATTTGATTTGATTCGTGTGTTTATGTGTGGGAGTGGTCAGACGTAATTTGAAAACCATGGACCTCATCAAACCTTATAGTGACATCATTAAACAGATTTGCTATTCTACAGTAAATTCTTGAATGTTTATTTTTTGGAAATACAGACAAATGATGATCCTGCGGAATTTCATCAATTAAGAGAAACACTTCAATGTGTCTTTCCAGAGAACATGAAATAAGTTGTTTAACTTTGAGGACCTTGAAGGAGCATATGAATTGCCATTCCAAACTGCAAGTAAAGAACAGTATTTCTCAAAAACTGGAATCATTTTAATTGATGACTAAAAACCAAATCTTATAATGACTCTGGTTGACCGGTGACCAAAAAGCTATTTTCCACATGTTTGTATGTTGAGACATCCCTATTTTGAAGTCATTGAAAGAGATATATTTGCAAAATGAACATCCAAGAAACATCCTTTCTTGTAGACAGAGATTTTGTTTGTTTTTCTCGCGGTTGAGTTGCTGCAACTTCATGGCTGCCTTGTTTAGACCAGTAACAGCTGATGATGCTAAAGTTGGTTAGGATATTGATTGAAACATCTGCTATCCACCCTGGAATTTAGAGAAGGACACAGAGGATGCTGGCTAAACCAAAGAGATGAATGAGAATATATGGCACCAGATTTATGGAGTAAAGGAGATATATGCTGTGTCTTCACCTGTCATGGGCAACGTAAGATCACTGGCTAATAATGGACATGCTAACATTGTTAGCCAGGAGTCAGGCGGAATATCTGGAGTGTGGTTTAATGTGCTTTACGAAAACATGGCTGCACCAAGTTATATCTGACAACAGAGTTTCCACCAATGAATTCCTGACTGTTCGGGCAATGTTTCCATTAACAACGTTTCCTTTGTTGGCTTCCAGACTGTTTGAACAACACGGATTGTACCGGGAGCTTCACAATGTCTTCTGAGGTCCCTGTTCTTTGGAGGACGTCCTACCCGTTCCTGTTCCTAAGACGCTGTTTTGTATAGATCGCTGTGTAGCAGTGGCTACAAGGACTTTTATTGAAAATGTGTTTAAACAAATATGTATATATTAATATAATACAAATATATATTTAAATTTATTTTCTAATATGGTGCCACTGTCAAGAATGTTGTCATAGGATTGATCAAGTATTTAGATTGATTGAAAGAGGTCAACTAACGAGAACTTAGCTCTGACTATCCATCCATCCATCTTCTTCCGCTTATCCGTGGTCGGGTCGCGGGGGTAGCAGTTCCAGCAGAGAGCCCCAAACTTCCTTTTCCCTGGCGACATCAACCAGCTCTGACTGGGGGATCCCAAGGCGCTCCCAGGCCAGCGAAGAGATATAATCCCTCCACCTGGTCCTAGGTCTACCCCTTGGTCTCTTCCCAGCTGGACGTGCCTGGAACACCTCCCTAGGGAGGCGCCCAGGTGGCATCCTAACTAGGTGCCCGAACCACCTCAACTGGCTCCTTTCGACGCGAAGGAGGAGCGGCTCAACTCCGAGTCCCTCCCGAATGACCGAACTTCTCACCTTATCCCTAAGGGAGACACCAGCCACCCTGCGGAGAAAACCCATCTCGGCCGCTTGTATCCGCGATCTCGTTCTTTCGGTCATGACCCATCCTTCATGACCATAGGTGAGGGTAGGAACGAAAATGGCCCGGTAGACAGAGAGCTTTGCCTTCTGACTCAGCTCCCTTTTCGTCACAACGGTGCGGTAAAGCGACTGCAGTACCGCTCCCGCTGCTCCGATTCTCCGGCCCATCTCACGCTCCATTGTTCCCTCACTCGAGAACAAAACCCCGAGATACTTGAACTCCTTCACTTGGGGTAAGGACTCATTCCCTACTTGGAGTGGACAATCCATCGGTTTCCTGCTGAGAACCATGGCCTCAGATTTGGAGGTGCTGATCCTCATCCCAGCCGCTTCACACTCGGTTGCGAACCGATCCAGTGAGTGCTGAAGGTCGCAGACCGATGAAGCCATCAGAACCACATCATCTGCAAAAAGCAGTGGTGCAATCCTTAGCCCACCGAACTGCAGACCCCCCCCCCATGACTACGCCTCGAAATCCGATCCATGTATATTACAAACAGGATTGGTGACAAAGCGCAGCCCTGGCGGAGGCCAACCCTCACCGGAAATGGGTCCGACTTACTGCCGAGGAGCCGGACACAGCTCTCGCTTTGGGAGTACAGAGATTGGATGGCCCTGAGTAGAGACCCCCTCACCCCATACTCCCGCAGCACCTCCCACAGTAACTCCCTGGGAACCCGGTCATACGCCTTCTCCAAGTCCACAAAACACATGTAGACCGGATAAGCGTACTCCCAAGCCCCCTCCAGGATCCTTGCGAGAGTAAAAAGCTGATCCGTCGTTCCACGACCAGGACGGAATCCGCATTGTTCCTCCTCAATCTGAGGTTCGACAATCGGCCTGACCCTCCTTTCGAGTACCTTAGAGACAGTTTTCCAGAACAACTTTGGTGCCGCCCGAAAGTCCTTTTCCATGTCCTCTCCGAACTTCTCCCACACCCGCTGCTTTGCCTCGGCCACGGCTGAGGCTGCTGCCCTTCGGGCCTGTCGGTACCTTGCAACTGCCTCGGGAGTCCCCCGGGATAACAAATCCCTGAAGGCCTCCTTCTTCAGTCGGACGGCTTCCCTGACCACCGGTGTCCACCAGGAGGTTCGAGGGTTACCGCCCCTTGAGGCACCTAGGACCTTGAGACCACAGCTCCGCGCCGCGGCTTCTGCAATAGAGGCTTTGAACACCGACCACTCTGGTTCAATGTCCCCAACCTCCACAGGAATGCCCGAAAAGCTCTGCCGGAGGTGTGAGTTGAAGGCCTCCTGAACCTGGGCCTCCTCCAGACGTTCCCAGTTCACCCGAACTACACGTTTGGGCTTACCAGGTCTATCCAGAGGCTTCCCCTGCCACTCGACCCAACTCACCACCAGATGGTGATCAGTTGACAACCTCCGCCCCTCTCTTTACCCGAGTGTCCAAAACATACGGCCTCAGGTCCGATGATACGATAACGAAATCGATCATGGACCTTCTGCCTAGGGTGCTCTGGTACCACGTACACTTATGAGCATCCCTATGTTCGAACATGGTGTTTGTTATGGCCAATCCATGACTAGCACAGAAGTCCAGTAACAAACCACCACTCCGGTTCAGATCAGGGGGGCCGTTCCTCCCAATCATTCCCCTCCAAGTGTCTCCATCATTGCCCACATGTGCGTTGAAGTCTCCCAGCAAGATTAAAGAGTCCCCTTCAGGAGCCCCATACAGGACTCTTTCCAGGGTCTCCAAGAAGGCCGTATACTCTGAACTGCTGTTGGGTGCATAAGCACACACAACAGTCAGAGTTTTCCCCCCATAACCCGCAGGCGTAGGGAGGCAACCCTCTCGTCCACTGGGGTAGACTCCAACAACGAAGCACCCAACCGGGGACTTGTGAGTATCCCCACACCCGCCCGGCGCCTCACACCTTGAGCAACTCCGGAGAAGAATAGAGTCCAACCCCTATCCAGAAGTAAGGTTCCAGAGCCGACGCTGTGCGTAGAGGTGAGCCCAACCAGATCCAACTGGTACCGCTCCACCTCCCGCACAAGCTCCGACTCCTTCCCCCCCAGAGAGGTGACGTTCCACGTCCCCAAAGCCAGCTTCTGTCGCCCGGGTCTAGTCCGTCGAGACCCTCCGCTTTCACTGCCACCCTTCTGGCAGCGCACCCGACCCCATCGTTGTTTCCCGTAGGTGGTGGGCCCGCGGGATGGAGAAGCGGAGGTGTTGCCCACGTTGCCTTTTCGGGCTGGGCCCGGCCGGGCTCCGTGGCAAGCCCGGCCACCAGACGCTCGCCGACGAGTCCTCCTTCTGGGCCTGGCTCCAAAAAGGGACCCCGGGCTTCCTCCGGGCCGGGTATCCTCACTCCTTGTGTCGTCTTTCATGAGGTCTTTTTGAACCAATCTTAGTCTGGCCCCTTGCCTGAGACCAATTTGCCATGGGAGACCCTACCAGGAACACAAGGTTCCAGACAACACAGCCCCCAGGTTCATCAGGGCACACAAACCTCTCTACCGTGGTAAGGTGCTGGTTCTTCAGAGAGGTTACACCTACACACTCCCCTGCGTGATGGAGTGAACTCCGTGGAGTGACACATGAGGCTCCCTCCTATCAGATAGCTCTGACTATTGTAACCTAATAGAACTAAACAAATTGAAAAACCCTGACAAAGACAAACTCACCTGACAAATACAAAATCAATATCCCGAAGTTTCCCAGTTCATCAAAAACCATCCACATCGAACGGAAACAACTTTTTACTGAACTCACCAACATGAAACATCTAGCGTTCCTTAATCAGTTCCAGAATAGACTGCTGCTGCTGACGGATCCTCTCCACAGCAAATGTTATCTCCAACTCGGCTTGTTATTTACTTTGTTATTGCCAAAACATACCCGTGTACCCGAGATTGTGATCTGCCAGTGAGAATTGGCAGATTAAAACGCTACTGTAATGCTATAATAACCGCATCACTCTGTTTTAAGCTTATTGGTGGTGACATGCACCAACGATAAACTTAACGGACTTGTGCCGGCATGATCACGGTCATATCCACCATTGAGGTCACCGAGGACCGGACCTCGGTAATCTTTTCCGAGCTGTGTATAACTAAACTTGTGAAATAACGGCACTAAACAGGGTTCTTTGTAGTACTTCCATTTACTGACGATGGGGGCGCTGCAGAACTACGTAGCCTCAATTAAAGCAAACAGAAGAAGACGACATGTATCAACAAACCACCAGGCCGGACTTCTTCCGCTGTTGTTTCAAATAAGGCACCCCCGTCGTGAAATGCACCCCCAGGCCTGCCGTAAAAAGCGCCCCCTTTGGAGGGTATAGTTGGCGGACTAGTACCAATAAATGGAGCAAGTTTCATGTATGTGACACGTTTATTGTCAGAGATAGCAAGGGGTGCATATCGTGGCAACCAGGTTGTTCATAAAAAGCACCACCCAAAATAAAAAAAATTATATTTATCCCACCCTCAAGCAGTTGATGTAAAAATAAACAATACATTGTAAAGCACAAGTACAAGCAAAAGTATACAGACAGGACGTCACAATTAAATAAAAACATATATTAAATAAAAATAAGTGACGAATGAATGCAAAATCCAGGATTCGACAACCCAAACATCAAAAAGACAACATAGAATAGCGGACTATACATTCAAATGCACGTTCCCGTGTCAAGGGATGCATTTCACGACGAGGGTGCATAATTTGACACAACACCGGAGCAGCGGAGGAGTGATGAGGTATCTAGAGATCTGAGTCCAGCGGGCTGCTTGTGTTTCTGTTCATCAGGACATCATATGACCAGCAGCAGGCGCGCCGGATTCATTTTAGAAGTGGGGGGGCCCAAAAACGTGTGTGTGTATGGCCCAATCCCAAACCACGCCCTACACCCTACACCTACACACTCCCCTGCGTGATGGAGTGAACTCCGTGGAGTGACACATGAGGCTCCCTCCTATCAGATGGAGGGAGTAAATACAGCGGCAAGCTTTGGGACAAACTCCCCTCTCTCCGGCAGAAACAGGAAATGCCGTAACTGTATGTAACAACGGTTTCAAATCAGCATCTGTGACGAAGGTAACTTTATTAGCGTGATTGCACAGTACCGTTTGTCATGGCATATTTGCACATTTGATGTAATTTATACTAATTATTGAGATAGTATTTATTAAAGGATTAAACCGTATTGATTGAAATGTCGTCTGGCAGGTGCTGGTCGGGTCCTCGGCTCCGCCTGACAAGATAGGGGAGTTAGCGAGAGCGCCGAAAGTGCTTATGCTGGTGTAGAATGACAGCGGTTAAGAATAATCCGGGTGCAAATAATATGTGGGGGTGTAGACATCATAGCGTTAAGTGGCATTAATTGTTCAAGTGCTGACTGCGTTTAGTTGGGTTTGTATGTGTGTACTTCTGTTCAGTTATATGTTTGTGTTTGAAAAGTGTTCCCCCTCCCGTTATGTCTGTTGCTGGATTGTGTGCACCTGGTGCCCTGTGTTGTCTCCTCCCCCCTCACCTGTGTCTTGTTGTGCTGATTAGAGTGTGTGTATTTAGGCTCTGTTTTCCTTGTCTGTTAAGGAGGGCAGGGAGTGTGTGTGAGATCTTGGTGGCAGCAGGATTGAGGCTGTGTGTGTAATGTGTTCATGTTTTAATAAATGCCCACACCGGGTTGTATTTTTGGACATTCTGCCTCTGCCTCCTTGCTTGGTCGGGCTGCTCAATTGTCAGCGTCACAGCATCTCTTTGACAAAAAATGTAAATTAATAACTCAAATAAAACTCCAAACATCTTTAATTGTGTTACTTTTTTGTAAAGCTCTTTTATTTTTAAACCTGATGTTTATAAGCTTCTTAGTTTTTGCAACAGTCTGTAAATATACACAACTTTATGATAAAATGCACACATTTATCTTTTTCTAGACTGTATGATTCTAAGTTAAAAAAATATGAGGTTATCATGAGGTTGTTAACATCGCAATTTATCAGTATCGTTTAGTGGTTTTGCAAAGAATTAACCACTCTCTGTTTTTGTACCATTCTGCGTTGAAGTACCTTCTCTTTGCCCAAATAATCTAGCGGTCTCCTTTTTTCGACAGTTAGCTGTACAGCTTTACCCGCCACAATGTCCCGACAACAAACCTCCATGCAGTCGGAACCAGCCTGTTTCGGTTCAACGACGGCGGTGTTGACAGTCTCTGCGGCCGCAGAGCTGCTGCTTTTAGGTTCATCTGGCTTCACTGTTTCTATGATTGATGAAGGTCCAGGCTCCGGAGATGTGGATGTCAGGGATGCGACCTTCCAGTTGTTAGATTTAAGTTTAGATTGACTGTATTTAGTTTTCTTCTGCGCTGGTTCTTCTGACATGTTTGCAAGTGTATATATTCTTTCTATCTAGGTTAACGGCTGACACACACAGAACACGCAACAAATAAAGTAAACAACGTAACAAATAAAAAAATCTAAGCTTTTTTTATTGGTTGTAATTTACATGGATACATTTGAATGGTGTGACAATGTCCTATTTGATAACAGGAAGAATATGTACATTGTATGTACATATTCTTCCAGTTATGTCTGCCTGCTTTATTTTACCTAATGCAAAGTGACCAGCTCCATCGAAATCAGTCGCATTGACCCGAAGACACATTTTGAGTTGTATGTTGGAAAGAGGAGATTCCTTTCTAATATCAGGATTGTTTTTGTACTCCTAATATTAGCAAAAATATGAGTCGTCATTTTGAGAAAAAGGCCTTTAAAATGTCCTCTTCTCTGGATCGATCTGATTGATTATTAGCGGAGTAAATGATCAAAATACTACGAGGGAAGATATTTTCATTTGGATTACTGGTCTTGGGGAAGCCCACAAGTGTGTGTGTATACGTGTGTGTGTTTGTGTATTTTTGCGTTTGTGTGTATTGTGTTTTTTTCCCGGGGAAAACCCTCACGAGAAACACCGGCTGTTGTTATGCCTGCTGTGACGTTAAGTTACTCCGTTCTCCGCTTGTAATTATGCCGAAGCTTCAAAGTTGTATTTATCATCTGAATTTGCCGAAACAAGTTTAATATTCTGAAAGCCAAGACTTTGTTTATTTGAAATCAGATAAAAACAAGCTGTAACGGACCCTGCCGTGTTATCTATGATTACTATATTCCTTAAATTCATAATTTCAGCGGGAGGGAGTGGGAGCGGCGCTGTGGAAGAGCAGAGTGGCGAGTGAGAGACGAGCTGTCATACAAGCCCTTTACAAGCTTAAACAATGCCTGTAGCTAATGAAATTGAATATAACAATCAAAAATAAGAAAATATACACAGCTAGATCAGATCGCGTTTTAGATGTGACTTTAGAGTAGAGGGGAATTATTGAAACGGGATTTGTAGAGTGTTCCGCGGCATTTGCCGCTGCGAAAATGTGGGGCAGGGCTGAAAAGTGGGGGGGGGGGGGGCGCTTCCGGCACCCTTAACCAGCAGATCCTGTGTGAACGCTCTATGTTAGTCAGTGGACGTCCGACAACATGCACACTAACTTATATTGCAGCTATAGGATAAACTTTGGTTTAAATTGCGTGAATAAACTAGCTAGAGAACTAACGTTAATTACATTCATCCAATGTCAGAAGGATTACCTTTTAACAAACCTTGTAATGCTTTTCTTTCATTTCAATTTGAGTAAAACATTGAAGATATAACATTGTATTTGTTAAACTAATAAAGTATGCACAGTCATTTTTCTTCTCTCATCCATTTATTCAGGGACATGAACCAGCATGGCAGTGCTGTGTAATCAAACAATGAGACATATAGCGCTCCGCGCTTGCCTATGACGTCACAATGGGACATACCATTACACTTGGAGTAAGGGTGCTATTACAAAGTAATACTTAACACTCCCACTCAACCTTAACTCTATTGGTTACATGAAAACAAAGCAACAATATAATAAGGCTTCTCTTTTGCCTTAACAATGTGAATACACTCGTGCACTTTTAAGTGCCAAACATGTCTTGAGCAAACCTCTTTAGTTGTAGCTTTGTAGCTGGCTTGGTCATGACATCAGCAATCATTAACTCAGTAGGGCAGTACTCCAAAGTTAACTTTCCGTTATTTACAGTTTCCCTAATGAAATGGTACTTAATATCAATGTGTTTGCTCTTTTGCCTGTTTACTGGGTTTTTGGCAAGGGCTATAGTACCTTGGTTGTCCTCGTACATCTTTGTTTGTGCATACTGCTATGTGTCTATACCTTTGAGTAGCTGATCTAAATAGATACATTCTTGTATAGCTGATGCTAAAGACATGTATTCTGCCTCACAGGTGGATAATGCCACTGTTGGTTGTGTCTTTGTTTTTCCATGAGATCAGAGAGCTTCCTTTACTTAGACTGACACAATATCCTGATGTGCTACGCCTGTCTGTTGCATCTGATGCCCAGTCAGCATCACAGTACACTTTTAGACCTAGTGCCTCTCTGGCATTTCTCTTAAAGCATAACTCCTGTTCTGTTGTGCCTTTTAGATATCTGAACACATGTTTTACTGTGTTCCAATGTTCCTCTGTTGGTTCAGCCAAGTGCTGAGATAGTTTACTGACCACAACACCTATATCTGGTCTAGTACATGTGGACAAGTAAATTAAACTTCCCACTGCCTCTCTGTATTTAGTTGGGTCTGTCAATTTCTCAGAATCAACTGTTTGTTCAAGTTTTGGCTCACATGGGGTCCCCCTGGCCTTGCAATCCTGCATTTCAAATCTCTCTAGGATTTTGCCTATATATTTCTTTTGAGACATTTTAACTTCACCTTCTGTTTGGTAAAAATCAATTCCCAGGAAATGTTTCAACTTTCCCAGGTCCTGGGAAGGTCAGAAAGCATAATCTGTACACCTTCCAGTACATTTGTGTTGCTTGCTGCTACGATCAGGTTGTCAACCCATACAATCATGATGACCTTTTCATCATGTTCCTCTCTTGTATACACACAATGATCAGCTGGATTCTGTATGAAACCGTTCTCACTCAGACATGTGTGTATCATAGCATTCCAGTTTCTACCTGATTGCTTAAAACCTCTTAAGCCCTGAGCCTGTTTTTCAGGTTTCAGGCTCGAAAATGCTATGCCCAAAACAAATGACTATAACTTAACTTCTAAAAGGGTTATATGAATAATTTATTTTATCAAAGCAAGGTTACATCTGTGAGTTGGATGTTGAAGTGTCAGAATCAATATAGATGTTTCTGTGTCAGAGTAAATTCAGATGGAACATAGTAAAAAAGGTAAATTCTTACTTCCGCCTAAAAACCCATTACTTATAGTGAAAACCACCCTTGAATGATGGTATGGTAGACTAAAAGCTTTAGGAATCCAAAGTATAACATATAATAAGTACCCTGTATCAAGATTGAGGCAAAACAAGTTAAATGTGACCTTTTTAGAGAGGTTTAGCAAAATGTTGTCCAGGCAGACTGACCTTTGGGCACATTTGGATACCATCAGTGCCATTTGACCTATCACTATAGGTAATCGTTCCATCCAAATACAAGTGTTTTTATAACATTTTTTTAAATTACATTTATTTGTTTTATGTAAATGGTGTGTGTGTGTCTGTGTGTGGACTTTGCCACAGTCCTTACATGTTTATCACCCGACTAACACTTCTAGGAAGGTTTACTGACACAATAACAATTAGGAAACAGGATACATTTGTCTCCAACAGGAGCAGATTTATTTCAAAAATAACACACTAAAAAACTACACTAAAACCGAAATAACACCACAAGCTTTTTTTTTGTAAACACTGGCAAAAAAGAAAAAATGTACACAACCTGAATGTGTTTAGTGTTTTTGAATTGAGACACCAGGCACTTAGTGCAGTAGATAGGTCTTCACCGTTGTGTTGCCAGCATCCTGAGCGCGGTGGCATCTTCCCCATAATACTTGGGAATGCATACGAGTGATGGGGGGGGGGGGGGGGAGTGGTGGTGGTGCTGCAGGAACTTCACCCCTCATATCTGCAGCAAGCTGCTCCCTGAAGGACTTCTGGGTGTGTGGCTTCGTCCTGCCGGGGTCACAACTCATCTTGTGCAGCTCCTTGTGGAGAAGGAAGCTGTTCACCACTGCAATGTCTAGAAAATGGTACCATTTCATGGTTTTGTGGTCAACGCTGTAGTACCCAATCAAAGCATCGGACACATCCACGCCACCCATGCTTCTGTTGTAGTCCACCACAGCGTCAGGAACGGTAACAATCTTAGTCTGCCACACACCAGCCCGTTTCACTTTCCTCCTGACAGTCTGTCCACTGAATCAGAAGATGCAGAGGGAGGCTGAGTTAGTACTGGTGCAGACATCCAGTGGCGTAACTTGGATGTTGATGGCTCTGGGGCAACTGTATGCTGATCTGATGCACGTCGTAGCTCGGATGAGGCAGATGTTGATGGCTGTGATCCAGAAGCCATTTGATACTCGTCTTCATCACTGTGAAAACAAATGTGGAAAAAAACAATTACTTTGATTACTTAACTGGCTTATTCTTTCAAAATTGTAACTCAAATCAGAAATATACATGTATACACATATATATATATATATATACACACAGCAAAAACCACAGTGTACATTGTACTCTATAAGAGTACATTTAACACCAGTCTCGGGGTGTATATAGGTGCAAGAGTTTGGTGTTCTCTGAACACTGTAAAAAGTGTAAAATATAAACTCCAAATAAAGAGTTAGATTTGAACACTTTGGGAGTCAAAATATACTCTACACTGCAAAAATCACAGTGTACATTGTACTCTATAATAGGGATGGGAATTTGAAAGCAAATGTATATTCGAATATTCGACCCCTCAAAAAACGGTTTATCGGTTAACCGAAATGTACATATCATATATAAAAAAAATTGGGTAAAAAAATCAAACATTTATTTCCAATTTTTTTTTTTTTTAAACATTTTTTGGGGAAATAAATACATGTTCAAATAAGTATAGAAACCAAGTCGAATTCGTCAAATGTATTGAACTGGTGATCACAGTTTGACAGCTATAGGCCTACAGCAGGGCTATTCAACTTCATTAGCAAGTGGGCCAAATAGGAAAATCACTGGGGGTTTGTGGGCCACACAATACTTTGTCAAGGAATCACTTGACTCCATTACAATGATGCTAGTAGTCCCTGTACTTTCCTTCTCCGTTCCTCTGAGCCCACGGGAAAACTGGCAGAAAACGAGCTGTGATTTGAGTTGTAGTGTCGCTCTACGTTGTATTCTTTCATCACGGATATACTTTCGTTGCACAATTAACACACCGGTTTATTACTTGTTGCGGCTGGCAAAGTAAATGCATATTTGTCATCCATTCATTCTGGAATTGGCGATTTTCCGAATCAACTTTACCTTTCTTGGGCTTGGACAGAGACATTTTGAAGCTGTTGTTAACTAAAGTACTTTCTCTGTGGCCCGCGAACCTAGTGTGTAACGTGAGTTTGACTGAGCCAATGACAAGTGAGGACACAGTGCGGGTTTTTTTTTTAATGAGCAGAGCGCGGCAGGCAGAATAATGAATTCAAAATCATTCAAATTAATGGAAAAACCAGCGTTTTCGCTGCATCGTCGGATTTAGTGTGATCAGACATTAGTTGTATTTATGCTATTACACATATGCCATTTCGATTTGCAGTCATCCTCTTGTGGGCCAGAGAAAAGTTCTGAAGGGCCTGATTCGGCCCGTGGGCCGCTAGTTGAATAGGCCTGGCCTACAGCATTACCTAAACTATACCTTTCATAAGGTGCATATTTATTCATAACTTCACATGTATGGAAATATTTAGTGGGCGGGAGCCTTCAGACCCACTATCTCACTCGCACCATCTCCGTGTCAGACCACGTTATCCCCAAGATGGTGCCGCATGGGGAAAGCTAAGCTAATACGCACACACATACATTCTTTTAAAATGTAAACAGCGCAATAACAATAAAGTTGAATCTAATCTTGACCAGGAACAAATGACTTAGTACATATCTGACATTAACGATTAAACACATGTGTGCATTCTTTATAAATGCAAACCGAGTCAAGCCGACTCCGGAGGGGGCGGTATGCACCTTAAAGTTGTTTGCAATCCGCCAAAAAAACGAGAGAAGAAGAAGACGAAGCCGACTCCGAGCTGTCCGACTTCAGGCGAGCTTTTTGAGACCTCCCGCGGCTGCGATCGGCTATTCTCGTCTACTTTCGAGGCGAGCCGCAACGCGTCTCAAACAAGCCTAGAGGCTTGCGTAAACAGCACGTGAGACAGCCGGAGCCCCGGACTGCAACACTTTATACCTACTCTGCGGCCATGAATGTAATGATGGATTATCAGCAACAATTCTAAAGTGACTAAGAGACATTAGATTAACCTTGAGCAGCGTTTTTATTCCCTTGAACACGACTTTTGATCACAAAACAGCAACGGTAAGCAACCCGGTATCACGGCAAGACGTGAACATGTGACGATTTACCATGCTGGGAGACGTGAAGATGTCACGCTTTCGTCCCTTCAAACATGACAACTACACGGTATTGTTAACCCATGTTAACCAGTGGAGAAATAACCGAAAATACCAAGCAAATGCTACCCCGACGTAATGATTTATTTTGTAATAGCCACACTCGATTACGCCGCTTTTCTTGTTGTCCCAGCTGGTCGATACCTCTTTTAGCAGAAACAGAGGCTACATTAATGTATTAAATCAATGTTAATCCATGCGTGCGTGGATGTGGAATTAACGGACATGACGTTGTGCGATTGAGTTGCCAGGCAACAGCTTCGGTTCATATTAATCTACAAACTCTTCAACTACAACCGTAGTTATATTTAAAAACATGTTAGAAGGCCTCACGAAATACTTTAATGCAAATTCAAATGTAAATGTGAAGGAATGTGTGTATAATAAAATACATCGGTCATAAACTAAACCGGAAAGAGACGTAGGCAAGATCCTCAGCTCGATGATTGGATGGTTTAGCCGCAATGCATGCTGGGATTTGGTGTTTATGTGATGTGAAATCTGAAAACGTTTTTTAAAAATACCATAATACTTTATTCCGAGTGTGCTTGCTTTTCTCTTTGAAAGTCATCACATAACGGCATTGTAATACACGGTTCGGCTGCATTAAATATTACTAGGGCTGTCAGTCGATTAAAATATTTAATCGCGATTAATCGCATGATTGTCCATAGTTAATCGCGATTAATCGCAAATTAATCTCACATTTTTTATCTGTTCTAAATGTTCCTTAGAGGGATATTTTTCAAGTTTTTAATACTCTTATCGACATATGAGTGGACAAATATGCATTATGCAAATGTTCATTATCATTTGAACGATGACAAATATTCTCATGAATATTAAACACAACAACCTCCGAACTGTGTGTGTGTGTGTGTGTGTGTGTGTGTGTGTGTGTGTGTGTGTGTGTGTGTGTGTGTGTGTGTGTGTGTGTGTGTGTGTGTGTGTGTGTGTGTGTGTGTGTGTGTGTGTGTGTGATGGATCGTTGGAGCTATGTGCTACTCAAGGCATATGCTCGAACGGGAGCTGTCTGGACGCTGCAATCATGTTGCGCACTATCCGAGCTGAGTGTGCTGACTTCTCGTACAATGTCCCGCTGTCTGGCTTCCTGCATAATGTCAAGTGCTCGGCGCAGTTGTCGGTGAAATGTTGCTACTCTGTTTTCATTGAAACAGCTCCTTATATCTGTTAGCGCAGCTAGCTAGCACCAGATGCTAACAACAGCAATACACGTAAGGTCTCTCTCTCGCTTGCTCGCGCCACACATACACACACCCTCCCGGTCCTCCCGATGGCCAGTCGGTGCCTGCCGGTGAGCGTGGAAGTGTGGTCTGCTGCAAGCGTACGGCAGGAGCGGGGCTGTATCAGCTTGTAGATGGTATTTTAAACTCGATGCGCTCTGAAACTACGGGGTGACCGAGGACAAAAAATACACATGCGTAAATCGCGTTAAAATAATTAGTGGCGTTAATTTTTTTCGCGTTAACGCGTTATTAACGCGTTAACTTGACAGCCCTAAATATTACATATCTGCCGTAATTCTCTATTTATAGAGCCCTGCTGAGAAGACTTCTAGACAAACAGGAGAACTGCCGCCAAAACTGAAGATGTGAAGTGGATCATAAATATATAAGCAATTAAACAACATCTTCCATTTCTTTTCACACAATACGTCTCCTTGCAGTATCAACACTAATTCGGCTGACTTTTATATTTGATCCAATTGATAGATAGGCTGTATTTACACCATAACGGTGCAGAGCTGATAGAAAGGGACACCTGGTGGTTAAAGCACGTTATTGAATTGTATTATTTTATTATTAGATATTAATAGGAGGATGTGCAAAACAGACAAACTAATAAGGCTTAATTTAAACATTAAAGAGTACTTTAGGTTAAGGTCTTCTTTTGAATAAGAAAAAGCTTTAAGAAGAATATGGAGGGATGAAACCCTCTTGAAACCGCAGGTCCTTCCTTCCTGCAGCGGTCAGACTTTACAACCAGCACTGCCCCTAGTAGACCCTCCTACACACACCACAACACAGACTATAACACCCCTTGCTGCTAAATACAAACCAACTTTGTGCAATATGTGCTATATGTGCAATATATATATGCCATTAATAACTGTATAATTTATACCTGGCCACTAATCAATATATATATATGCCGTTCATAACTGTGTAATTTATACCTGGCTGCTAAACCCTTGTTACTGTTACAATGTATCTTGTATTTTGTAAATTGTGTAACTTGCTGCTGTTAAATACTGTCAAACTATGTGCAATATGTGCTTTATGTGCAATATATACTTTATATACATATGCCATCTTTAATAACTGTAATATATACCGAGCTGCTAAATCCTAAGAACTGCTACAAGGATTTGATTTGTTTTTTATCTGTATTTTTGAAATGATGTAACTTTTTATCTTTTTTTCGCATATTGTTTATTATATTATAACTTAGTACTTTTTTAGCATATTGTTTATTTTATTATAACTTAGTACTTTTTTAACGCATGTAAGATATGCAACACTAAGCTGTCTGTGGCTCTTTCCTGCTGTAACGCTGCACATTTCCCCTCTGTGGAACTAATAAAGGTATTCTGATTCTTTAATGGTCACACATGCAGAGCACACAGCACACAGTGACATTTGTATCTACAGATAAATATTAAGCCGGACAAAGTACTTACCGTCTAATATATTGCTTTCCTGCAATGTTAACTATGTTTAAGCACTTATTTGTTTATTATTAAACTGATATTATACATATGTATTATACTCTTATAAGATGTATGTAGATAGTATAAGAAATGTGCAGAATATGACAGTTTAATGGTGGAGTATACACACATATTGATAGATGTCTTGTAATGCACTGTTGAGGAACTTGCGACCCAAGTTTTTCATCCATTGCATAACTACACTGTAGTTGTGTATAATATGATATGTCAATAAAGCTTTGCTTAGGAAATCTTGAAAGGGATGTGCAAACTAGTCATTATATGGGTCATTCCAGAATTGGAGGACATTCATGTCCCCCATATAAAAAATCTAATAATCCATGCCCAAAATGCTAAAACATGCACTTGTTGTGTAAATATACTTGTCTTGAGACACAATGTATATAAAGTTGTAGAAAAAGTGGTTTTCAAAATATTATTTAAAATATCAAATAGCTCTCGAACATCCCCTAAAATGGCATTTTTCTCTTGTCCCTGCTTCTTGGTGACCTACTTGCATGTCAAATATAACATTTAAAATAGGGATTTGATTGACTTTTTTTGGTATTATTCTATTGATATGTCTCTTGTAATGGTAAATCAATTTGTTAAATCATAAACATATTTTAAATAACAGTAATTTTGCACAGAAGGTGTGTCCCTCAACATGCGTTCAACCCTGTTACCCAAAGCTTTTTAGATTGGCACAGGAAGAGAAACAACTGTAAGTCAGATGACACAGTGGAAGTGACATCAGCAAGCCATGTGCTAGTGCCATGGGTAGACCAAAACTAAGTCCTCTCTTTTATTTTTCATATTTTTACAATCTTTTCAGTCTAAAAAAGAGTGTGGCACTCAACCCTTTACTGATATTATCAGAATAAAGCATATTCATTTCAAAGTTATCTTTCTTGCATTAGATATCCAAGTTTGTCCTTGCCTTGAAGTAGAATTACATGCCACATCTAGCAATAATTCCTGAGGTTAAAGCTCAAATTAGCATTGATTTTCAACCCTGTTACTTTCAACCCTGTTACTATAATTAGAGTAACAGGGGTAATTCTTCATTGGAAAATATACATTTGATGCCTAGCTGGGCAAATCACTTTTTTTGATGGTTTATTGTCTGTTTTTCCTAAATACATAAAAAAATATTATAAAATAAAAGGTTAATTTCTCAAAGATGTTGGTGTCTAAATTGTCCTCCAATTCTGGAATGACCCATATACAGTCTTTAATAACTATTAGTAGAGAATAACGAGTAATGAGTATACTTTATAGGGATCCTATTAATATCTAATAATAAAATAATACAATTCAATAACATTCTTCAACCACCAGGTGTCCCTTTCTATCAGCTCTGCACCGTTATGTTGTAAATAAAGCCTATCTACCAATTGGATCAAATATAAAAGTCAGCCGAATTAGTGTGATACTGCAAGGAGACATATTGTGTGAAAAGAAATGTAAGATGTTGTTTAATTGCTTATATATTTTTGATCCACGTCACATCTTCAGTTTTGGCGGCAGTTCTCCTGTTTGTCTAAAAGTCTTCTCAGCAGGGCTCTATAAATACAGAATTATGGCAGATATGTAATATTTAATGCAGCCGAACCGTGTATTACAATGCCGTTATGTGATGTGACCCAAAGAGAAAAGCAAGCACACTCTAAATACTAAAGTATTATTGTATTTTTTAAAAACATTTACTTTTTAATTTGCATTAAAGTATTTCGTGAGGCCTTCTAACATGTTTTTAAATATAACTACGGTTGTAGTTGAAGAGTTTGTAAATTAAATATGAACCGAAGCTGTTGCCTGGCAAATCAATTGCACAACGTCACGTCAGGTTAATTCCACATCCACACACTCATGGATTAACATCGATTTAATACATTAATGTAGCCTTTGTTTCTGCTAAAAGAGGTATCGACCAGCTGGGGGCAACAAGAACATCGGTGTAATCGAGTGTGGCTATTACAAAATAAATCATTACGTCGGGGTAGCATTTGCTTGGTATTTCCGGTTATTTCTCCACTGGTTAAACATGGGTTAACAATACCGTGTAGCTGTCACGTTTGAAGGGACGAAATCGTGACATCTTCACGTCTCCCAGCATGGGTAAATCGTCACATGTTCACGTCTTGCCGTGATACCGGGTTGACGGTAAGACATAATTATTGTTATGGTTTAGAACACTGTTGTTGTTTTCTTGCTCTGTTTCTGGCTGCTAGCTCAGTGAGTTTGTGTCCTACAGTGATGATACTTATATCAAAATAATCAGCTTTCAGATGATATGTAGTTTGTGCAGAACATATTAAGTTTTAAAGATCGTTTTTGCTAGTTAGCACCGGAAGTAGCATCAGCCTGTTTTCACTAAGGGCTAATGCTAACGCTTCTTGTGAGACTTGTGTTTTGTTTCGGTAAAAATGGCTCATATCGTCAGGTTGCCAGGTTTTTTCCCGTTATTTGAGTATAAGACATATAAGGGGGGGGGTTAAGAGGTTGGCCCAGAGAGACTTTTGCAACTTTCAAACTAGGTTTTCCCTGGTTATTGACTTTTCTTCATAGCCTTCTGGTTGCTCCATATAGATTTCACAATCAATGGGTGCATGCAAATAGGCTGTCTTAACGTCCCTCTGGTGTCAAATGAGTCCCCTCTTGTGCTGCTGCTTTCTGTATGAGTACTCTTACACTTGTCATATCAGCTGTGGGAGAAAATGTCTCTTTGTAGTCTGTTCCTGGTTTTTGACTGTAGCCTTTTGCTACACATCTTGCCTTGTATTTATCTGATCCATCAATGTCACTTTTGAGTGCATAGACCCATCTTCCCCCCACTGCCTTTTTACCTGGTGGCAACTGGGTGAGGTGGAAGGTCTCGTTCTCCTCCAGAGATCGCATCTCCTCGTCCATGGCATTCTTCCACTGCTTTGACTTTTCTGACACTATGGCATCATTGTAGGTTTGAGGGATATCACAGACTGCTCTGTAGCAAAAAGTCCATGCATGTTTGTGCTTTGTCCTCTGCATCCTCAGTCTCAAAATCCTCTAGATGAGTTGGTCTCCTTTTGTTTCTCTGTGGATACCTTTTGGTTACAGTCTCTGTGGCCTTACTCGGCTGTGTACATTCAGTCTCTTCTAGTAATGTCTCAGGCACACAAATCTGAATACCATGACTTGATACATTTTCTACATTTATATCATTGCCTACGGCCCTGGAGTGTGCATCCTCATGACCACATTCTATGTGTGATTCAGATGTTTGTGTTTCCTTTTCTTTTGCGCTTTTGGTTGTGAATTTAACCAACCTGTGCTCTTGCACCTTCTCTGTTTCTGGGTAATACACCAGATAAGCTGGGCTGTTTTTATCATAGCCAATGAAAACCCCTTGCTCACATCTAGAGTCTAGCTTCTCTTTTTCTTTTTCGTAAGCAAAACATGTTGTACCAAATTGTTGCAGTTTGGATACATTTGGTTCTTTGCCTGTGAACAACTCGTATGGCGTTCTTTGTGCGCCTGCTGTAGCACCTGTTTTCTTACAAAGCTGCAGTCTGCATAGCTTGTCTGGTAACCCACTCTCTATCAGTAGGCATCTGCTCATATCATAGAGAGTTCGCCAGCTTCTTTCTGCTGTACCATTTTGGTGTGGTGAATAGGGTGCAGACGTTTTGTGTCTAATCCTATTTTTAGTTAAGAGTGCCTCGGCTTGTAAACTCAGTGCCGTTGTCTGAACGAATACACTTGACTTCTCCATAAGGTGCTATGTCTGCCAAGAACCTTTCTGTGGCTTGCACTGTATCGCTTTTTGACTTCAGAAAATCACGGTGCCTGAATTGTCATCTGTAAATGACTGTGCATATCTGTGGCCTTCTCTGCTCAGTGTTGACATGGGACCAGTTAAATCAGTATGTACTAGCTCTAAGGGTTTCTCAGACTTTCTGTCTGGCTCCCTATTTCTAGTCTGTGTGAATTTTCCCTGTGGACACACTTCACATAACTGAGTAGGCTTAACTGCTGTTCCTTTTATCTCCATGCCTGTCACTACACTTTGTAATTTCTGTACATCTTCATAGTTGCAATGACCCAAAATGTCCTGCCAAGTTTGCATATTATGACATACATACATTTTTTTTTTTCGACATTTTCTTTAACGTTAGCAAGTAATACAAATGTCCACATCTCGTGGATGTCAAACCCTGCTACTGTCCTTGGTAACCATGTGGCTTTTCTCCTTCTTGAAGGTGATTGTCGCTCCTCCATTTGCCGCTCTTGCCACAGAGTAAGATGTCATGTGGGTATGAAGGTATGTACAGTGCATCCCGTAGCGGTGCTCTGTGCTGTCGTCCAGTGTCGTCTAGCAGATGCACGATCGCTGTTCGTCATGCGGTTGTGCTATTCCGCTGCATTTGGTCCCGTCAGCTACTAACTCCACTGAATGGTGTCCCCCTGAAAAGGAATGAGTCATCGAAGCTGTCAAAACATTTCAATATCGTTCACGATGTGGGATAATATTGCTCCAGCGTCCACCCATGATGCCTCTCATTCCAGGGCCGGGACTGGGACAATAGTCAGGCTGGGAATTATACACCCCAGCCCAGTCCACTACGAGTTTTTTGTAGCATCCGTTGCTGGATTATTTGTCAATATTTACAGCGTTGCTGCCATAGTGATAGCCCTCTAAATCTACTACCCAAAATAAACATATGACATGGGTTACTCTTTAACAAAAATTTGCAAATCTATTTAGGAACCTATGTGAACATATTTTAAGTGGGGGTGGACCTCAAATCCTCTAAGGGGGGTCCGGGGGCATGCTCCCCCGGTAAGATTTTTCTTTTAAAATGTTGGACTTAAATGCATCAATCTGGTGCGAGGGGAAATAAGAGACTACACCCATAGAAACAATAACATGTTACATTTAAATAATCATAAAATCATAAGAAAAATGGCCATAACCAATAACATACCATATCCAATATGAAAAAACATTGAAACTTGTTTATTTATTTGTTTTTGGTTCACTTTATAGTTGTGAGTGTGTCTGTGCTCCTGAACCGCCTCTCCTGTCTCCCCCTCTCCTCTTTGACGGCAGCAGCACAGACTAGTTTTAGCTTGCGACAAGTTTTAAATAGTTTCTTACCTTTTTCACCTAGTTAACGTTTTTTTAAATTACTATTATTCCATGCATATTTTACTAATCACTCCCCCCTCAAATGGAATTATGTGTTTACATAAATGGTGACCAAAACGTTTGAGACCCACTGGAATAACTTAGACTAAGTTAACTATCTAAACACTCAGAGAGTCCTTTACCTCACCTGAGCTGAGGTTATCAGTCTCTCAGTCTGACAGGAGAGGACTCTCCCTCCACCTTGTTGTTGAAAAAGCTCCTTATATCCGTTAGCGCAGCTAGCTAGCACCAGATGCTAACAACAACAATACACGTAACCGGTGCGCGTGCTTTATCTCACTCGCTCGCGCAACGCATAACACACACCCTCCCGAGCTTGAATGACACTTTTTGCTTTTCACCGACCAATCGAGGGTATTAGTATGATCTGTATGAAAGTGGCCATGTCGGCAGGCCACATCATGTAGACAGCCAGTCACCCTCTGTACCTTTGACCTTGACTGACAGTGTTACTTGAGAGAAGCACTGTCAATGACTGACTCTGGGGTGTACCTGACCAAACTTGACTTTACAACTTGACAGTGTGAGTGTGAGTGTATGTCTGCATGTGATCAGTGTAACTGCATGATTTAAAACAATGACTAATCAAGCATGTTTTTGGACTAACATATTATTCTGGGGCTCTGTGGGAAAGGAGAGGTTTCCTAAAATTCCACAAAATTGGAAAACCGCACTTGTGACCAGTTTCTAATCTACTTGATGATATTTTACTCCCACAGGCAGTGGCGGTTTGCAAAATGTGAAGCTCAAACTAAAAAATGAAGATTCTGTTTCTTTTAGGACTGAAAGATGGAGAGAAACACTTCATTTCACTGAAGTGTTTACTGTGGAAAATGATGGATGTACATTTGTGAATAATGTTTGGTATTTTCTTATAATCAATTATTACCTGAAGGTTTTCTTCCCATACAGGATTTTGTTACACATGAGTTCATGTGTAAAAAGGGGGAGTGTGGGTATGATGTATTATATCAACATGGCTGTAAAATTCACAATCTACATTTTTCATTTAGGGACTGAAAGAAACCTGCCGCCCTAACTTGGATGTTCAATCTGACCATTGATTGACAGTTTTAGAATTAACCTGCTCCATGTCTATAAGATACTGTTTGATGAATGTTGACATGTTTCTAAATATTGATTGAATTATAACAGGGATATAACGAGGATGCAGACTCAGTGATCAAGTTCTTAGGGAAAGTGAGGTCAGACAAGGGCAGCCATTTCAAGAACCATGACCTACGCACAGTAGAACAGTCATTAGGACTAAGACACAGTTTCGGAGCCGTCTACCACCCCCAATCTCAGGGAAAGGTAGAAAGGATGAACCAGAACATCAAACAGAAACTCAGCAAAGCATGTGAGGAGACAGGCAGGAAATGGTTAGACGCCTTGTCTCTGGCCCTTATGTTAATCAGGAGATCTATTAACCGAGGGACAGGTTTCTCCCCATTTGAGCTGACCCATGGCCATCAGTTCCCGGGCCCAGGAGCCCTGAGCGTAGGAAAGGAAGTAGAGGTCATGACTTCGAAACCTTATTTCCAGCAACTTAAGGGGCTGGTATCAGGCTTTTCCACACAGGTTGCTGACGCCAAAGGGGGACCCGAGAGACACGAGGCCAACACAGCGGAGTTTGTCTGGCTGAAGGTCATCAGGCCTACGTGGCTCAACCCTAGGTTCTCCGGCCCCTACTGAGAGTCACCCAGAGGACATCCCATGCTGTCCGCCTAGAAGGAAAGGGGGACAACTGGTACCACTGGAGCCAGTGTGTGGCGGGGAAACTTCCTGCTAGGACCCTAGACGACATCGGGACGGACTTGGCCCTCGTCTAGGACTCGACCGGGAAGCAGCCATCAGTGGACTGGAGGAGCAGGATCCTGAGGACATCCATCCAGCAGGTGGCCCAGAAGCCGCAGTAAGCAGGCTGGGGGACATCACGAGGAAGCAGAGGAGTCTACTTCTCTCTGATCAGATTAATCAGTTCCACCATTGAAGGAAAAGCTGCCCCTCCCCCTCCGTACCAAATGCCCTTGTTGGCTATTCCCCTGAGGGGGAGGAGGACCCTGATGATTCATCAACACAAGGATACTGCTTTCTAGCAAGGTTACCCCCTCTAATAGTTCCTTCACTACCATGGAAAGTTGTGTTCTGTCTCCATGAAGGTTTCAAGTACTCTAAATCCCAGCTTCTGATGGATTTGTATAATGTTGGGGGACAGACACCGTGGAAAAGAATGACAGTAGTTATGTTTCAAATGCCTTGTTTAAGTGTATCTCTTGAGAAAGAGATAAAAAGGGGGAATTTAAGTAAAGTGTTACAGCAGAAGGTTTAATACAGCGTATTTCTGGTATATTCATTTTATTATGTCACCTGATATATAAGAAGTGTGTTAAATTTGAATGGCAGAAAGTCTTGTTGCAGTTTCCAGATATCAAGGGGGCCAATGAGTCTCTTTGTTAATCATCAATGGTTTTTGCAATTAACAGGGGAACTCCAAGAGAGATCTATCTCAGATATAATGCAATGAAAGTCTTGTTTAGTTAATGATTCATTTCCTGCCAAGGCTCATAAAGAGGCCATGGAGACAATAGTCGGCCTGGATTATCAATAAATGTATTAATTCCAAGTAAGCCTGACTTTGGGGTGGAATAAGTTCAGAGGGGAAAACATGTGGCATTTGTGAGGGGCTGCATGATGAAATGAGTGTGCGTTACTATTTCAGAAGCATTTATAGAGGGAAGTCTCTGCAGAATGAGTGTGTGTGTCCAAACTGCAAGAATGTGAGACAGTGAACACCAAGATGTGTTTGTTTGGCCCTCAAACTGAAGAGACTCTTTCTCCTGGCTGGCTCGCGCTGATTCGCTGCGACAGGCTGTCGTTTTTATATCGCCCAATAGATGACCCCTCTGGGAGGAGGCATCCACACAACTCCTTCTGTTGTTCTTACATATCTCCTGTTAATTGTTTTGTTCAGTCTCTTTTTCCTCCTGCCCGTCAAGATGATGGGATCTCCCGGCATTAGGACCAGAGCAGGGGTGGCCTACCCCTTTTAAAAGTGTATTGTATTCTTACCTTTTATCATTAAACAGATTATTGTTTAAAACCCTGTATCTGGTGCTTTGAATTCCTTCTTTATAAATCTGAGATGCTCATCAAAGAACACGGCAGAGCCGAGGTAGGTTTCAGACCACACCTTGCTCCAACAGTCCCAAAATAGATTGAAATTGTCAATAAAACCAAAATTGGCAACTCTGCAGGCGGATTGGAGCCAGGTGTGGAGGCTGAGGATCCTAGTGAAACGCGCTGCTCCACGGGCCAGCGTTGGGATCGGACCTGAGATAAAAACCGACTTTTCACAGCTCCGTAAAAGAATAAAAAGTTTCTTAAAATCCTTTTGTGTCGCTCCGTCTGCTGGCGGGCTGTATCGTTAGATCCCACATGGACGATCAGACGATTGACAGAGGACGGGAGTGAATGCAGCAGCCCCGGGAGTTTCTCCAGGATACCGGGACGGTGGCTCCAGGGAGGCCAGCGCGTGGCCAGCGTTAAAAAATCGGATGTTTCTGATTATGGAATCCCCGATTATTAATGTGGTTGGGGCGAACAGGGGATCAGGGGATGCCTGTGATTGAGGATGTGGTGACCGAGGAGAACAGCTGGGCTCGGAGAGGATTTTCTTGCCGGCTCAGGGCCCGAACAACTTCCCGAGTGTCTCAGCACGGCCTCTTTGAGGAGTCTACGACGTGAAGAGGTGGTCCGCCGGACGGGATGAGGGACGCCGAGCTTGACTCCACAGTGGCACTGGGAAGCAGCACAAATGCTGTCGGCTGCCGGCGCAGAAGTTGCAGAGGCGGGCAGGGGTTTAGATCTGGACGGGTCGGTGCCGCGGGAGCATCAGCTGGACGTGCCGGATCATCTGGACGGGTCCGTGCCGGCGGGAGCATCAGCTGGACGGGCCAGCGCCAGCGGGAGCACAAGCTGGACGGGCCGGATCATCTGGGCGGTCAAGTGCCCCGGGGTGCATCAACTGGATGGACCGGATTGTCGGACAGGCCGCGAAGCGGTTCCGAAGGCCCAGGCGAGGGCAGTGAAGTACCCCATTCAAAAAGCTCTTGCGCACCACTTCAACCACAACTGCTGGTGGCCAGGTGTCGAGGAGTCGGAAGGCAGTGGACAGGTGGAAGGATCCCACAGAACTGTGTCATGGATACCCTGCATTGAACGAGGCAAGCTGTTTAGACTGCACCGATGCTACACTCCATGAGACCGGACACGAGAGACTCATTTTCTTTCAGCTTGTCAGAAAGCCGTCGGATATCCTCCTTAAGATCTGTTATCTGTTTATTTGCTCTTTGAAGTAGGCACATCATCGTCAGGGTGTTTTGATGGCATTCTTGAGTGTGAAAAGGTTATGGCAATTACTGTCCCATGCACCAATGCCAAACTGCGTCAAGATGTTGTATAAGCAGGGGATGGCTAAATGTTTGTAAGCAGGAGAGCTAGATGCTAACAGATGCCAGATGCTAACAGGTAGTGTGAGCCTGTAAAAAAAAAATCTGGTAGCCACGAGAGTTATCGCAGCTTCCAGTCTTGGCTATGCGGCAGTCTCACACACACACATTACCAAATAAGGAGTATGTGGGAGTTCCCTTCGATTCCGTTGGCTCTGACGGTTAGAAAGAGATGTCAATCAGCAATATCAGACAAGGGGGGCCAAGAGATAGGTCAAATGACCCCAGAAGTGTTTTTTTTTGTGCTAAATCTCTCTAAAAAGGTCAAATTTCACTTGTTTTGCATCAATCTTGATACAGGGTACTTATTATATGTGTAGTTTGGATTCCTAAAGCTTTTAGTCCCACCATCCCATCATTCAAGGGTGGTTTTCACTATAAGTAATTTTTTTTTTTGGATGGACACAATAATTTACCTTTTTTTACTGTGTTCAATCTGAATTTACTTAAAATAAAAACATCTATACTTGATTCTGACACTTCTACATCCAACTCACAGGTGTAACCCTTGCTTTGAGAAAAATGATTAATTAATTTAACCCTTTAGAAGGGAACATATGTGCCGTAAATAGGTGTCCCGTTGGTGTTAAAATATTCTCTATTTTTGTCCCGATCCATTTATATAAAAACCTGTCTGAAAAATGAGCTGATCAGGATTTTGGCCACTTTCTGATGTGACAATGGTTTACTTGGATTGTGGCAACTATTAGCCCCCCCCCCCCCCCCCCCAACCAATCATCTCTCAGAGGGGCGTGGCCAGCAGCTCATTAGCATTTAAAAGCTATAGACACAGAATCAGCCCTTTTTGAAACAGGGCTGAAACAGAGGGGTTTATGGGATGCTGCAATGATCTGTTTGGTGTTTTCAACCAAACACTTCAGAGACATGTATTTGTATCGGAGATCTATAATATATTGTTGAAAAATAGTATAATAGGGGACCTTTAGTGAAAGTTATTTCAGGGAGGAGAAGGTCCATCTGAGTAATGGATAGGGTAGAACTTGTGGGCGAAACCAATCATGTGATACACAAACGTGAGCAAGATTGTACTAAGAGATAAGAAGACAGTAGCATATCCAGCAGTTTTTACTTGCGAAACAACTACTTTCTACCTGTTCCACACTTTTATCATGTTATAAGGATGTTGTTAACATCAATTACTCGTTATAGTAATTTCCTTGTAACCTTCCTCTTCCTGACCTGACCTTGTTGAACTGACATCTGTTAGAAAGGATGGATGGTGGCTATGTTGACTATGTGTCAGGATTCGGGAAAAGGTAGTACCCAATCCAGAATAAAAAAGATAAAGGAACAAAAAGGCCGAGCTTTATTTTGTAAAGCTGATGACTGAAAAACAGGTATGACGAGGTAGCATCAAAAACAAAAACTGACCGTGAACAACATGGAGGGAGATAGGAAAGACAATTAACCGACAAGGAGCCACAGGGGAAGACAAGACTAAATACAAGAAGGGTAATCACAGGACAAGACACAGCTGGGCAGGGGAGGCAGAAACACAAGGGCAACAGGTGAACACAATCAGACAATCAGACATAGGAGGGCAAACACAGGAAGGAAGACAAAACACAGGGAGAACAGAATTGCAAAATAAAACCCATGACAAGACAGACAAAACTAAAATCGTCACATAAAACTAAGATCGTGACACAAAAAGAAATCTGCCTTTTATTTGTGGATCTTACTACAATCATGTTCCTGTACTCTCTGATAAGCATGTTTCCTGGTCTGCCTGCCTCCTTTTGACAAATGCAATCTCACTGTAACACTGGCAACAAACAGGTTACATTGGCGGAAGAACCATGCCAGGGAACATAGACAGCGAGACCCTGGAGAGGGTAGGCAACACAAAAGGGCAGCGAGGGATTAGACACAAGTGTATAGGATCAGGCTGGGGCAAACAATCACAAAAAGGCGGGAAAAACACAAAGACAGGATGTAAAGCCAGACATGGCAAAGACAGTGTTTGTACAAAACCTCAACAGGAAACAGAAAATACAAGATCATGACAAAAAACAGGTAAAATGTCTTCATCCCTCAGTGATACGGTACAGTACTGTTCTCTGTTATGTTACTAGTTTGTATAAATGGGCAGTTTTGTCCTTGAATTTAACCTTAACATCTATTTATTTTTATTCAGATCCTTCCAACAGTGGCCTCAATTTATCTTCTTCTGTCCTTTACTCCTCAGTCTGCGTCTTTGAATGTCTCTACGGTTTTATCTGTTTAACTTAAAGGGCACCTATCATGCAAAATGCACCTTTGTACGTCTTTATACATGATTATGTGTCCCCGGTGTTCCAGGGAACTCGCCAAGTGTCAGAAAAACACAACCCTCTCTATTTTCCTCCTTCGCCAAATCTCTAAAAAAGGGGCTGCAACGGATCTGAAAAAAATGGATCCACATTCCGACACTTTTCTACGTCACAAAGACGTACTCCGCTTATTGGTCAACTCTCCAACCTATCAGGGGAATGAGCCACGGCCGTGCATTGCCAAACCTCTCATTCGCATACAGGCTATCAGCAGGCGTACCGCAGTCACATCTGTGTTTCTGCCTGCTATTGCCAGGATGTCCTAAGCCAGTTAAACCACGGACATGTTTATGAACTTCTCTCAAGTCCAACACGGATATGCCTCCAAACTAATGCTACACCCGGGATCAAATACCAACCATCCGGGACCAGGCTAGTGAGGACACATCCAATTACTGTTTTTATTTAGCGGTGTTTTTTCCTGATAAAGCTATCTCTTGCTTGTAGCATGTAGCTTAGCCGTATCAATGTCGCCTCAACCCCAAACTAGTAATCGGTTAGGTGTTTATATGTTCTTGTAACATTTTATTTTGTACGCTCCGCAGTCTTTGCTTTGTCTTTTATTTTAATTATCAGGCATTTGCGAACATGTTCAGACTGCCGTAATGGCGATCTGTGTGAAGGCTGTAAAGCCACGCCTGGTCTAGCCGATAACACAAGTATTTATTCTCCTATGTATTAGTATTTTGTATCCTCTAAAAAATCATATTGAGGTAAGTTATAATAACAAACGTAATCTTCTGGAGGTAAGTGCCGTTTTTTCCAGCGTATGATTAAAGCTTTTGTGATTGTAGTCTGTAAGAACATCATATATCATCGATCTGTAAGCTAAGCTAACCTACGCTACGCTAACTCACGCTACGCTAAGCTAAGCTAATGAGACATGCCGTTTATTGCAGCGTTATATGTAAAAGCTTTTGCATGTTTACTTGTGTGCGCACATGAATATAAATGGGGGTGTGTTAGGATACAAACACTGTATGTATGTATGTATGCGAGGGGACACACACCACGAGTAAAACGGAGCTAAGCCCTGGTATGTTGTTGTTGACGACATGCATTTACTAATCTCAAACCACCTTTTTTTGTTGTGCTTTTTTAACACATTGCACAGGCTACGTGGCCAACTTGATGGACCTCATCTTCGACCGAGTCTTTGTGGACCCTGCACCATTATGAGCAACCTGACAGGGAGGAGGTCATCGCCGGGTATGCTACACGGTTCAGTTTGGCTGCTGTCTGAACCTAACATAGACATTTCACGGATCAGAGGACAACGCAGGCCGGAATCACCACTCTGATCCTCTCTCCATGGGTTCAAATAACCGTTGATTTTGACAATAAAGTTCCGAGTTGATATCAAATGTGTCGTGATTATTCATGTTTGGATGGGTAAAATATTCTGATTTCAAAAGCATAAGGTTGTGTGTGGACTTTTTTTGTCATACACATGGGTGCGTTATGCCATTGCTGTGTAGTATATAATAGTACAATGACAGAATGAAAGATTGCATAAAGCCATATACACCAGTATTTATTTCCATGAACAATATTAGCATTCGTTTTACAATTTCAGTCAAAACAAACCACTCAGTGCTCTATTTGCCTCAACTGTAGTCCAACTGTGTTCAGCTCTGTAAATATTCAATGCATTCTGCAGGGAAAACACATTTAGGCACACAATCCAGGATGATCCACCGTACAGGTTAGAGTCCTCATGTTCCTGCATCCGTCTTTACACCTAGTGTGATAAACTATATTGAATGACATGTGAAAAATGTATTCTCTAAACAGACAACTTAGTGAAGCTAATGTTACGTATGGTATCTCCATGCAGCACATGCTCCGGTTCAGAAGGCATCGTGGCGCAAGTTGCACATGTACCCCTTTAGAAAGAAGTCAATAACTGAGCTTTTAAAACACATGAAACACACATTGCTGACAACTGAGATGTTTGCACCTCCACCAAAACCTCCGCTGCTTCAGTTTCTGGATCAAATTGATAATATGCTTGAACACATGCATTGCTCTGAGATGACATGTGTATTCCACACTCGTAATCACAGCAAGCATGGTAACGTGATTCTCGCCGGCTCTTCTGCAGGGGGCGTGGTCAGCTGCTGCTCAGAATTTTCATAGGCAGGTTTGGAATAAAGCGAAAATGAGCGAAACGAGGCATGGCTAAAAAATGATCTGTTTGGTATTTTGGAAAATAAAATGTATAAATATACCTTATATAGGTATGGTCATACACTATATCATTTAAATATAGCATGATAGGTCACCTTTACCATTCCTCTGACGTTAAAAGTTACAGTGCTGCAACATGGCAGTGCCCTTCCCACAAAATATATAACCGGGATTTTTTTACTTTAAAATAAACTGTTGATCAGATTCGAAATCCATTTAGTTAATCGGCTTTACTTGGTTGCTTCTTTTCAACTTTCGAGTACCTAAGTTATGATGGTTGCACAAATAACCACTGAGGATTCTGGAGAAAACAGCCACTCTCACTATTAGTAAGAAACAGGGAGTTATAGACCTGATTATGGTGCATTTCCACTGCAGCGGGTAGCCCCGTTTAAGCATCCTTAATCGTCCTCAAGCGGCCAGGCCAGTTTTTGGTGGCCATTTCCATATAGCGTAGCAACCCGGCTAGCGGGTACTTTTTCCTCTTTTTCTGGCCCCATAAAATCGTGGTTCTATCAGCCCGGGGCCAGGGCTGAACTAGTGACGTCAACACTCTCGACCTGCTGATTGGTCAGAGAGAATCGTCACAAGATCGTGCGCGAGATCATCCCTAGCGTCGCCATATATATCTAGAAGCAAGCTTGTAGCATTTTATACACAGCATTTTTGTAAACGGAGGAGCTACAAAAATGGCAACGTCAAAGAAAAGCACACCGTGGTCGACGAGTAGGTGATGACGTCCTACATCTCATTGGGGATGATAAAATCCAGCGGGAGCTCGACGGAGCCCCCGCCTACACTGAGTTGCTACCCCAGGGTCCTAAACTGTAATGTAAATGCGCCACGGCCTCGGACGGCCAGCGAGGCAGCCCGAGGCCTGAGCGAGGACGCTTAGGGACGCTTAAAACGGGGCTACCTCGCTGCAGTGGAAATGTGCCATTATAGTCAGGTGTATTGACCCATTCAATCACCCAAACCACCTTATAGGGTTTTCTACTCATGTGTTTAGTTTGTCATCAATCTTTCACTGAGTTTTAGGGGTAACTTATCCACAAATGTGGTCTCTAGTATCTCTAATCTGTTCATCCACTTGTTGACACATTAAAAAAGAATCATGTCAAATATATCTGTCCTCGTCTAAAAGAGGAAAGGGAGATGAGAAGGGAGAATGAGAAGGCAGAATGCCCCGGCTCCACAGGGCACTGTGAGCACAACATTAGCATTCCACCCTGGCACAGAGGCAATACTGAACATAAGGAAGAGCCAATTGATTTTTGATGCAATTCTCTTGTTTCATCCTCACGGCTGAATTATGTGGCTCTATGGTGTTTATCCATCTACTAAAGTATGAGCCCTTGATGATCCCGGTCAAGCCATAGGAAAATAACTAAGGAAATTGGGAAATGCACATCTTCCTGAATAACATTAAAGGGAGTGACAATACCCACGCTTACTTTCATTTATAGTGATGGTGCTATCTCATTTTTTCCATTACCCCACAAGCGTACTGTTCTAATCTCAGGCGGACGGGCGGGGCAAGTGGGTGGATTTGTGCATGTCTGTATGGTGAGCCAAAAATAGATAACTAATAGGTAAATAGAAGCATCAAAGCAATATGCTGTCTGGGCTCAGAGAGCAAAGGCTCATTAAAGGGGCTTTGGCTGAGGAGTAGCCGGAAAGACATGCCAAGTTAGGACTCCCGCTGTGACAGACATTGCTCTTTAGCTATTAATCACAGGCTGAGAAATTGAAAGGACAGCGAGTCACTAATGGAATCATTTGTCTCACTGTGAGAGAATTTTTTGCAGCATGGCTCCCAGCATCGTCTCATCCAGCGCCTTTAGTCATTCTCTGTCTAACTCCATGGCTCCCAGGAGCATCTCATCCTCTGACTTGAGTGATTCTCTGTCAAATGCTTGTGTTCTTCTTATGCATATTTATTTTAAAGACCGCATACATATAATACAGTATGATTTATTGCTTATTAAATTGTGTTAGATGTTGTTCTTTTTTGTAATTACCATCATTGTAATTTGTGGTCGACATTTTTTTTTTATGACGGAGCTGGAAAATGAATGATGGCGCACATTACCATGTGTTTTACTTTGCTACTAACACACCTCATCTCAACACTAAATCAAAAGGGGGAATTTGATTGATTTGATTCGTGTGTTTATGTGTGGGAGTGGTCAGACGTAATTTGAAAACCATGGACCTCATCAAACCTTATAGTGACATCATTAAACAGATTTGCTATTCTACAGTAAATTCTTGAATGATTGTTTTTTGGAAATACAGACAAATGATGATCCTGCGGAATTTCATCAATTAAGAGAAACACTTCAATGTGTCTTTCCAGAGAACATGAAATAAGTTGTTTAACTTTGAGGACCTTGAAGGAGCATATGAATTGCCATTCCAAACTGCAAGTAAAGAACAGTATTTCTCAAAAACTGGAATCATTTTAATTGATGACTAAAAACCAAATCTTATAATGACTCTGGTTGACCGGTGACCAAAAAGCTATTTTCCACATGTTTGTATGTTGAGACATCCCTATTTTGAAGTCATTGAAAGAGATATATTTGCAAAATGAACATCCAAGAAACATCCTTTCTTGTAGACAGAGATTTTGTTTGTTTTTCTCGCGGTTGAGTTGCTGCAACTTCATGGCTGCCTTGTTTAGACCAGTAACAGCTGATGATGCTAAAGTTGGTTAGGATATTGATTGAAACATCTGCTATCCACCCTGGAATTTAGAGAAGGACACAGAGGATGCTGGCTAAACCAAAGAGATGAATGAGAATATATGGCACCAGATTTATGGAGTAAAGGAGATATATGCTGTGTCTTCACCTGTCATGGGCAACGTAAGATCACTGGCTAATAATGGACATGCTAACATTGTTAGCCAGGAGTCAGGCGGAATATCTGGAGTGTGGTTTAATGTGCTTTACGAAAACATGGCTGCACCAAGTTATATCTGACAACAGAGTTTCCACCAATGAATTCCTGACTGTTCGGGCAATGTTTCCATTAACAACGTTCCTTTGTTGGCTTCCAGACTGTTTGAACAACACGGATTGTACCGGGAGCTTCACAATGTGTTCTGAGGTCCCTGTTCTTTGGAGGACGTCCTAACCCGTTCCTGTTCCTAAGACGCTGTTTTGTATAGATCGCTGTGTAGCAGTGGCTACAAGGACTTTTATTGAAAATGTGTTTAAACAAATATGTATATATTAATATAATACAAATATATATTTAAATTTATTTTCTAATATGGTGCCACTGTCAAGAATGTTGTCATAGGATTGATCAAGTATTTAGATTGATTGAAAGAGGTCAACTAACGAGAACTTAGCTCTGACTATCCATCCATCCATCTTCTTCCGCTTATCCGTGGTCGGGTCGCGGGGGTAGCAGTTCCATCAGAGAGCCCCAAACTTCCTTTTCCCTGGCGACATCAACCAGCTCTGACTGGGGGATCCCAAGGCGCTCCCAGGCCAGCGAAGAGATATAATCCCTCCACCTGGTCCTAGGTCTACCCCTTGGTCTCTTCCCAGCTGGACGTGCCTGGAACACCTCCCTAGGGAGGCGCCCAGGTGGCATCCTAACTAGGTGCCCGAACCACCTCAACTGGCTCCTTTCGACGCGAAGGAGGAGCGGCTCAACTCCGAGTCCCTCCCGAATGACCGAACTTCTCACCTTATCCCTAAGGGAGACACCAGCCCACCCTGCGGAGAAACCCATCTCGGCCGCTTGTATCCGCGATCTCGTTCTTTCGGTCATGACCCATCCTTCATGACCATAGGTGAGGGTAGGAACGAAAATGGCCCGGTAGACCAGAGAGCTTTGCCTTCTGACTCAGCTCCCTTTTCGTCACAACGGTGCGGTAAAGCGACTGCAGTACCGCTCCCCGCTGCTCCGATTCTCCGGCCCATCTCACGCTCCATTGTTCCCTCACTCGAGAACAAAACCCCGAGATACTTGAACTCCTTCACTTGGGGTAAGGACTCATTCCCTACTTGGAGTGGACAATCATCGGTTTCCTGCTGAGAACCATGGCCTCAGATTTGGAGGTGCTGATCCTCATCCCAGCCGCTTCACACTCGGTTGCGAACCGATCCAGTGAGTGCTGAAGGTCGCAGACCGATGAAGCCATCAGAACCACATCATCTGCAAAAAGCAGTGGTGCAATCCTTAGCCCACCGAACTGCAGACCCCCCCCCCATGACTACGCCTCGAAATCCGATCCATGTATATTACAAACAGGATTGGTGACAAAGCGCAGCCCTGGCGGAGGCCAACCCTCACCGGAAATGGGTCCGACTTACTGCCGAGGAGCCGGACACAGCTCTCGCTTTGGGAGTACAGAGATTGGATGGCCCTGAGTAGAGACCCCCTCACCCCATACTCCCGCAGCACCTCCCACAGTAACTCCCTGGGAACCCGGTCATACGCCTTCTCCAAGTCCACAAAACACATGTAGACCGGATAAGCGTACTCCCAAGCCCCCTCCAGGATCCTTGCGAGAGTAAAAAGCTGATCCGTCGTTCCACGACCAGGACGGAATCTGCATTGTTCCTCCTCAATCTGAGGTTCGACAATCGGCCTGACCCTCCTTTCGAGTACCTTAGAGACAGTTTTCCAGAACAACTTTGGTGCCGCCCGAAAGTCCTTTTCCATGTCCTCTCCGAACTTCTCCCACACCCGCTGCTTTGCCTCGGGCCACGGCTGAGGCTGCTGCCCTTCGGGCCTGTCGGTACCTTGCAACTGCCTCGGGAGTCCCCCGGGATAACAAATCCCTGAAGGCCTCCTTCTTCAGTCGGACGGCTTCCCTGACCACCGGTGTCCACCAGGAGGTTCGAGGGTTACCGCCCCTTGAGGCACCTAGGACCTTGAGACCACAGCTCCGCGCCGCGGCTTCTGCAATAGAGGCTTTGAACACCGACCACTCTGGTTCAATGTCCCCAACCTCCACAGGAATGCCCGAAAAGCTCTGCCGGAGGTGTGAGTTGAAGGCCTCCTGAACCTGGGCCTCCTCCAGACGTTCCCAGTTCACCCGAACTACACGTTTGGGCTTACCAGGTCTATCCAGAGGCTTCCCCTGCCACTCGACCCAACTCACCACCAGATGGTGATCAGTTGACAACTCCGCCCCTCTCTTTACCCGAGTGTCCAAAACATACGGCCTCAGGTCCGATGATACGATAACGAAATCGATCATGGACCTTCTGCCTAGGGTGCTCTGGTACCACGTACACTTATGAGCATCCCTATGTTCGAACATGGTGTTTGTTATGGCCAATCCATGACTAGCACAGAAGTCCAGTAACAAACCACCACTCCGGTTCAGATCAGGGGGGCCGTTCCTCCCAATCATTCCCCTCCAAGTGTCTCCATCATTGCCCACATGTGCGTTGAAGTCTCCCAGCAAGATTAAAGAGTCCCCTTCAGGAGCCCCATACAGGACTCTTTCCAGGGTCTCCAAGAAGGCCGTATACTCTGAACTGCTGTTGGGTGCATAAGCACACACAACAGTCAGAGTTTTCCCCCCATAACCCGCAGGCGTAGGGAGGCAACCCTCTCGTCCACTGGGGTAGACTCCAACAACGAAGCACCCAACCGGGGACTTGTGAGTATCCCCACACCCGCCCGGCGCCTCACACCTTGAGCAACTCCGGAGAAGAATAGAGTCCAACCCCTATCCAGAAGTAAGGTTCCAGAGCCGACGCTGTGCGTAGAGGTGAGCCCAACCAGATCCAACTGGTACCGCTCCACCTCCCGCACAAGCTCCGACTCCTTCCCCCCCAGAGAGGTGACGTTCCACGTCCCCAAAGCCAGCTTCTGTCGCCCGGGTCTAGTCCGTCGAGACCCTCCGCTTTCACTGCCACCCTTCTGGCAGCGCACCCGACCCCATCGTTGTTTCCCGTAGGTGGTGGGCCCGCGGGATGGAGAAGCGGAGGTGTTGCCCACGTTGCCTTTTCGGGCTGGGCCCGGCCGGGCTCCGTGGCAAGCCCGGCCACCAGACGCTCGCCGACGAGTCCTCCTTCTGGGCCTGGCTCCAAAAAGGGACCCCGGGCTTCCTCCGGGCCGGGTATCCTCACTCCTTGTGTCGTCTTTCATGAGGTCTTTTTGAACCAATCTTAGTCTGGCCCCTTGCCTGAGACCAATTTGCCATGGGAGACCCTACCAGGAACACAAGGTTCCAGACAAACACAGCCCCCAGGTTCATCAGGGCACACAAACCTCTCTACCGTGGTAAGGTGCTGGTTCTTCAGAGAGGTTACACCTACACACTCCCCTGCGTGATGGAGTGAACTCCGTGGAGTGACACATGAGGCTCCCTCCTATCAGATAGCTCTGACTATTGTAACCTAATAGAACTAAACAAATTGAAAAACCCTGACAAAGACAAACTCACCTGACAAATACAAAATCAATATCCCGAAGTTTCCCAGTTCATCAAAAACCATCCACATCGAACGGAAACAACTTTTTACTGAACTCACCAACATGAAACATCTAGCGTTCCTTAATCAGTTCCAGAATAGACTGCTGCTGCTGACGGATCCTCTCCACAGCAAATGTTATCTCCAACTCGGCTTGTTATTTACTTTGTTATTGCCAAAACATACCCGTGTACCCGAGATTGTGATCTGCCAGTGAGAATTGGCAGATTAAAACGCTACTGTAATGCTATAATAACCGCATCACTCTGTTTTAAGCTTATTGGTGGTGACATGCACCAACGATAAACTTAACGGACTTGTGCCGGCATGATCACGGTCATATCCACCATTGAGGTCACCGAGGACCGGACCTCGGTAATCTTTTCCGAGCTGTGTATAACTAAACTTGTGAAATAACGGCACTAAACAGGGTTCTTTGTAGTACTTCCATTTACTGACGATGGGGGCGCTGCAGAACTACGTAGCCTCAATTAAAGCAAACAGAAGAAGACGACATGTATCAACAAACCACCAGGCCGGACTTCTTCCGCTGTTGTTTCAAATAAGGCACCCCCGTCGTGAAATGCACCCCCAGGCCTGCCGTAAAAAGCGCCCCCTTTGGAGGGTATAGTTGGCGGACTAGTACCAATAAATGGAGCAAGTTTCATGTATGTGACACGTTTATTGTCAGAGATAGCAAGGGGTGCATATCGTGGCAACCAGGTTGTTCATAAAAAGCACCACCCAAAATAAAAAAAATTATATTTATCCCACCCTCAAGCAGTTGATGTAAAAATAAACAATACATTGTAAAGCACAAGTACAAGCAAAAGTATACAGACAGGACGTCACAATTAAATAAAAACATATATTAAATAAAAATAAGTGACGAATGAATGCAAAATCCAGGATTCGACAACCCAAACATCAAAAAGACAACATAGAATAGCGGACTATACATTCAAATGCACGTTCCCGTGTCAAGGGATGCATTTCACGACGAGGGTGCATAATTTGACACAACACCGGAGCAGCGGAGGAGTGATGAGGTATCTAGAGATCTGAGTCCAGCGGGCTGCTTGTGTTTCTGTTCATCAGGACATCATATGACCAGCAGCAGGCGCGCCGGATTCATTTTAGAAGTGGGGGGGCCCAAAAACGTGTGTGTGTATGGCCCAATCCCAAACCACGCCCTACACCCTACACCTACACACTCCCCTGCGTGATGGAGTGAACTCCGTGGAGTGACACATGAGGCTCCCTCCTATCAGATGGAGGGAGTAAATACAGCGGCAAGCTTTGGGACAAACTCCCCTCTCTCCGGCAGAAACAGGAAATGCCGTAACTGTATGTAACAACGGTTTCAAATCAGCATCTGTGACGAAGGTAACTTTATTAGCGTGATTGCACAGTACCGTTTGTCATGGCATATTTGCACATTTGATGTAATTTATACTAATTATTGAGATAGTATTTATTAAAGGATTAAACCGTATTGATTGAAATGTCGTCTGGCAGGTGCTGGTCGGGTCCTCGGCTCCGCCTGACAAGATAGGGGAGTTAGCGAGAGCGCCGAAAGTGCTTATGCTGGTGTAGAATGACAGCGGTTAAGAATAATCCGGGTGCAAATAATATGTGGGGGTGTAGACATCATAGCGTTAAGTGGCATTAATTGTTCAAGTGCTGACTGCGTTTAGTTGGGTTTGTATGTGTGTACTTCTGTTCAGTTATATGTTTGTGTTTGAAAAGTGTTCCCCCTCCCGTTATGTCTGTTGCTGGATTGTGTGCACCTGGTGCCCTGTGTTGTCTCCTCCCCCCTCACCTGTGTCTTGTTGTGCTGATTAGAGTGTGTGTATTTAGGCTCTGTTTTCCTTGTCTGTTAAGGAGGGCAGGGAGTGTGTGTGAGATCTTGGTGGCAGCAGGATTGAGGCTGTGTGTGTAATGTGTTCATGTTTTAATAAATGCCCACACCGGGTTGTATTTTTGGACATTCTGCCTCTGCCTCCTTGCTTGGTCGGGCTGCTCAATTGTCAGCGTCACAGCATCTCTTTGACAAAAAATGTAAATTAATAACTCAAATAAAACTCCAAACATCTTTAATTGTGTTACTTTTTTGTAAAGCTCTTTTATTTTTAAACCTGATGTTTATAAGCTTCTTAGTTTTTGCAACAGTCTGTAAATATACACAACTTTATGATAAAATGCACACATTTATCTTTTTCTAGACTGTATGATTCTAAGTTAAAAAAATATGAGGTTATCATGAGGTTGTTAACATCGCAATTTATCAGTATCGTTTAGTGGTTTTGCAAAGAATTAACCACTCTCTGTTTTTGTACCATTCTGCGTTGAAGTACCTTCTCTTTGCCCAAATAATCTAGCGGTCTCCTTTTTTTCGACAGTTAGCTGTACAGCTTTACCCGCCACAATGTCCCGACAACAAACCTCCATGCAGTCGGAACCAGCCTGTTTCGGTTCAACGACGGCGGTGTTGACAGTCTCTGCGGCCGCAGAGCTGCTGCTTTTAGGTTCATCTGGCTTCACTGTTTCTATGATTGATGAAGGTCCAGGCTCCGGAGATGTGGATGTCAGGGATGCGACCTTCCAGTTGTTAGATTTAAGTTTAGATTGACTGTATTTAGTTTTCTTCTGCGCTGGTTCTTCTGACATGTTTGCAAGTGTATATATTCTTTCTATCTAGGTTAACGGCTGACACACACAGAACACGCAACAAATAAAGTAAACAACGTAACAAATAAAAAAATCTAAGCTTTTTTTATTGGTTGTAATTTACATGGATACATTTGAATGGTGTGACAATGTCCTATTTGATAACAGGAAGAATATGTACATTGTATGTACATATTCTTCCAGTTATGTCTGCCTGCTTTATTTTACCTAATGCAAAGTGACCTGCTCCATCGAAATCAGTCGCATTGACCCGAAGACACATTTTGAGTTGTATGTTGGAAAGAGGAGATTCCTTTCTAATATCAGGATTGTTTTTGTACTCCTAATATTAGCAAAAATACGAGTCGTCATTTTGAGAAAAAGGCCTTTAAAATGTCCTCTTCTCTGGATCGATCTGATTGATTATTAGCGGAGTAAATGATCAAAATACTACGAGGGAAGATATTTTCATTTGGATTACTGGTCTTGGGGAAGCCCACAAGTGTGTGTGTATACGTGTGTGTGTTTGTGTATTTTTGCGTTTGTGTGTATTGTGTTTTTTTCCCGGGGAAAACCCTCACGAGAAACACCGGCTGTTGTTATGCCTGCTGTGACGTTAAGTTACTCCGTTCTCCGCTTGTAATTATGCCGAAGCTTCAAAGTTGTATTTATCATCTGAATTTGCCGAAACAAGTTTAATATTCTGAAAGCCAAGACTTTGTTTATTTGAAATCAGATAAAAACAAGCTGTAACGGACCCTGCCGTGTTATCTATGATTACTATATTCCTTAAATTCATAATTTCAGCGGGAGGGAGTGGGAGCGGCGCTGTGGAAGAGCAGAGTGGCGAGTGAGAGACGAGCTGTCATACAAGCCCTTTACAAGCTTAAACAATGCCTGTAGCTAATGAAATTGAATATAACAATCAAAAATAAGAAAATATACACAGCTAGATCAGATCGCGTTTTAGATGTGACTTTAGAGTAGAGGGGAATTATTGAAACGGGATTTGTAGAGTGTTCCGCGGCATTTGCCGCTGCGAAAATGTGGGGCAGGGCTGAAAAGTGGGGGGGGGGGGGCGCTTCCGGCACCCTTAACCAGCAGATCCTGTGTGAACGCTCTATGTTAGTCAGTGGACGTCCGACAACATGCACACTAACTTATATTGCAGCTATAGGATAAACTTTGGTTTAAATTGCGTGAATAAACTAGCTAGAGAACTAACGTTAATTACATTCATCCAATGTCAGAAGGATTACCTTTTAACAAACCTTGTAATGCTTTTCTTTCATTTCAATTTGAGTAAAACATTGAAGATATAACATTGTATTTGTTAAACTAATAAAGTATGCACAGTCATTTTTCTTCTCTCATCCATTTATTCAGGGACATGAACCAGCATGGCAGTGCTGTGTAATCAAACAATGAGACATATAGCGCTCCGCGCTTGCCTATGACGTCACAATGGGACATACCATTACACTTGGAGTAAGGGTGCTATTACAAAGTAATACTTAACACTCCCACTCAACCTTAACTCTATTGGTTACATGAAAACAAAGCAACAATATAATAAGGCTTCTCTTTTGCCTTAACAATGTGAATACACTCGTGCACTTTTAAGTGCCAAACATGTCTTGAGCAAACCTCTTTAGTTGTAGCTTTGTAGCTGGCTTGGTCATGACATCAGCAATCATTAACTCAGTAGGGCAGTACTCCAAAGTTAACTTTCCGTTATTTACAGTTTCCCTAATGAAATGGTACTTAATATCAATGTGTTTGCTCTTTTGCCTGTTTACTGGGTTTTTGGCAAGGGCTATAGTACCTTGGTTGTCCTCGTACATCTTTGTTTGTGCATACTGGTATGTGTCTATACCTTTGAGTAGCTGATCTAAATAGATACATTCTTGTATAGCTGATGCTAAAGACATGTATTCTGCCTCACAGGTGGATAATGCCACTGTTGGTTGTGTCTTTGTTTTCCATGAGATCAGAGAGCTTCCTTTACTTAGACTGACACAATATCCTGATGTGCTACGCCTGTCTGTTGCATCTGATGCCCAGTCAGCATCACAGTACACTTTTAGACCTAGTGCCTCTCTGGCATTTCTCTTAAAGCATAACTCCTGTTCTGTTGTGCCTTTTAGATATCTGAACACATGTTTTACTGTGTTCCAATGTTCCTCTGTTGGTTCAGCCAAGTGCTGAGATAGTTTACTGACCACAACACCTATATCTGGTCTAGTACATGTGGACAAGTAAATTAAACTTCCCACTGCCTCTCTGTATTTAGTTGGGTCTGTCAATTTCTCAGAATCAACTGTTTGTTCAAGTTTTGGCTCACATGGGGTCCCCCTGGCCTTGCAATCCTGCATTTCAAATCTCTCTAGGATTTTGCCTATATATTTCTTTTGAGACATTTTAACTTCACCTTCTGTTTGGTAAAAATCAATTCCCAGGAAATGTTTCAACTTTCCCAGGTCCTGGGAAGGTCAGAAAGCATAATCTGTACACCTTCCAGTACATTTGTGTTGCTTGCTGCTACGATCAGGTTGTCAACCCATACAATCATGATGACCTTTTCATCATGTTCCTCTCTTGTATACACACAATGATCAGCTGGATTCTGTATGAAACCGTTCTCACTCAGACATGTGTGTATCATAGCATTCCAGTTTCTACCTGATTGCTTAAAACCTCTTAAGCCCTGAGCCTGTTTTTCAGGTTTCAGGCTCGAAAATGCTATGCCCAAAACAAATGACTATAACTTAACTTCTAAAAGGGTTATATGAATAATTTATTTTATCAAAGCAAGGTTACATCTGTGAGTTGGATGTTGAAGTGTCAGAATCAATATAGATGTTTCTGTGTCAGAGTAAATTCAGATGGAACATAGTAAAAAAGGTAAATTCTTACTTCCGCCTAAAAACCCATTACTTATAGTGAAAACCACCCTTGAATGATGGTATGGTAGACTAAAAGCTTTAGGAATCCAAAGTATAACATATAATAAGTACCCTGTATCAAGATTGAGGCAAAACAAGTTAAATGTGACCTTTTTAGAGAGGTTTAGCAAAATGTTGTCCAGGCAGACTGACCTTTGGGCACATTTGGATACCATCAGTGCCATTTGACCTATCACTATAGGTAATCGTTCCATCCAAATACAAGTGTTTTTATAACATTTTTTTAAATTACATTTATTTGTTTTATGTAAATGGTGTGTGTGTGTCTGTGTGTGGACTTTGCCACAGTCCTTACATGTTTATCACCCGACTAACACTTCTAGGAAGGTTTACTTACACAATAACAATTAGGAAACAGGATACATTTGTCTCCAACAGGAGCAGATTTATTTCAAAAATAACACACTAAAAAACTACACTAAAACCGAAATAACACCACAAGCTTTTTTTTTGTAAACACTGGCAAAAAAGAAAAAATGTACACAACCTGAATGTGTTTAGTGTTTTTGAATTGAGACACCAGGCACTTAGTGCAGTAGATAGGTCTTCACCGTTGTGTTGCCAGCATCCTGAGCGCGGTGGCATCTTCCCCATAATACTTGGGAATGCATACGAGTGATGGGGGGGGGGGGGGGGGAGTGGTGGTGGTGCTGCAGGAACTTCACCCCTCATATCTGCAGCAAGCTGCTCCCTGAAGGACTTCTGGGTGTGTGGCTTCGTCCTGCCGGGGTCACAACTCATCTTGTGCAGCTCCTTGTGGAGAAGGAAGCTGTTCACCACTGCAATGTCTAGAAAATGGTACCATTTCATGGTTTTGTGGTCAACGCTGTAGTACCCAATCAAAGCATCGGACACATCCACGCCACCCATGCTTCTGTTGTAGTCCACCACAGCGTCAGGAACGGTAACAATCTTAGTCTGCCACACACCAGCCCGTTTCACTTTCCTCCTGACAGTCTGTCCACTGAATCAGAAGATGCAGAGGGAGGCTGAGTTAGTACTGGTGCAGACATCCAGTGGCGTAACTTGGATGTTGATGGCTCTGGGGCAACTGTATGCTGATCTGATGCACATCGTAGCTCGGATGAGGCAGATGTTGATGGCTGTGATCCAGAAGCCATTTGATACTCGTCTTCATCACTGTGAAAACAAATGTGGAAAAAACAATTACTTTGATTACTTAACTGGCTTATTCTTTCAAAATTGTAACTCAAATCAGAAATATACATGTATACACATATATATATATATATATACACACAGCAAAAACCACAGTGTACATTGTACTCTATAAGAGTACATTTAACACCAGTCTCGGGGTGTATATAGGTGCAAGAGTTTGGTGTTCTCTGAACACTGTAAAAAGTGTAAAATATAAACTCCAAATAAAGAGTTAGATTTGAACACTTTGGGAGTCAAAATATACTCTACACTGCAAAAATCACAGTGTACATTGTACTCTATAATAGGGATGGGAATTTGAAAGCAAATGTATATTCGAATATTCGACCCCTCAAAAAACGGTTTATCGGTTAACCGAAATGTACATATCATATATAAAAAAAATTGGGTAAAAAAATCAAACATTTATTTCCAATTTTTTTTTTTTTTAACATTTTTTGGGGAAATAAATACATGTTCAAATAAGTATAGAAACCAAGTCGAATTCGTCAAATGTATTGAACTGGTGATCACAGTTTGACAGCTATAGGCCTACAGCAGGGCTATTCAACTTCATTAGCAAGTGGGCCAAATAGGAAAATCACTGGGGGTTTGTGGGCCACACAATACTTTGTCAAGGAATCACTTGACTCCATTACAATGATGCTAGTAGTCCCTGTACTTTCCTTCTCCGTTCCTCTGAGCCCACGGGAAAACTGGCAGAAAACGAGCTGTGATTTGAGTTGTAGTGTCGCTCTACGTTGTATTCTTTCATCACGGATATACTTTCGTTGCACAATTAACACACCGGTTTATTACTTGTTGCGGCTGGCAAAGTAAATGCATATTTGTCATCCATTCATTCTGGAATTGGCGATTTTCCGAATCAACTTTACCTTTCTTGGGCTTGGACAGAGACATTTTGAAGCTGTTGTTAACTAAAGTACTTTCTCTGTGGCCCGCGAACCTAGTGTGTAACGTGAGTTTGACTGAGCCAATGACAAGTGAGGACACAGTGCGGGTTTTTTTTTTTAATGAGCAGAGCGCGGCAGGCAGAATAATGAATTCAAAATCATTCAAATTAATGGAAAAACCAGCGTTTTCGCTGCATCGTCGGATTTAGTGTGATCAGACATTAGTTGTATTTATGCTATTACACATATGCCATTTCGATTTGCAGTCATCCTCTTGTGGGCCAGAGAAAAGTTCTGAAGGGCCTGATTCGGCCCGTGGGCCGCTAGTTGAATAGGCCTGGCCTACAGCATTACCTAAACTATACCTTTCATAAGGTGCATATTTATTCATAACTTCACATGTATGGAAATATTTAGTGGGCGGGAGCCTTCAGACCCACTATCTCACTCGCACCATCTCCGTGTCAGACCACGTTATCCCCAAGATGGTGCCGCATGGGGAAAGCTAAGCTAATACGCACACACATACATTCTTTTAAAATGTAAACAGCGCAATAACAATAAAGTTGAATCTAATCTTGACCAGGAACAAATGACTTAGTACATATCTGACATTAACGATTAAACACATGTGTGCATTCTTTATAAATGCAAACCGAGTCAAGCCGACTCCGGAGGGGGCGGTATGCACCTTAAAGTTGTTTGCAATCCGCCAAAAAAACGAGAGAAGAAGAAGACGAAGCCGACTCCGAGCTGTCCGACTTCAGGCGAGCTTTTTGAGACCTCCCGCGGCTGCGATCGGCTATTCTCGTCTACTTTCGAGGCGAGCCGCAACGCGTCTCAAACAAGCCTAGAGGCTTGCGTAAACAGCACGTGAGACAGCCGGAGCCCCGGACTGCAACACTTTATACCTACTCTGCGGCCATGAATGTAATGATGGATTATCAGCAACAATTCTAAAGTGACTAAGAGACATTAGATTAACCTTGAGCAGCGTTTTTATTCCCTTGAACACGACTTTTGATCACAAAACAGCAACGGTAAGCAACCCGGTATCACGGCAAGACGTGAACATGTGACGATTTACCATGCTGGGAGACGTGAAGATGTCACGCTTTCGTCCCTTCAAACATGACAACTACACGGTATTGTTAACCCATGTTAACCAGTGGAGAAATAACCGAAAATACCAAGCAAATGCTACCCCGACGTAATGATTTATTTTGTAATAGCCACACTCGATTACGCCGCTTTTCTTGTTGTCCCAGCTGGTCGATACCTCTTTTAGCAGAAACAGAGGCTACATTAATGTATTAAATCAATGTTAATCCATGCGTGCGTGGATGTGGAATTAACGGACATGACGTTGTGCGATTGAGTTGCCAGGCAACAGCTTCGGTTCATATTAATTTACAAACTCTTCAACTACAACCGTAGTTATATTTAAAAACATGTTAGAAGGCCTCACGAAATACTTTAATGCAAATTCAAATGTAAATGTGAAGGAATGTGTGTATAATAAAATACATCGGTCATAAACTAAACCGGAAAGAGACGTAGGCAAGATCCTCAGCTCGATGATTGGATGGTTTAGCCGCAATGCATGCTGGGATTTGGTGTTTATGTGATGTGAAATCTGAAAACGTTTTTTAAAAATACCATAATACTTTATTCCGAGTGTGCTTGCTTTTCTCTTTGAAAGTCATCACATAACGGCATTGTAATACACGGTTCGGCTGCATTAAATATTACTAGGGCTGTCAGTCGATTAAAATATTTAATCGCGATTAATCGCATGATTGTCCATAGTTAATCGCGATTAATCGCAAATTAATCTCACATTTTTTATCTGTTCTAAATGTTCCTTAGAGGGATATTTTTCAAGTTTTTAATACTCTTATCGACATATGAGTGGACAAATATGCATTATGCAAATGTTCATTATCATTTGAACGATGACAAATATTCTCATGAATATTAAACACAACAACCTCCGAACTGTGTGTGTGTGTGTGTGTCTGTGTGTGTGTGTGTGTGTGTGTGTGTGTGTGTGTGTGTGTGTGTGTGTGTGTGTGTGTGTGTGTGTGTGTGTGTGTGTGTGTGTGTGTGTGATGGATCGTTGGAGCTATGTGCTACTCAAGGCATATGCTCGAACGGGAGCTGTCTGGACGCTGCAATCATGTTGCGCACTATCCGAGCTGAGTGTGCTGACTTCTCGTACAATGTCCCGCTGTCTGGCTTCCTGCATAATGTCAAGTGCTCGGCGCAGTTGTCGGTGAAATGTTGCTACTCTGTTTTCATTGAAACAGCTCCTTATATCTGTTAGCGCAGCTAGCTAGCACCAGATGCTAACAACAGCAATACACGTAAGGTCTCTCTCTCGCTTGCTCGCGCCACACATACACACACCCTCCCGGTCCTCCCGATGGCCAGTCGGTGCCTGCCGGTGAGCGTGGAAGTGTGGTCTGCTGCAAGCGTACGGCAGGAGCGGGGCTGTATCAGCTTGTAGATGGTATTTTAAACTCGATGCGCTCTGAAACTACGGGGTGACCGAGGACAAAAAATACACATGCGTAAATCGCGTTAAAATAATTAGTGGCGTTAATTTTTTTCGCGTTAACGCGTTATTAACGCGTTAACTTGACAGCCCTAAATATTACATATCTGCCGTAATTCTCTATTTATAGAGCCCTGCTGAGAAGACTTCTAGACAAACAGGAGAACTGCCGCCAAAACTGAAGATGTGACGTGGATCATAAATATATAAGCAATTAAACAACATCTTCCATTTCTTTTCACACAATACGTCTCCTTGCAGTATCAACACTAATTCGGCTGACTTTTATATTTGATCCAATTGATAGATAGGCTGTATTTACACCATAACGGCGCAGAGCTGATAGAAAGGGACACCTGGTGGTTAAAGCACGTTATTGAATTGTATTATTTTATTATTAGATATTAATAGGAGGATGTGCAAAACAGACAAACTAATAAGGCTTAATTTAAACATTAAAGAGTACTTTAGGTTAAGGTCTTCTTTTGAATAAGAAAAAAGCTTTAAGAAGAATATGGAGGGATGAAACCCTCTTGAAACCGCAGGTCCTTCCTTCCTGCAGCGGTCAGACTTTACAACCAGCACTGCCCCTAGTAGACCCTCCTACACACACCACAACACAGACTATAACACCCCTTGCTGCTAAATACAAACCAACTTTGTGCAATATGTGCTATATGTGCAATATATATATGCCATTAATAACTGTATAATTTATACCTGGCCACTAAATCAATATATATATATGCCGTTCATAACTGTGTAATTTATACCTGGCTGCTAAACCCTTGTTACTGTTACAATGTATCTTGTATTTTGTAAATTGTGTAACTTGCTGCTGTTAAATACTGTCAAACTATGTGCAATATGTGCTTTATGTGCAATATATACTTTATATACATATGCCATCTTTAATAACTGTAATATATACCGAGCTGCTAAATCCTAAGAACTGCTACAAGGATTTGATTTGTTTTTTATCTGTATTTTTGAAAATGATGTAACTTTTTATCTTTTTTTCGCATATTGTTTATTATATTATAACTTAGTACTTTTTTAGCATATTGTTTATTTTATTATAACTTTGTACTTTTTTAACGCATGTAAGATATGCAACACTAAGCTGTCTGTGGCTCTTTCCTGCTGTAACGCTGCACATTTCCCCTCTGTGGAACTAATAAAGGTATTCTGATTCTTTAATGGTCACACATGCAGAGCACACAGCACACAGTGACATTTGTATCTACAGATAAATATTAAGCCGGACAAAGTACTTACCGTCTAATATATTGCTTTCCTGCAATGTTAACTATGTTTAAGCACTTATTTGTTTATTATTAAACTGATATTATACATATGTATTATACTCTTATAAGATGTATGTAGATAGTATAAGAAATGTGCAGAATATGACAGTTTAATGGTGGAGTATACACACATATTGATAGATGTCTTGTAATGCACTGTTGAGGAACTTGCGACCCAAGTTTTTCATCCATTGCATAACTACACTGTAGTTGTGTATAATATGATATGTCAATAAAGCTTTGCTTAGGAAATCTTGAAAGGGATGTGCAAACTAGTCATTATATGGGTCATTCCAGAATTGGAGGACATTTCATGTCCCCCATATAAAAAATCTAATAATCCATGCCCAAAATGCTAAAACATGCACTTGTTGTGTTAAATATACTTGTCTTGAGACACAATGTATATAAAGTTGTAGAAAAAGTGGTTTCAAAATATTATTTAAAATATCAAATAGCTCTCGAACATCCCCTAAAATGGCATTTTTCTCTTGTCCCTGCTTCTTGGTGACCTACTTGCATGTCAAATATAACATTTAAAATAGGGATTTGATTGACTTTTTTTGGTATTATTCTATTGATATGTCTCTTGTAATGGTAAAATCAATTTGTTAAATCATAAACATATTTTAAATAACAGTAATTTTGCACAGAAGGTGTGTCCCTCAACATGCGTTCAACCCTGTTACCCAAAGCTTTTTAGATTGGCACAGGAAGAGAAACAACTGTAAGTCAGATGACACAGTGGAAGTGACATCAGCAAGCCATGTGCTAGTGCCATGGGTAGACCAAAACTAAGTCCTCTCTTTTATTTTTCATATTTTTACAATCTTTTCAGTCTAAAAAAGAGTGTGGCACTCAACCCTGTTACTGATATTATCAGAATAAAGCATATTCATTTCAAAGTTATCTTTCTTGCATTAGATATCCAAGTTTGTCCTTGCCTTGAAAGTAGAATTACATGCCACATCTAGCAATAATTCCTGAGGTTAAAGCTCAAATTAGCATTGATTTTCAACCCTGTTACTTTCAACCCTGTTACTATAATTAGAGTAACAGGGGTAATTCTTCATTGGAAAATATACATTTGATGCCTAGCTGGGCAAATCACTTTTTTTGATGGTTTATTGTCTGTTTTTCCTAAATACATAAAAAAATATTATAAAATAAAAGGTTAATTTCTCAAAGATGTTGGTGTCTAAATTGTCCTCCAATTCTGGAATGACCCATATACAGTCTTTAATTAACTATTAGTAGAGAATAACGAGTAATGAGTATACTTTATAGGGATCCTATTAATATCTAATAATAAAATAATACAATTCAATAACATTCTTCAACCACCAGGTGTCCCTTTCTATCAGCTCTGCACCGTTATGTTGTAAATAAAGCCTATCTACCAATTGGATCAAATATAAAAGTCAGCCGAATTAGTGTTGATACTGCAAGGAGACATATTGTGTGAAAAGAAATGTAAGATGTTGTTTAATTGCTTATATATTTTTGATCCACGTCACATCTTCAGTTTTGGCGGCAGTTCTCCTGTTTGTCTAAAAGTCTTCTCAGCAGGGCTCTATAAATACAGAATTATGGCAGATATGTAATATTTAATGCAGCCGAACCGTGTATTACAATGCCGTTATGTGATGTGACCCAAAGAGAAAAGCAAGCACACTCTAAATACTAAAGTATTATTGTATTTTTTAAAAACATTTACTTTTTAATTTGCATTAAAGTATTTCGTGAGGCCTTCTAACATGTTTTTAAATATAACTACGGTTGTAGTTGAAGAGTTTGTAAATTAATATGAACCGAAGCTGTTGCCTGGCAAATCAATTGCACAACGTCACGTCCGTTAATTCCACATCCACACACTCATGGATTAACATCGATTTAATACATTAATGTAGCCTTTGTTTCTGCTAAAAGAGGTATCGACCAGCTGGGGCAACAAGAACATCGGTGTAATCGAGTGTGGCTATTACAAAATAAATCATTACGTCGGGGTAGCATTTGCTTGGTATTTCCGGTTATTTCTCCACTGGTTAACATGGGTTAACAATACCGTGTAGCTGTCACGTTTGAAGGGACGAAATCGTGACATCTTCACGTCTCCCAGCATGGTAAATCGTCACATGTTCACGTCTTGCCGTGATACCGGGTTGACGGTAAGACATAATTATTGTTATGGTTTAGAACACTGTTGTTGTTTTCTTGCTCTGTTCTGGCTGCTAGCTCAGTGAGTTTGTGTCCTACAGTGATGATACTTATATCAAAATAATCAGCTTTCAGATGATATGTAGTTTGTGCAGAACATATTAAGTTTTAAAGATCGTTTTTGCTAGTTAGCACCGGAAGTAGCATCAGCCTGTTTTCACTAAGGGCTAATGCTAACGCTTCTTGTGAGATTTGTGTTTTGTTTCGGTAAAAATGGCTCATATCGTCAGGTTGCCAGGTTTTTTCCCGTTATTTGAGTATAAGACATATAAGGGGGGGGGCTTAAGAGGTTGGCCCAGAGAGACTTTTGCAACTTTCAAACTAGGTTTTCCCTGGTTATTGACTTTTCTTCATAGCCTTCTGGTTGCTCCATATAGATTTCACAATCAATGGGTGCATGCAAATAGGCTGTCTTAACGTCCCTCTGGTGTCAAATGAGTCCCTCTTGTGCTGCTTTCTGTATGAGTACTCTTACACTTGTCATATCAGCTGTGGGAGAAAATGTCTCTTTGTAGTCTGTTCCTGGTTTTTGACTGTAGCCTTTTGCTACACATCTTGCCTTGTATTTATCTGATCCATCAATGTCACTTTTGAGTGCATAGACCCATCTTCCCCCCACTGCCTTTTTACCTGGTGGCAACTGGGTGAGGTGGAAGGTCTCGTTCTCCTCCAGAGATCGCATCTCCTCGTCCATGGCATTCTTCCACTGCTTTGACTTTTCTGACACTATGGCATCATTGTAGGTTTGAGGGATATCACAGACTGCTCTGTAGCAAAAGTCCATGCATGTTTGTGCTTTGTCCTCTGCATCCTCAGTCTCAAAATCCTCTAGATGAGTTGGTCTCCTTTTGTTTCTCTGTGGATACCTTTTGGTTACAGTCTCTGTGGCCTTACTCGGCTGTGTACATTCAGTCTCTTCTAGTAATGTCTCAGGCACACAAATCTGAATACCATGACTTGATACATTTTCTACATTTATATCATTGCCTATGGCCCTGGAGTGTGCATCCTCATGACCACATTCTATGTGTGATTCAGATGTTTGTGTTTCCTTTTCTTTTGCGCTTTTGGTTGTGAATTTAACCAACCTGTGCTCTTGCACCTTCTCTGTTTCTGGGTAATACACCAGATAAGCTGGGCTGTTTTTATCATAGCCAATGAAAACCCCTTGCTCACATCTAGAGTCTAGCTTCTCTTTTTCTTTTTTGTAAGCAAAACATGTTGTACCAAATTGTTGCAGTTTGGATACATTTGGTTCTTTGCCTGTGAACAACTCGTATGGCGTTCTTTGTGCGCCTGCTGTAGCACCTGTTTCTTACAAAAGCTGCAGTCTGCATAGCTTGTCTGGTAACCCACTCTCTATCAGTAGGCATCTGCTCATATCATAGAGAGTTCGCCAGCTTCTTTCTGCTGTACCATTTTGGTGTGGTGAATAGGGTGCAGACGTTTTGTGTCTAATCCTATTTTTAGTTAAGAGTGCCTCGGCTTGTAAACTCAGTGCCGTTGTCTGAACGAATACACTTGACTTCTCCATAAGGTGCTATGTCTGCCAAGAACCTTTCTGTGGCTTGCACTGTATCGCTTTTTGACTTCAGAAAATCACGGTGCCTGAATTGTCATCTGTAAATGACTGTGCATATCTGTGGCCTTCTCTGCTCAGTGTTGACATGGGACCAGTTAAATCAGTATGTACTAGCTCTAAGGGTTTCTCAGACTTTCTGTCTGGCTCCCTATTTCTAGTCTGTGTGAATTTTCCCTGTGGACACACTTCACATGACTGAGTAGGCTTAACTGCTGTTCCTTTTATCTCCATGCCTGTCACTACACTTTGTAATTTCTGTACATCTTCATAGTTGCAATGACCCAAAATGTCCTGCCAAGTTTGCATATTATGACATACATACATTTTTCGACATTTTCTTTAACAGTTAGCAAGTAATACAAATGTCCACTCTCGTGGATGTCAAACCTGCTACTGTCCTTGGTAACCATGTGGCTTTCTCCTTTCTTGAAGGTGATTGTCGCTCCTCCATTTGCCGCTCTTGCCACAGAGAAGATGTCATGTGGGTATGAAGGTATGTACAGTGCATCCCGTAGCGGTGCTCTGTGCTGTCGTCCAGTGTCGTCTAGCAGATGCACGATCGCTGTTCGTCTGCGTTGTGCTATTCCGCTGCATTTGGTCCCGTCAGCTAACTCCACTGAATGTGTCCCTGAAAGGAATGAGTCATCGAAGCTGTCAAACATTTCAATATCGTTCACGATGTGGGATATTGCTCCAGCGTCCACCATGATGCCTCTCATCCAGGGCCGGACTGGGACAATAAGTCAGGCTGGGAATTATACACCCAGCCAGTCCACTACCAGTTTTTTGTGCCATTTTGCTGGATTTATTTGTCAATATTTACAGCGTTGCTGCCCATAGTGATAGCCCTCTAAATCTACTACCCAAAATAAACATATGACATGGGTTACTCTTTAAAAAAAATTTGCAAATCTATTTAGGAACCTATGTGAACATATTTTAAGTGGGGGTGGACCTCAAATCCTCTAGGGGGGTCCGGGGGCATGCTCCCCCGGTAAGATTTTCTTTTAAAATGTTGGACTTAAATGCATCAATCTGGTGCGAGGGGGAAATAAAGAGACTACACCCATATGAAACATAACTGTATACATTTAAATAATCATAAAATCATAAGAACATGGCCATAACCAATAACATACCATATCCAATATGAAAAAACATTGAAACTTGTTTATTTATTTGTTTTTGGTTCATTTATAGTTGTGAGTGTGTCTGTGCTCCTGAACCAGCCTCTCCTGTCTCCCCCCTCTCCTCTTTGAGGCAGCAGCAAAGACTAGTTTTAGCTCGCGACAAGTTTTAATAGTTTCTTACCTTTTTTCACCTAGTTAACGTTTTTTTTAAATTACTATTATTCATGCATATTTTACTAATCACTCCCCCCTCAAATGGAATTATGTGTTTACATAAATGGTGACCAAAACGTTTGAGACCCACTGGAATAACTTAGACTAAGTTAACTATCTAAACACTCAGAGAGTCCTTTACCTCACCTGAGCTGAGGTTATCAGTCTCTCAGTCTGACAGGAGAGGACTCTCCCTCCACCTTGTTGTTGAAAAAGCTCCTTATATCCGTTAGCGCAGCTAGCTAGCACCAGATGCTAACAACAACAATACACGTAACCGGTGCGCGTGCTTTATCTCACTCGCTCGCTTTAACGCATAACACACACCCTCCCGAGCTTGAATGACACTTTTTGCTTTTCACCGACCAATCGAGGGTATTAGTATGATCTGTATGAAAGTGGCCATGTCGGCAGGCCACATCATGTAGACAGCCAGTCACCCTCTGTGAGGCAGAGTCAGACCCACATTTGCGCAGCGTTGCGTTCACAATATATACATGAAAAAAAGAAGTCCTCAGGCCAGCAGGCCACTTAGCAGGCCAGGCCATCGAGAAACCTCCCGGTCCTCCCGATGGCCAGTCCGGGCCTGGTCTCATCTCTACATTGTCTGGAGGTCTCCAGCTCTTCGTGTGATTTGCCTTGAAGAATTGGTCTTGTTCGCTGTTTTCCTCCTCTTTCACTTTTCTGACACCATCTTGTCCCCCTTTTTTCTTGCACAGGGATTCTTCGTGTGTTATTTTTGCAGTAACCACACCACACTTTTCTGTAACATGTTCTTGCCTTACGCCCTCTTATTCCACATTTGTAGCATATAACGTTAGCATCTTCTTCTTGCAACCTGTTGCACTTGTCATTTCAACGTTAAAAACAATAAAATGGCATGAATTGCTTCGTCACATTAATCTAGATCCTCTGTCTCGAGCCAGTTAACTAGCGGGCCTTCTAGAGTACCCTGGAACCGAGGGAAACTCTGAAAGAATACGCCCATTGGCTACAAATCAATATATGATTGGTTGATCAAACTGTCAGTCCAAACGTACGCTCTCATTCAGTGCAACGGCCAGGGCATTTTATCAAGGATGTAGAATACCTTGGTTGAAGGATATTCTACCCAGAGACCCAGAACAAGATCTGATTGGTTGCTTTCTTTTCTACTGAAATGCGTAGTACATGGTCCGAGAAAGACAAACAAATCAACGTAACACTGTAATATTACAGATCAACAACACAGATACGATTCTCATTTATTCATTTTATTTATATAATTAAATCGATTTTTTGTTTGTTTTATCTGAGTGTTCCAGGGTATTCTATACCTTGAAGGCCCTGACGGTTCGCCACTGCTAACTAGATCATGAAAATCCCCAAAATCTCGGGGGGGGGGGGGTACCCCGAACTCGCCCCCCTAGCATGTTTGGTAATCCTGGATACGGCCCTGGGCATGATGACGTCCTGTGTCATTTAGTCACTTTTGTGCAACTGCTATTTTCATGACATAAGCTTCAGGTATTCACGAGTGGAGACTTTGCTGGCATATTTTATGTCGTAGGACAAAACACACTAATGTATGCAGCTTGTGTTGACCACATACCTTATTTTGGGCTTCTAACCACAAACGCTTTCAAATAAACATTGACTTTGAGACGAGGGAACCGGAAATGGTGAAATGCTAAGTCTATTCCGGTTTTTACGACTAATTATTGCACCACTCATTTGTCCTAAATGAGCTACAACATATAGAAGCACATTTGGAAAGAACTCCAAAAAACATCAAAAAAATACGATCTGGACTGATTTAGTAACCATCAAAAGACCCGGCTCAGTTACATTCCCCAACCCATGAAGGAAATATGCTCAACTCTGTCTAATGGCACTTTCAAAAAACAGGCAAAGCCATTGCAGCCATGCTGCGATGCTACGCTAGTTACTATCTTCCTACAGTACCTCACTGTTAGCCGAGGGGTTAAAGAGTTCTGTGACCTTTCTCTCTATGGTGACTGGCTCTTTCTCCCTCTCAGAGTAAACCGTTCCATTAAGATCGCAGCATGTTGCAGAATAGAACATCGCCTATGGGTTTTGAGGCTGCCACATGACAACCACTGAGGGATGACGGCACGCTCTAATGAAACCAGGCAAAGGGATTAAAAACAACCCTCCATAACCTGCAGAGCAGCTAATACATTACCCACTGGTCTTCCTTCACAGGATCCCACCATTTTTCTCCAATGCCTCACTCTTCAATTTCTGTTGTTTTATCTATCTTTACTTTACACTGATGCATATCATTTTAAGAAAACAGAATTTAACCAATTTATGTTCTTTATATGGAAGGTATGAGAGTATTCGTTGTTCCCGCGTCCTAGGAGAGAAGCTCAAAAAGTAAGAGACAATGGAGTCTCTGAAAAAGGACAAATTGGTTACTTTAATTAAATAGCGTGGTAATGTAACAAACAGAAGGTAGTCGGGAGAGAGAGGCTGCATCTCCCTCTCGCAGTCCAGGCCGTGGAAAAGAGGCTGAACAACACTCCTCAGCTGGTTATATATCCTCCGTTGGCTCCTCCTCACGTGCCGGTTGGCGATGCAGGGGGACCTCCCACCTCGGTCTTCAATAGAGGTGTCTCAATACTCTAATTTCCCTTCCTCAACTCCTATCCTTGACTCCTATCCTCGAGACTTAGTCCCACCCGCAGGAGATGCGAGCGGAGGACTGAGGAGGGGAACCGAGGAGAGAGGAGGGGAAGCAGCAGGCGGTTAGAGAAATGAGAACTCCTCTCCTCTGAGCGGTCATTTTAAAGAGATGTCCATTAATGATGACAGGAGGCACAGCAGCCCTCTGTCTGATGGACAGATGTGTTCATGACCACTTATATATTTACTTTTAATTCCTTGACAGTGCGGTATAATGAGACAACAACAGGCTACAGATGCAGACATATACACACATATACACACACACACATATATTTATATAAATATATACAATTTCAGAATCAAACAAGTATGAGAGCACTCTCATAATAACGTAACACAATCAGAGACTGGATGTACCCCCCCCCCCCCCTCTCTGGTAGCTGAAATGGGGAATTGACATTACGGGCCAAAAGTTGTATTTACAAGTATTAAAAGTAAGCATATGACACCAAACCAACTGAGACCCGTCTGTCCGCCGCATCTACGCACTGTACAACACACACACACCTACACACTGTACCACACACACATCTACGCACTGTACAACACACATACACACACACACACACACACACACACACACACACACTGTACCACACACACCTACAGCTCCTAAAGCATAATCAGGATACAGCCGTTGTGTATTTTATTATGTGAAGCACTAAATGGTCTTAGAAAAATATCGACTCTTTGTTTGTAGATATCTACTAAACTACAGCATACAAATACAGAGAGTAATGTAGGCCTGTTATACTGAGTGATATATATTTTACACACTGCTCTGCTTTCTGCACGGACCTCACAGCTGTTCTCACTGTAAACATCGCGTCGCGATGAAAGCAGTGTCGAGATCTCCATATCAGGTTGAATAATTCAAACGACAGTTAGTTATAATCAATTATATTCTTGTATAACCCACAATGAAAATGCTTCATATTTTAGGTTTTTCTATATTTACAGTATAAACAAAACACAAGTGGTTTGTTAAATTGAGTGTAAGGCCTATTATGATTTATGGGTGTCACTGATAAGGGAGAGACAGTTTCTTCCCTCTCCTCTCACAGCAGTACACAGGGAGGGGGGCTCCGGACTTAAGGAGAAACACACTGAGGCCCCAAAAAGAAATAGTTCGCTTTTTAGATTAAAAGAAAAGAATTGCTTCGCTTCTACATAAAACAGCTCCGCTGCGGCATTCCCGCGCTATGCGCGCGACCTGCAAGTGTTTGTGTGACCTGGGCATTCTGATGAGAGTGATAGATGACAGTGTGCCAGAAGGTTGCAGTTTCAACGAGCGTTGGCTTGCAGAAGACAAATACAAGCCATGGCTAAGACGAGGGTCATGCCCACGAGTAGCCTCCTGCAAAGTTTGCAAACATAAAGATGCGAGAGTCTGCGCTGACGAGCCACATGAAAGGTACGCCGTAGTAGAGCATTTTAGATTAGGCTAACGTGGCATGTTACGTTTGTTTAGGCTAACATTAGCGAGCTGAATAGCGAACTCGATTGAGGGATAATAATAATTGCAGGGGACAATCATTTCAGAGGAGCGTACCTAAGTTAAGTGCGTTACAGTCGCCATTCTGTGGTGTTCAGAGGATGAAACACTCAAGGCATTTCGTGTTATAGTCACGAAATATAATCTATTGATTTGACACAGAGCGATTTTGAAAGCAATGTATTTCTACTGGTAGTATGTTTTGTGCCTAAACCAAATGTGACTTGATCTATCGAAATCAGTCACATTGACCCGAAGACACATTTTCTTTTGTATTACTGGTCTGGGGGAAGCTCGCATGTGTGTGTTTGTGTTTGTGCATTTTTGTGTATCGTGTTTGTGTACCGGGGAAACACTTACATGAAACACCGGCTGTTGTTATGCTTGCTGTGATGTTACATTAGTCCGTTCTCTGCTTGTAATTATGCCGTTACAAGCTTCAAAGTTGTATTTCTAATCTGAATTTGCCGAAACAAGTTTAATATTCTGAAAGCCAAGACTTTATTTATTTGAAAACAGATGAAAACAAACTGTCTTTTATATAAAATTGAAGTATTATACAAGCAAAACTACATTTTGCTTTAATCCCATGTAATTGTAGAAGAAACAGTCTTCCTTTGAAGATGTATAAGTCAGGTGTCTTGAGTAGTCAAAATTACCTACAAATCATTGTACACATTTGTAAATATTATTTTCCACTTGTTACCATTGTGAGTCTATTTTTATGCAGCTCTGCGTGATTTTGTGGCTACAATTCAGGCTAATACGCTACCAGAGGTGGAATAAGTACTCAGATCTTGTACTTGAGTAAAAGTGCAAGTACTCAGATCTTGTAGTGAAATTATAAGTACTGAAGATCATCTGATATTTCGGAAGAGTGTTACATTTGAAATGGCAGAAAGTGTTGTTGCAATTTCCAGATATTGAAAGAGGCCCCTGGAGTTTCTCTGGTAATTATCAATAGTAGCAGTTAAGTGAATACTGTTCAAACAATACCTGTGTTTGTGTTTTGTATTGATTTCTCTGTTTTATCTTTTCATAAACGTGAGGAATAAAGTTGCTCCAAACATTCTGGGGTGCTTGGAGTAAACAGGTTGTATTGCTCTGTGGGGGAGGTGTATGCAGGACAGTGGGCTAGGTGGATGAGAGTACCTTCTGTTTAAGATCTCCAGTATGTCATGTTTCAGGGAAGTCTACATATCTTGAATAGTATATGTGTGTGTTTAAATACTTTGTATTCATAATAAGCAGTCTGTGTAACCAGAAGCTGGACATTTGAGAGTATTAATATGTATTATCTTTGTGAATAAGGGGATATTCTTTAGACACAACTCAAGTCTCTGGAATGTACAGAAAGGGTGTGTGTGTGGATGAAAGCTGCGGTAATATGAGACAGCTAGAGACTCTTGTTTCCATGTCCTCTGCTGGCTCGCGCTGATTTGCTATGACCACAGCTCCTCCTGGTTTATTTTCTGCATGTAAGCCTATTCTATCTTTTAGTTCTTTCTCTTTTGCTCCTGTCGTCAAGATGAAAGGTTCTCCCGGCATTTGGACCAGAGCAGGGGGTGGGGTCCACTCCTTTGAAAGTGTAATGTATTCTTACCGTTTATCATTAAAACAGATTATTGTTTAACCCCTATCCTGGTTGTTTTGAGTTTTCCTTCTTTTAAAGCAAACTCATATAGGATCGGCGCGGAGCAGAGATATCTGCCACAACAGTACTCAGATCGTGTACTTGAGTAAAAGTAGAAGTACTCAGATCTTGTACTTGAGTAAAAGTAGAAGTACTCAGATCTTGTAATGAAATTATAAGTACTCAGATCTTGTACTTGAGTAAAAGGAGAAGTATCAGAGTGTAGGAATACTCTGTTACAGTAAAAGTCCTGCATTCAAAATGTTCCTCAAGTAAAAGTAGAACAGTATTATCATCAAAATATAGTGAAAGTAGCGACAGTAAAAGTAGTGATTGTTGAGAGGTCCATTTCAGAATAATATATATGATATGTTTTATAATGATTGGTCATGAAAGTGTTCTCAAAGCTGGTAAAAAGGTGCAGCTAGTTTGAATGACTTTGTATACTGCAGGGTAGCTTGTGGATTTACTCCAGGTGGAACTAAAGTCTGATTTAACACTTGGTTATATTTCACATCATTCATCCAGATCTGTAAAGTAACTAAAGGGATTAAATACATGTAGTGGAGTAAAAGTACACCATTTACCTCTGACTTATGTTCACTGCCAACCTAAAAGTACCTCAACAATAGTAATCAATAATGTATTGAAAAGTTATTTGGCTGATTGTTGTATATTGGCTCAGCCAGGTTATATGGGAGGCCTAGTCTACGTACAGATCACTCATTTTGAAATATTAAACTTAGTTTTCTTTTCTTTAATTTTTCATCCTCGTGTAGAAGGCTATTATGAAACACACATTTGGTTGTTTATAGCATAAAGAACATCTGATTTAATGTGAGGTAGGGAAATAATCATTTGAGTATGTTTATATAAATATGTAATTTACAACAGCTGTAAGATGCTTGAAAAGCTTGAAAATGCACCTTGAAAATGCTTGAAAAGTGCATGAATTTGACTTTGGAAAAGGTGTAAGAACCCTGAATGTTGTAAAGAGAGAAGGTAAAAACCCTGTATTAGTTTGGACTTATTTTTCTTCAAATAAACTGATCCCACCTTTTGGATTGGGACAACTTAAAATACATCTGCGCTCTCCTCCCCTGCTTCAAAGGTAAGATTGCACCCTGTCACACTCACACTTAGGCAGGGCCACACCTCATTTACTGATATCAAAATCCTTCGGGATCGCTTAAACAGATTTAGCGGCTCGTCTGAATTGAAACAGCAGTTCATTGAACCTGGTTCTTCAGGAGTTAATAGAGGTGAGATCTTGCTGACGTTGGTGGATCTGAGCCAACCAGTAAACTTACATAGACTCAATAACTTCTGTTAGGTCAATTAGTAGGTCTGAGTAAATATAAATTATCAGCACCTCCCGACTCCTACAGCAGTTAATAAAATAATATCCAGGGGATGCATGCAGAGCTGTCATTGGTTGAGATAAGTCCGGCCGTACGTCACTGATAGCGCAGAGTGAAGCAGGTAGGACCCAAACGCAGATAACACTTGATAATACCTTTATTGCAAGGGCTCTTATCTAACATATAACTTTAACAAACAAAACACTCTACGGTGAACCAGGTCACAAACGAAAGAAGCACCAACACTGAACACAGGACGAGACAAGACTAAATACAGGGAGGGATAATTACCAGACAAGAAACAGCTGGGCAGGGGAGGAGAAACACAAGGGCCACAGGTGAACATAATCAACTAACTAGACACAGGTGAGGAGGGAGGAGAAAACACAAGGGCCACAGGTGAACACAATCAACTAACGAGACACACCAGGGAACTAACGACGGAAGGAAAACATGACATAGAGGACAGCGGAAACACCCAAACCTAGACATAGACCCGTGACCTGGCATGACAACCGTGACAGAACCCCCCCCTCAAGGGACGGATTCCAGACGTCCCTAAACAAAAATCCAACATAGTCCAACAGGGTGGGTGGAGGGGGTCCGGAGGACGGGACTAAGCTGACCGCCCAGGAGCCCAGTAGGGGGACCAGGAAGGGATCTCGGGCGGACGGCCCGGGGGCAAGGCAGAGTCTAAGGTGGGGAACTCGGGCGGACGACCCGGGGGCAAGGCAGAGTCCAAGGTGGGGGTCTCGGGCGGACGGCCCGGGGGCAAGGCAGAGTCCATGGTGGGGAACTCGGGCGGACGACCCGGGGGCAAGGCAGAGTCTAAGGTGGGGAACTCGGGCGGACGGCCCGGGGGCAAGGCAGAGTCCAAGGTGGGGGTCTCGGGCGGACGGCCCGGGGGCAAGGCAGAGTCCATGGTGGGGAACTCGGGCGGACGACCCGGGGGCAAGGCAGAGTCCAAGGTGGGGGTCTCGGGCGGACGGCCCGGGGGCAAAGCAGAGTCCATGGTGGGGCGAAGGCCACAGCGGGCGAACTCAGGGGGCCGAGCATGAGGGCGAAGACCAGACAGCTCCGGAGGCCGGGCAGGACCCGGTGTCGGCCGGACAGGAACCGGAGCCGGCGGGACAGGCTTCGGCAGGATCCCCCACGGAAGAGGACCAGGAGTTGGCAGGACCCCCAGCAGGAGGGTGGACGACGGGACCTCCAACGAGACAGGACAAAGGGTTGGCAGGACCCCCGGCAGGAGAGTAGTCGGCGGGGCCTCCAACGGGACAGGACAAAGGGTTGGCAGGACCCCCGGCAGGAGAGTAGTCGGCGGGGCCTCCAACAGCACAGGACATAGGATTGGCAGGACCCCCGGCAGGAGAGTAGACGGCGGGACCTCCAACGGCACAGGACATAGGGTTGGCAGGACCCCCCGGCAGGAGCGTAGTCGGCGGGACCTCCAACGGGACAGGACACGGGGTTGGCAGGACCCCCGGCAGGAGACTAGTCTGCGGGACCTCCAACTGGACAAGACATGGGGTTGGCAGGACCCCCGGCAGAGGGCTAGTCGGCGAGGCCTCCAACGGGACAGGACAAAGGGTTGGCAGGACCCCCGGCAGGAGACTAGTCTGCGGGACCTCCAACTGGACAAGACATGGGGTTGGCAGGACCCCCGGCAGAGGGCTAGTCTGCGGGACCTCCAACTGGACAAGACATGGGGTTGGCAGGACCCCCGGCAGAGGGCTAGTCTGCGGGACCTCCAACTGGACAAGACATGGGGTTGGCAGGACCCCCGGCAGAGGGCTAGTCTGCGGGACCTCCAACTGGACAGGACATGGGGTTGGCAGGACCCCCGGCAGAGGGCTAGTCTGCGGGACCTCCAACTGGACAAGACATGGGGTTGGCAGGACCCCCGGCAGAGGGCTAGTCTGCGGGACCTCCAACTGGACAGGACATGGGGTTGGCAGGACCCCCGGCAGGAGACTAGTCTGCGGGACCTCCAACTGGACAAGACATGGGGTTGGCAGGACCCCCGGCAGAGGGCTAGTCTGCGGGACCTCCAACTGGACAAGACATGGGGTTGGCAGGACCCCCGGCAGAGGGCTAGTCTGCGGGACCTCCAACTGGACAGGACATGGGGTTGGCAGGACCCCCGGCAGAGGGCTAGTCTGCGGGACCTCCAACTGGACAGGACATGGGGCTTGAGTGGGGACTCGAGAGAGGGCTTGAGAGGGAACTTGAGAGGAAAACTGGAGAGTGGACTCGAGAAGGAACTCGAGAGTTGACTCGAGAGGTAACTCGAGAGGAGACCTGAGGGGAAACTTGAGAGGTGACTCGAGAGGACACTGGAGAGTTGACTTGGGAGGTGACTCGAGAGGACACTGGAGAGTTGACTTGAGAGGTGACTCGAGAGAACACTGGAGAGTTGACTTGAGAGGTGACTCGAGAGGACACTGGAGAGTTGACTTGAGAAGGAACTCGAGAGGTGACTCGAGAGGTAACTCGAGAGGGGACCTGAGAGGGGACTTGAGAGGGAACTCGAGAGTAGACCTGAGGGGAAACTTGAGAGGTGACTCGAGAGGACACTGGAGAGTTGACTTGGGAGGTGACTTGAGAGGACACTGGAGAGTTGACTCGAGAGGACACTGGAGAGTTGACTTGAGAGGTGACTCGAGAGGACACTGGAGAGTTGACTTGAGAAGGAACTCGAGAGGTGACTCGAGAGGTAACTCGAGAGGGGACCTGAGAGGGGACTTGAGAGGGAACTCGAGAGTAGACCTGAGGGGAAACTTGAGAGGTGACTCAAGAGGACACTGGAGAGTTGACTTGGGAGGTGACTCGAGAGGACACTGGAGAGTTGACTCGAGAGATAACTCGAGAGGGGACCTGAGAAGGGACTTGAGAGGGAACTCGAGAGGAGACTCGAGAGGTAACTCGAGAGGAGACCTGAGAGGGGACTCGAGAAGGAACTCGAGAGGTGACTCGAGAGGTAACTCGAGAGGGGACCTGAGAGGGGACTTGAGAGGGAACTCGAGAGGAGACCTGAGGGGAAACTTGAGAGGTGACTCGAGAGGACACTGGAGAGTTGACTTGAGAGGGGACACGAGAAAAGACTCGAGAGGGGACCTGAGAGGGGACCTGAGAAGGAACTCGAGAGATGACTCGAGAGGGGACCTGAGAGGGGACTTGAGAGGGAACTCGAGAGGAGACCTGAGGGGAAACTTGAGAGGTGACTCGAGAGGACACTGGAGAGTTGACTTGAGAGGGGACACGAGAAAAGACTTGAGGGGAAACTTGAGAGAGTTGGTTTGCCAACAGAACACGGGGTGCTGGAATCGGCCGGTACGCCGACAGGACACGAGGAGCTGGAGTTGGCTGGGGAGCCAACAGGACACGAGGAGCTGGTGTTGGCTGGGGAGCCAACAAGAGACGAGGTGCTGGAGTCGGCCGGTACGCCGACAGGACACGGGGAGCTGGTGTTGGCTGGGGAGCCAACAAGAGACGAGGTGCTGGAGTCGGCCGGTATGCCGACAGGACTCGGGGAGCTGGCGTTGGCCGGTAAGCCAGTCCTGGAGCCGAAACTGGAGTCGCGACCAGGGGTACTGGAGCCGGTACTGGAGCCAGAACCATGGCTGCTGGGGCCGGAACTGTAACCGGAACCATGGCTGCTAGGGCTCGGGCTAACCTGGCCTTGCGACGACTCCTTTTAGCAGCCGCCTGAATACTCCGTGGACCTCCATAAGCCAGACGAGTACCCGAGAACGGATCCTGGACAGGAGCAGGAAATGGGGAAGAAGCCGGGGCTGACTCCAGACGGAACCCACCAAGGCGTATGGTGCCAGGTTGGGAATCGGGAGGCAGGGAGCTAGCATGCCTGGGGCTAGCAGGCCGGGAATCACACACCGGGAGGATCTTTGAAATCCAGCCAGGTAAGAACTTCACCAAACCTGGTTTCTCTCTAGCCATCTGGCGCGCCTCCGACAACACAGCCTCTCGCTGCTGAACTCCGGGTGCTCTCTTCCATCGATCCGAGCAGTTAGCCAAAAAAAAGGAAAAATTCAATAATTCCAGCTCGAACGGATCTGCTGGGCCCATTTTCTGGTTGGTGCTTTCTGATAGCGCAGAGTGAAGCAGGTAGGACCCAAACGCAGATAACACTTGATAATACCTTTATTGCAAGGGCTCTTATCTAACATATAACTTTAACAAACAAAACACTCTACGGTGAACCAGGTCACAAACGAAAGAAGCACCAACACTGAACACAGGACGAGACAAGACTAAATACAGGGAGGGATAATTACCAGACAAGAAACAGCTGGGCAGGGGAGGAGAAACACAAGGGCCACAGGTGAACATAATCAACTAACTAGACACAGGTGAGGAGAAAACACAAGGGCCACAGGTGAACACAATCAACTAACGAGACACACCAGGGAACTAACGACGGAAGGAAAACATGACATAGAGGACAGCGGAAACACCCAAACCTAGACATAGACCCGTGACCTGGCATGACAACCGTGACAGTCACTCCACCACCGTTCCCGGAAATGCGTCCTCGGAGGAGCCGTGGAGGACCCATCAGTGTCTACTCGGTTAGAGCTCCGTCAGAGAGCCTCCTCGATGCTCGATGCTCGGTCCTCGATGTGCATTTAGAGAAATTAGATGTCCTTCAACATGGCGCGCTGAAATCCATTTCAGGGTCACGAAGTCGAGGAGGGGAAATTAAAGTATTGAGAAACCTCTACTGTGTCGATGATTTATTCGTGTGGAAGTATGCATGGTCAAATTTCAACTCAGTTGGAAAAACGATAAACGCGAATGGAACATTAGAATAGCATTTTCCAGGAAGTCAGTCCAGGAAGGTGTTTTTTTCACATTTGTACCAGAGAAATAGTCTTACAAATAAAAAATTGCATTTAGGTAAACAATGGGACAACTGGCTCTCTTGACTTAATCAGATATAACATACTACAGCCTCTTTGAAAGTGCCTGTCTGGCTTATGAATATGGAAACCTCAGTTAAACAGTATGGTGTGGGCTCTCAGAGGCGGCTTGATGGAGAATAGACTGTGTGTAGTGGTGTGTTAAGGAGATGGAGACTGGCTCGGTGAGAGAGAGAGGTTTTGTATCACCCTGCCCAATCAGCAAAGACCGGTTTCAACACTAGTTTCTCTCCAGAACACATCATCACAATGCACAGCAGAACATTTAAAAGCCATAGCTCAGCAATACACTGTTGCATTATTTTCGAATCTTTAATACCTAGACATTAGCTATAGATATTGTAAGGGAAACTTCTGTGTAGCAATGCAGTGGGAGTCACAGACTCAGGAAAGAGACACGGGAAGAGCAGGAGCTTTGATGTCAAACACTGATGATTTGGAGCTTCGGCCGGAGGATTCACATCACAAGTCACAGCAGTCACGGTGAGACTGCACGGGAGAGTTGCCACGTCAATTCTGAAGAACTCTACACCAGACCCATGTATTTAGCTAGTTCCGAGAGCATCATCAACATGCTGCATAACAAGATAAAATCATAACACCTCTATCAGCTGACGTCAACAGGCAGGAACATAGAATCATAACACCTCTATCAGCTGACGCCAACAGGCAGGAACAGGGAGACAGAACACTGAGAGCACAGCAGCCAAGGTTACGAGGTGCGTGGGCTCAGTCAGGACAGTTTGAACTGATAAACTGGGTTAAAGTTATGGGCCTTGGAAAATATTCCACAACAGATATAATATTACTGGAAGTCACTAGCTAGATCTTACATACTATTTTAGTCTTATATTCAGTCGTAGCTAGTGCAGCATTCACTCCTCACTACTTGCCATGAGTGACACTTCTCCTCCCATGCCATCCTTAGTGGACACCTGACAGGCTCAATGAATGGCAGCTGGCGGGACAGAATTGAAGAATGAAGTGAATAATTTATCTGAGCATCTGGGCTCATGTCCCTCATCTCAGTTCCCTCACTCCCCATCCTCTTCATCTCACTGCCGTCCCTCTTTCTCCCTCCACCCACACACCCGCAGAGCTTTCTTCTGTCTCTTGTTTTGAACTAAAACATTACAGGCATTGTTCACTTTTTCCTTCAGTGTGTCTTATCTAACCCTCTATATTATCTTTACATGCATAGGTTTTTATTTCTATGCAATTAGCACAGTATCTTATCTGATTTGTGGGAATAATTAATGGAATTGGAGTCACAACCATTAATGTTCACAAAATCTCCCCAACTATTTAGCTCAGATAGGTAGTGTATGAGCTTTTAAGATTTTAAGTAATGTTTTGGTGATCCGTGTCCATAGTTTATAACTTTTCACAAACACATTTGTCTCCTTTTTAAAAATATAGTTGTTCATTGTCACTGTTTGGATTGTAACTGTTCCTCTTCTATGTTTATGTTCTTGCCTTTTTGGAATCAACCCAAAAAAGGGCCAATCAAAATCTTAACAGAAGTTCATTTTTGTGAAATATCATTTTGTTTTTAGTGACAGACCCAGTTTTTATGGTTATGAGTATCTTATGGCACATTTCCACTGCAGCGGGGTAGCCCCGTTTAAGCGTCCTCGCTCAGACCTCGGGCTGCCTCGCTGGCCGTCCGAGGCCGTGGCGCATTTCCATTACAGTTTAGGACCTGGGGTAGCAGTGTAGGCGGGGCGATCGGCTTCACATTTTGAGTTGTTCCGTCGAGCTCCCGCTGGATTTTATCATCCCCAATGAGATGTAGGAACGTCGTCACCTACTCGGTCGACCACGGTGTGCTTTTCTTTGACGTTGCCATTTTTGTAGCTCCTCCGTTTACAAAAATGCTGTGTATAAAAATGCTGCAAGCTTGCTTCTAGATATATATGCGACGCTAGATGATCTCGCACGCGACCTTGTGACGATTCTCTCTGACCAATCAGCAGTCGAGAGTGTTGACGTCACTAGTTCAGCCCTGGCCCTGGCCTGATAGAACCCACGATTTTATGGGGCCGGAAAAAGAGGGAAAAAGTACCCGCTAGCCGGTGCTACGCTATATGGAAAGGCCACCAAAAACTGGCCTGGCCGCTTGAGGACGATTAAGGACGCTTAAACGGGGCTACCCGCTGCAGTGGAAATGCGCCATTACATTCAATTGATTTACGACAATTTCCGAACATTATGCGTCAAGTCAGGTTTACTTGACCGTGTGATAGGCACTATTTAAAGAGCCTGTGACAGCATCCCAACAACTGTTGTGCAATGAAATATTGGGCTACTAGTCATCTCGAACCGTCAGTTTAAAAAAGAAGGTGCGATACCGTTCCGATAAATATCAATAATTTCGAACATCGCGGGGAAATTCCTTCGACTCATTTTGAAATTTTGGGGGAAGCCGGAAGTGACGTCAATGCGGGAACGCTTCACTGTGCGGCGAGAGAGCCAATCACAGACAAAGTGTGTTGTCATGCGTAGAAATGGTGAATTACTGAGTTTAGGCACGTTAATAACGTTTTAATGAAGTTGCCTACAGTATATTCATATTTGTCAGTGCTTTCATGTCAATTCAGCGAACATAAACATAAATGATCGTGGTGAAGATGATGATTAAATTAGGATTACAAATCGGTAGTGAGAGCTGCTGAATTTCCTCCCGTCGGATGTGATATAAAAACAAATCGATTATTTTTGTAGTTGTAAACTCAAGTGGATGAAACTACATTTATTAGTGCTTTCATGTCAATTCGGCGAACATATGATACATTAAATGATCGTGAGGATGATGATTAAAAATCGTTTGTTTGAGCCGGTCTGCATTTCCTGATGAGAAAACAAACCGATGCTTTTTGTAGTTGTAGTACAACAACATGGATTAAACGTGTGTTTTTTTTACCACAATGTTGGGGAAATTAATGGATAAAATGCACAGATTATTATTATTATTCCCACTCCGATCGGGACACTAGGTCCACCGTTTCCCCGCAGCGAGTCTCCCCCCGTTGACAGTTTACGTGGGCTGGGTGCAGTGGCGGACTGGCCATCGGGACGAATCCCGATGGGCCGGTGCCGAAGTGGGCCGGTCGGATAAGTCACTAGCACATCCCCTATAGGCGGCGCGTGAGGCTCAGGTTTGGGAAGGCTAAATAACTTTTTTTACCTGACGCTGCCCGCCTCCGGCGTCTATAGAAAAGAGATCAACTCAGTGTGCGGAGTTTAAATCTCCGCCATATTAGTCATATTACAGGATAAAGGAAATTCGGTTTAAACTGCCGTATGCAGAGAAGACGCCGACGTGTCGCACTTATCATTCATATTACACCATCAATCAGATCATCGATCATATAATATCATAATATATCATATATTTCCTTATCTGAGTCAGCTTCTCCAGCCGTATCTGGCCGTGCAACACTTACAGTGTCACATACTGTATGCAGAAGTATTATTTTAAGCAACACATTATGTTGACGAAACACTCCAGTCAAATGTAATTAAAGTCAGATCCACTCGTGTCTTAGACGTGAACTCGCTCTCAGCTGGTGAGAGAAACCCTGGCTTGATTTACCGAGTTGATAACCAGCGTCGTAGGACCGCTTAGCGAGATCTCGTTTGTTAGTTTGTTGTTGTTAGTTTGTTTGTTACTCAAACATATCCAGGGTATGTTGAACTGGCTTCGTAGTACAGGGCACAGGTGGCTAGCAGCGCTAATGTCAAAGACACAGACATTATACATTATATTTGTATTTTACCAGGATGCAGTGACACAAATATTTTTGGAAGGCTTAGCCTTCCCTAGCCTACAGCACCCGCCGCCCCTGACATCCCCCACTCCCCCCGTTGACAATTTACTAGCGGTACCGAAGTGGGCCAGTCGAGAGTCCCGGGATGATTTTTAGTCCCAGTCCACCACTGGCTACATGACCGTATGCTCGCCCATATTGACGCACGTAATTCCTAAACTTCTAACAGATACAACATAAACCGATCCTTCAGCCTCATATGAGCTCTCAGACACGTTCAAAATTAAACTGTCATCGCTGTCTGAGCTTGCTGCTGTGTGCGCCATCGTGCGTTTGCATGCAGATGCTGGGATCCTGAACGGTGCAGCTGGAGCGCTGTGCCCGCAATGACGTCACACATAATTTGGCGGGACTTGAAGAATCCCAGAGAAGATCCAGAAAATGGTCAACATTGAAGGGCAGATTAATGGTTATCAAAGTACAAATATCCAAAATCAATTCAGTAACGGTTTTCAAGGGGACAATATTTACTCAAATTGATGGGTTTGGATGATGGGGGAAACTCGTGTCACAGGCTCTTTAAAGCCCTGGGGTCTGATAGCAACGAACAAGGCACTCTTTAGCATCAGTATGAGACAAGCTAAACTATCATGTAACTACAAAGTAAACCCTGTCACACTAAAAGGAAGTGCCTAGGTTAGGAGACATTAGAGGTTTCTCAATACTCTAATTTCCCCTCCTCGACTCCTCGGTCCTCCGGAAATGAATTTCAGCGCGCCATTTTGAAGGACATCTCATTTCTCTTAATGCACATCGAGGACCGAGGATCGAGCATCAAGGAGGCTCTCTGGAGGATGCATTTCCGGGAACGCCAACGGTGGAGGCGTTACGCACGACCGGACTTATCTCAGCCAATGACAGCTCTGCATGCATCCCCTGGATATTATTTTAGTAACTGCTTTCATCGCGACACCTCAGCTGTGAGGTCCGTGCAGAAAGCAGAGCAGTGTGTAAAATATATATCACTCAGTATAACAGGCCTACATTACTCTCTGTATTTGTATGCTTTAGTTTCGTAGATATCTACAAACAAAGAGTCGATATTTTTCTAAGACCATTTAGTGCTTCACATAATAAAATACACAACGGCTGTAGCCTGATTATGCTTTAGGAGCTGTAGGTGTGTGTGGTACAGTGTGTAGGTGTGTTGTACAGTGTGTAGGTGTGTGTCTGGTACGGTGTGTGTGTGGTACAGTGTGTGTGTGTGTGTGTGTGTGTGTGGTACAGTGTGTAGGTGTGTGTGTGTTGTACAGTGCGTAGATGCGACAGACGGGTCTCAGTGGGATTGGTGTCCCCTGCTTACCTTTAATACTTGTAAATACTAGGGATGCCAGAAACTTACCATGATCAAAATCGAAAATCGGACAGCCCTGGCGAATAATAATCGATTATTCGACGCCCCCGCGGAAGAGAAAAAAAAGGGCTGCTGTTAACGTCGGTCTGTACAACGGAATTGTGCCAAAACTACACTGTAAACCACAACAGTAGCCTACTACTAACTCATAAGTATTATGGGTACTGCAATCAAAACCAAATATCAAGTCAACCGAACAATAAACGTATACGTTCTTTTAATGAAAAGTGCTGTTTAATTTTATGTGAATCATAGTTTATGAGTGAATATTCAAATTTGAATTAAAACTTCTGAGTGAACGGTCACGCAGCGTCTGACGTCATTACGTCATGACGTTGCGTCGTTAAAACTGTTTTTCTTGTTATAATATTGCAAGGATATACCACCCGAAGATGATATGTGATCGTTAGACCCCATTGTTTAATTCAGAGTTACGTGCATAGCGCCGCAGTTACCGGCTGCTTCGCGCTATTTTTTGAATTTCGGACTGCCGGTTAAGTACTTTAAGGACGTTAACGTTAGAGCAGCAGTATTAACTTTAGCTAGAAACTCCTATTAGTCAACGGCAGCCCTACTGTTCAAAAGTGTGTTTCTTACTGGCGCTTATTAACGCTATTATCTGGTAAATGTGATGTCATTCCTGAATATTCTTGAATTAAGCTAGTAGCTAGCTAGAGCTGTTTTCCACAATTACGTTGATGCTAGTGACAGTAAGCTAATGAAAACGGCAAGCTTGTATTAAAACTGCACATTTATTTTTGCCGTAGGGTGAAGCTGGTGCATAGCAGTGAGACTCCTCAATATTCAAGGTAACTTATTGCTAACCCATACTGTGTTCTGTTTTTTCATTTAATTAATTTAGAACTTTTTTCCACTAGCTTTATTTATTTAACTAGGTATTCAGAACATTAAACATAACTAGCCTTTCTACAGTAATCCGATCATCATGCTTTGTTGAAGTTTCATGGTTGAAATGGTTCAATGGAGTGTAAGGACGTTAACGTCAGAGCAGCAGCATGTTAACTTTAGCTAGTAACTCCTTTCAGTCAACGGCAGCCCCACAGCCCCACAAGTGTGTTGCTGGTGCTTAATGTTATCTGCTATTATCTGGTAAATGTGATGTTATTCCTGAATTAAGCTAGTAGCTAGCTAGAGCTGTTTTCCACAATTACGTTGAGGCTTACACACAGCAGGGTTGCCAACTTTGGGTACCTGGCTGGAGTGAGATTTTGATATCATGGGTATAATTACACATATGCACACTAAATGACTGCTATCGTGTCAGCAGCGGGACATTAGCATATATATAGGATATATATACAAATACACAATATTGGACACAGACTATAAAGGGCACAAAGTTTCATTCACTATTGAAAGTCAAACACATGTTTGTTTCCACTGTTTTATTGTGTGCCTGTCGCGATAAGCAATTAATTGACTTATCGTATGATAAATAAAAATGAACTCGATACATTTCCATTTACATGAGGATGTGACTAGCAGTTTGAAAGGATGTACTTGAATTATTATTATATATTATCATTATGTCAGTGGTCTAAAATGGTCATACAACGGTGCCGACAATATTATCGTTTATTGCAATAATTTCCTGGAAAATGTATCCAACAAAATTAATTATCGTGAGAGGCCTATACATGAAACACACACACAAACAAATCTACAGACTTACTCCAAACTGCCAAACATATTAATTAACACACTCTATTTTGGCCTAGTAGAACAATAAGCAGCAGACTTTTACTTTTTTCTTAGATCTGCGCTTGTGCAATACGGGTCGGCACTTGCCAGAGAGTATTTTTGTTGGGTCATCTATGGTAGGGCTAACCCATACAGTGGTGGGGCTCATGTCAGTATTCTCCTTGACAGTGAAACGCCACGCGTGAGGTTTAGATTATTTCCCTGTCTCAATCCAAATTGAACTGTATGAAATAAAAAGGCACATTTGTCTTGGAGCCAATCCTGCAACTTCCCCACAAGTGAAAGAGTTGACATGCTGAAAACCCAACCCCTGCAGGAAGGTCTGGGGGGATTCTCCCCCAAGAGATTTTTTGAAATACTAACATAAAATACACATTCTGGTACTCTCTTGAGAAGAACAATAAATACATCTATTACGACATATTTAAAAAAAATGAATGCCATTTTAGTCTTTTGTTACTTTGTTCTGAAAGCTGAACCTGCTGCTCCTCACAGAGAGAAGAGGGAAGAGGCTGTGTGAATGACTTTACATTGTGGATAAGGGTGGATAGCCCCCATTGTTCTGTGTGTCAAAATGAAAGACAGCCCACACACCTATCAATCATCATCGGGTCTTATTTCATTACGTGTGGATTTCTATCAACAAGTAATGTTGTATCGATGTATAGAGATGTACTACAGCAAAAGTATTCTCCGTGGGGACTTCCTGCAACAACACCACGCCGTTATCTTGATTCTGATTGGCCAGAAGTATCAAAGATGTTCTATTGAGAAGACGATCACTACCTGACAAAAGTTTTCAAAACCGTTTCTAGTCTTCGGTATTTTTGTTTTTGGCGTGAGAATAGTTTGGGCAGCGTGAGAGCGTGAGATTGAGAGTGAAAGCGTGTGTCACACGCCAGATGCGTGAGAGTTGGCAACCCTGCACACAGGCATGTTTGCTAGTGACAGTAAGCTAATGAAAAAAACTTGTATTAAAACACATTTCTTTTTGTCGTAGGGTGAAGCTGATGCATAGCAGTGAGACTCAAGATTCAAGGTAACTTGAACAGAACTGGCCTTTCTACAGATCCGATCATCATGCTTTGTTGAAGTTGCATGGTTGAAATGGTTCAATGGCGTGGAAGTGCAAAGTGTGTGCTGTCTCGTCAGACACCCGGGCTCAGTTATTTAGGCACTATCGTTTGAAGCATAGCCAGTACTCAATAGTTAGCCCTTTGCCATTTGTCTATGACTCTTGCATTTTTTTATTGATTTCAATATTCATGAAATTAAGTACTTTTGCATCAAACTAATTCATTATGGAGAAATTAAAAATGTTAAATGTGTCAAACAATGTTTATAAGTACAGTATACTTAAATAATACACAAATAATCATTTAAGTTTAAGTAACTTATCATTTTTGATCAATCTTTTACTCTATAGTCTTAAGTTAGTTTACTTAAAACTTTGGTGGTAATCAGTTTCCACAAAAGTTTTGAGTACTCCGAACTAATCGGGTTTTACAATGTACGCCAACAGGCTGCGGAGGGAGACTCCCCCCCCCCCCTTCACTGGAGAACTGCGCTAAAACAGCTGATCACAAAGTTCACACTCTGTGGTCACGATGTACTCCACTTGCATTTGACTTCATTTGCACTTGTCAGTTTGAAGTAGTTCCACGAGGAACTCTTCTTTCCTTTGTTCATCTTTAGTTGTGTTCTCAGACTGTATATATAAATGGACGTAGTGTCCGTGACGTCACCCATAGGATTCTGCAGAGTTGCCGTGAAGCCCTTAGTAGGCGGAGTCGGCCACTAACGGCTCGACTGTGACGTCGGAGTCTAATCCCGCCTGCTCCAAATAAGGGCAAAGAGGCGGAGCCGAGGCGGGACCTGCTGCCTCCGAACTGGAAGTAAACAGAGCTAGCTCAGGCTAAGAAGCTAAGCTAACATGAAATACATGCATACCAAGTTACTGCTAACAGTTCCCCTATATAAACGTTATATTCATAATCAAATGACACAATCTGCAAGAGAATTAGCTATATTTTGTTTTTCTTAATGTATATCCAGTCTCTGATTGTGTTACGTTATTATGAGAGTGCTCTCATACTTGTTTAATTCTGAAATTGTATATATTTATTAGGGCTGTCAGACGATTAAAATATTTAACCGCGATTAATCGCATGATTGTCCATAGTTAATCGCGATTAATCACAAATTAATCGCACATTTTTGATCTGTTCTAAATGTACCTTAGAGGAATATTTTTCAAGTTTTTAATACTCTTATCAACATATGAGTGGACAAATATGCTTTATGCTAATGTTTATTATCATTTGAACAATGACAAATATTCTCATGAATATTAAACACAACAACCTCTGAACATTACAAATATTCGCCTCAATTCAACATGGAACCTCTCATACAATACAAATGTGTGTGTGTGTGTGTGTGTGTGTGTGTGTGTGTGTGTGTGTGTGTGTGTGTGTGTGTGTGTGTGTGTGTAATGGATCGTTGGAGCTATGTGCAACTCAAGGCATATGCTCGAACGGGAGCTGCCTGGACGCTGCAATCATGTTGCGTACTATCCGTGCTGAGTGTGCTGACTTTTCGTACAATGTCCCACTGTCTGGCTTCCTGCATAAAGTCAAGTGCTCGGCGCAGTTGTAGCGAAATGTCGCTCCTCTGTTTTTCAGCTCCTTATATCCGTTAGCGCAGCTAGCTAGCACCAGATGCTAACAACAACAATGCACGTAAGGTCTCGCTCGAGCCACACATACACACACCCTCCCGGTCCTCCCGATGGCCAGTCGGTGCCTGCCGGTGAGCGTGGAAGTGTGGTCTGCTGCAAGCGGGCGGCAGGAGCGGGGCTGTCAGCATCAGTTTGTAAATGCTATTTTAAACTAGATGCGCTCTGAAACTACGGGGCGGCCGAGGACAAAAAATACACATGCGTTAATCGCGTTAAAATAATTAGTGGCGTTAATTTTTTTTTGCGTTAACGCGTTAACTTGACAGCCCTAATATTTATATAAAGGGAGGGGTAGTTTGCTAATTCTTTGTGTTCTGATAAATAGCCCATATTGTTTTTTTTTAGTAAGCTAAAGTAGACGTGATTACTTCAGCGTTGTTTAAATTGGTATTTTCTCTTTCTCTTTATACATGCAACACGCAGTCGCGCCGAGCTCTACAATTCAGAAGTAGGCGGGGTTTAACCTCATCAGGGCGAGCAGCATGTTCCTGGAGGCTGCAGTTTCAGGATCGCAGTCCTGGGACTGCATTCCTGATTATTAATATTATGCTTGTTATTAACGATCTAAAAATGCATGAAAATATTTCTTTCTTACAGAAATTAAAGAAATATGATGAAAATATGTTTTAATATTTAGCGAGTCTCTTTAGACATTGTAATGCTTGTAATTAACAATCTAAAAATGCATGAAAATATTTTTAGGATGATTTAGTTTTATTTTGTGTCTAACTTTCTATTGCTGGGAAATGAGGGTGGAAGTGAGTCCCTACCTTGTCTCTCACCACCTCATGTCTGTCCCCATCCTCCCTCCCTCCCTCCCTCCTCCCAGACCCCTCTGGAGTAATATTCAAATACATTTCAATAAAAGACAAGGGAATTATAATTTAAGGGGATTATTTAAATTCACTTGCGCACAACCAAGCAAGGTTTTTGTATTTCCGTTTGTGGGATGAAGCTATGGAACAGTTTGAATAAGGAGCTCAGAGGATGTCCTAACGTGAAACTGTTTAAAAAAAGGTATGAGGACATGATTTTTGCAAGATACAGGGATGTAATTGTTTAATGATAACTGGGTGTTTATGTTTTATTTATTTGGTTTGTTATTTTATCTTTTCTTGATTACCATTGACCTCTTTTATGTATTTGTTTATTTAGTTATTTGTTGTTATTATGTTTTAATAGCAAATGTATTTTGGATGTTAGCAAAAGAACTTCATATTACTCACACTCGACACTGATTGTCGTTCATCTTCATGTCTCCTATTCGCTAGGTGGCAGTGTCACGAAACACTAGGGTCCAAGGAATGTGGTTCTGAAATTGCAGTCTCCGGCATTGCAGGAACATACTATTGATCAGGGCTGGGAAAACTATAGGCAAGTTTCATTCCGAAAAAAGTTGCTCAGTGGCATATGAAGCGTAAAACAGACTGACTGTAGATTAAAAATGTACCTGGACCCTGTCTCCGATCTGCAGGTCTCGGCTCAGTCAATACAATGGAGACCTGGAAAACTTTTAGAGCCTAATGATTGAAATAATGACTATACAATTGTTCATTCTCCTGTGTAGTTGAGCTCAAAAAAGGTTAGACGCTGTTTAACAGATACATTTTTCCCCGATGTAAGTTGTCAATTAATCACTTATAACATAATTGTAGGACCACCGTTTGGCCACAACGAAAATGTGTTTCAATGGCCGGCCCACTTCCTGGGGCCTTGGTGTCTCGGCATAAGGTCCATGAGATGGTTGTCAATTGTCCAGAACTACACCTGGACTCAGATAGACTCCAATACTTCAAAATCAAGGGAAACAACAAAAATATTTATTATATTATTTATTACACTTTTGCTTTACACATCCCTAAACCCTGTGATTAGGATAAACTGAGCCAATAACGCAAAAACATTTACTCAGCACCAGTGTTTCCACCAGACCAGGGGTGAGACGGGGTGGCAGCTCTTTTTAGTGACTAGTCAGTAGTCACTAAGAAGAGCCGGCTCTTTTTAGTGAGCCGGATCATTTGGCTCGGCTCACTAAGAAGAGCCGGCTCTTTTTAGTGAGCCGGATCATTTGGCTCGGCTCACTAAGAAGAGCCGGCTCTTTCGGCTCCTAATGTTACCACAGTTTACCATGGAGCCTCAGTTTCGCCGCTGCGAGGCTCCGGCATTCGCAGTTCACGCGCATGCTCCACTAGCACCCCCCGCCAAGGCTCGCCGGCAGTTCACTCTCCGTCACAGGAACACGCTTTGCTGGCGGCGAAAATAATCCAACCAGACTCCTTTGCCCCTCCAACAGAGGGATGTCCTTTTTCCTTTGTCATTTCAAGCAATAAAAACTTGATCCTAATAAAAACCTCAGATTTCAAGTAAAGCCTCACAAATCTCTTTGAGCCTTCAACGACACTTTTTTTCTGGGAAATACGAATGTTACACTCTACAACACAGCCATTCAATTATGGGTTGGCACACTTCTACCATCACACTGAGTAAATTGATTCTCAGTCATTTGGAGATCGATTTTCTGCTGCTGTTCCACTTATTTAATTCGTAATAGCCAAGTGTTGATGATGATTGAACTGCGTAACTAAGGAGACACAAAAAGAAGGGGACCAAATACTGTACTGTGTATGAACTATACTTTCCTTTTCCAGGCATGGAAGGAGATTTAATCAAGGTTAGCAATGTCTGATTGTTTACGGGCTGATGGGTGCTAATTGCTGCACTGTCACGCTTCTGGTTCCAAAGGCTGTTGAGGTGTTCTGGATTTAAGAAGCTGCCGAGCACTAAGGGGCTAAATTGCACCCAGAGGGTTTTAAACACAGCTCCTAAGAGCTGGCACAACTAAACGCGTAGTTGCTTATCCTGTCTCTAACGTCACATCACACTCCACACACACGGCATGTTTGTGTGTGGGAGTTTGTTTTTAAACACTCAGATGTTCAACCTTCCTTGACCAAAGTTAGTACGAACCGAATCTAGATCCGAGCTGAACAAATTGACACATGAAAAGTGAATCAAGTGGATCTCAACCTAATTAAAACATTTCTTTCATTGGACGGGACCAACTGCTTGAGCCTGGTTTTCTTTTACAAAATAGCACTTGAAGCAGGCTGGGTATAGGAAATGGGAACTCGTCCATCTTTGGCGGATACTAGCGGCCGCAACCTTATAACTAAACCTGTACAGCAGAGTAGCCTTAAGCTTTTTGCTTTAAATGTTTTAAACATGTTCGGTATAGGCACTGTTATGTCACTGACTGTGACAGCCACTCCTATGACCAATGAACAGAACAAAAAAAGAACCATTGGATCACATTTAATACTCCAAACCAGGGGTGCCCACACTTTCTTAGCTTGGGAGCTACTTTTAAAAGGCCATGTCCAAATGATCTACTTACGTTAAAAATGCTAAACATATATTTATATATATATATATACACTGAGTATACCTTATGTTGGTGTCCCTTGCATAACTGCATGAACCCGTATGGCACAATACAAGTCAGTACATTTTTGGTCATTATGTCAATTTTATACCCTTTCTTTAGTAGAATTGGATAAATTGGAAGGCTAACTAGGTAATGACCGCAGATGTGTGGTGAACTGCGTGTTAGAAAAGATGAGCTCTCAGACTGGCTTACCTGTATGTCAATCAAGTGGCAAATGCCATAGTAAGGATGAATGATAGGCTAACTTTTTTTTAATATTATTTCAATGCCATGCGATATACCCACACTACCTTTGCGATCGACGTTTTGGGGACCCCTGCTCTAAACTAACCGATAAATGAGGGAGTCGTAGCATTCATCAGCAAGAGGCACTGAATGTGTTGGATGACAGCCATCTGCTTTCTGCTGAACTTCAGTAACACAAACCCCTACACTGGGAATATGATTTAAAACAGGAAATGTGGCAGTATACGTAAATATACAGAGCGGAGGCTATGGCGCAGTGGGATAGTCCACTGATGTGTACTGATCTACAGATCAGGGGAGAGTAGTTTGAGTCCCACTGCAGTCAAGATTTTGTTGTGTCCCTGGCCAAGACACTTCACCCCAAATTGCTCCTGATGGGATCGTCCACAGTATTGAATGTTTGTAAATCGCTTTGGATAAAAGCATCTCATTTCATTTCAAACCTTTATTTAGACAGATAGGTCCCTTGAGATCATGGATCTCTTTTACAAGGGTGACCTGCATCAATTAGTTCCACATGAAACATAAAAACAAACAATAGAGGACATCATATTTACATATTCACCAACACTTACAAACACCCATAGTGTCATAAAGCATTTCGTGCAGACGTGCCTTAAAAACATTCAGAGAAACAAAAGTGAACAATTTCAAGTTGGACTGTAGGCTGTTCCAAGCAAGTGGAGCTGCGCACATAAAAGCTGTTTTACCTAAGACAGTCCTTACTCTTGGTACATCTAATAAGACTACATCCTGTGATCTCAGACAATAGCTGCTTGCAACTTTCTGCTTTACCAGAGAACAGATGTAATACGGGAGTTTGCCCAACATAGCTTTATAAATAAAAGTGTACCAGTGACTGAGCCTCCGTACAGAGAGTGATGGTAAACCTGCCTTGGTATACAGTGTACAGTGATGTGTAAGCGTTTTACAATTTGTGACAAATCTCAGAGCGCTGTGATACGCAGCATCCAATTTGCTCAGGTAATTGGCAGGTGCATTCATATACAACAAATCACCATAGTCCAGCACAGGTAAAAAGGTCACAGTGACTGGCCTTTTCCTGGCCTCAAGCGAGAAACAGGACTTGTTTCTGTAAAAGAACCCTAACCCTTAGTTTTTTAAGCAGGTTATTGACATGATGTTTAAAAGAGAGACAATCATCAAGCCAGATACCAAGGTATTTGTAACAGGCAACAACTTCAAGTTTTGTTCCTTGCGTAGTTACAATATCTGAAACAGGCTCTGGTGTCTTTTTTGCTTTTGAAAAGAGCATTACCTTGGTTTTATCCACATTTAAAAGAAGCTTTAATTCAGAGAGCTGAGTCTGAATAGTGTTAAAAACAGCCTGTAATTTAACAACAGCCTCGTTAATGGAGGGACCTGCACAATACATCACAGTATCATCCGCATAAAAATGTAAAGTAGCTTCATCCACATTCTCACCTACGCTGTTAATATATATGGAGAATAAAAGTGGTCCTAAAACAGAACCTTGTGGTACACCATTAGAAATGTTTAACCACTCAGACGACAGTCCATCAAAATGAACACATTGGGACCTTTCAGAGAGGTAGTTCACAAACCACCCCACTGCATGGCTGGATATGCCAATACTGAGTAGCCTCTGCTTTAAAATGCGATGATCAACGGTGTCAACCGCTTTGGAAAGGTCAATAAACAGAGCTGCACAACTCTGCTTATTATCTAAAATACTAGTAATGTCATTTACCACTTTCATTGACGCAGTGATGGTGCTGTGTTTCTTTCTGAATCCTGACTGGTGTTTAGTCAGGATATCATTTAAACATAAAAATTCCTTTACTTGTTCACTCACAAGTCGTTCGAGCACCTTGCCAGAACTGACAATTTTGAGATTGGCCTATAGTTATTTAAAATAGTTGCCTCCCCTCCTTTCAGTAAAGGCAAGACATAAGCAGACTTCCATACTTTAGGGATTGTATTTGTGCTGAGGGAGAGGTTAAAAAGAGAAGTAAGAGGTGGAGCAATAAAATCTGCAGCTATCTTTAAAAAGAAAGGTTCTAAGTTGTCCGGGCCAGCCGGTTTCCTAGGATCTAACTTGGATAATGCTTCATGAACAATACCCAAGTTAGATGGGTCTCACAAGTGACATGTAATGTCATATACTCATGTATGCAGAGGCATTCATGATATGCTGATGTTTTGTTAGCATTCAGTTAGCATAGCATTAGCTGTCTCACCTCTGTCCAGATGACTCAATAGTTGTCAATAAACCTGTAGATTTGAGGGTCTTTATCCACCCGTTTGTAAACTTGACATGGACATTAATCAACTTTTTTGCACATACTGTATTGATTTCCAAGCAAAACCGCTGACATATGATGGGAAACGCTGATATATATTGACGGCTGCTGCTGTTGCTAAAGAGGTTATCCTCCACAGATGGCCACGAATGCACTGTGGTTTCTCATTACCTGTTATATATGAATATCTGCAATTTCTACTCAACTATTACATTTTAGGGGATTAGGGTTGTCCTTCCTTTGGGTTCCTGTTCATGATGGGATGGAAGAAAATGAGAAGGTCAAAAATAATCTCATGTAGGTATAAATGTTCTGCCATCTGGAGAGGATAAAACATACATCTCAGGATTTTTTTGTGAGCAAACTGCACCAGCTATGGATTACAGGAATTAATGTTGCCATTTATTTTGAACTCAGCATTTATTAAAATGGTGGATAGGCTTTCCTGGAGGTCAGGAGACTCGGGATGAAGGAGGACAGGAGAATTATAATTATTTGTATCCATTACCTGAAATTTGGATCCATGGGATGATTTAATCCACTTTCAGGTTCAAGGACAAACATAACAAACTGCACATAGGCAAAAGTGTGCATCTCCTCTGTTGAGAATCCTGCTGGATAATGTACGGGCATTGGATGATCGGCTGGACGTCCTCTATGCCCGCAGTTGTAACAGGAAATCAGGAACAATAATGTGGTTGTTTTGCCAAAACATGGCAAAATCCTGGAATAACTATCAAACGCCGTTCAAACAGATAACTCTTTTGTAAAAAAAGATAAAGGCTGTGTTTTAAAGTATGGCAACATGTAAGATCAGACGGGCTAGCATCTCAATGGAATTGTACCTTTTGTACGATTTCATTTGACAAATTGAAGAGATTAATTCCTAGATTAATGCAGCAGAGGTTAAGCAGTTACTGTGAGATAATAACAACACATCTTCAACCTGGTTAGAAAAGTTGACTAAAAGCTATTTTCTTTATGCTATTTACCAGGACCCACATTTGAATTTGTTTGTGTCATATTGTACATAAACAATAGGATGCGGGTGGTGTCATATAACACGCGTGGCCTACGTGTGGGGCACAGTGCTGGTGATAAAGCGAGGCGGCTGGTTCTTGATAAACTGTTGGAGGAATGCGATATTGTGTGTTTAAGATACATGGTTACCTAAGCAAGATTTGGAAAGGCTGAATACACTACATGCTAATTTTCATGGAGTTGGAGAGTCAACTACTGATCTCTGTGATAAAATTGCCCATGGCAGGATACCTGCCTGGTGGTGTGGCGATTCTCTGGAACAGTAAAGATCCTTTGGTTACAGTGGTAAGATTGGACGTCGACTGGGCCATTGGTGTAGAGATCAAGTATGAAAATAGGTCATTTATTATCGTAAATATTTACACACCTTATGAATCATGAAAATGAAGATCGCAGTAGAATGGCATTTGTTAATGCATTCATTAAGGATAATGCCACAACCTGTGTGTATGTAGTGGGGGACTTGAATGCTGACATTTCGGATGATAAATCTCTGTTTGGCAAATGTTTACTGCATTTTTGTAATGATAATAATCTCATACTGTCAAGTAAATCTCTTTTACCTGAGAAAAGCTTTACATATATTAGTGAAGCATGGCATACTGTGTCATGGCTATATGCACAGCTGATGCACATGCTTCTCTGGACAACATTGCCATTTGTTACGAGTTGGCCACTACAGATCACATTCCTTTTGTATTGACTCTAAATGTTGAAAATATTCCAGCGCTATCTGTTGATGACAATACAACATACACAGGGAGGCTGGATTGGTCAAAGTTAAGTGAGAAGGATATTAATCACTATTCCTCACTCACTGACAAATCATTAGACTTGGTTGTAATTCCTAGAGAAGCAATGCTGTGCAGTGACACCAACTAGTGATCTATGTTTTACATATGATCTTATTATTGATGTGTTAAATGCCTCAAGTAAGGGTTTTTACAACAGTCAGAAAAAGGAGCATAGTATAAAACCTGGATGGAATGAACATGTGTCTGAGCTACACTCTGCTGCTAGAAATGCTTTTAAATTGTGGACCGAATAAGGAAGGCCGAGACAGGGGTCTTTGTTTGAACATAAACAGTCCACTAATGCCAAATATAAGTATGCTGTCCGCTTCATTAAAAAAAAATGACACAATGAGGGCTGGCTCACTTGCCAGAAAGCTGCGCAACAATAGTTGCTATGATTTCTGGAAAGAGGTCAAAGTCATAAACAGCTGTAAGACTCCCTTACCGTCTTCCATTGAAGGAGTGTGTGGGTCAGACAACATCGCTGAACTGTGGCGACAACACTATTATGAGTTGTACAACTGTGTTAAGAGTGATGCATTTGTGGTTGAAAAGGTTGACTCCACTGAAAATGTTACAGTTAGATCAGAGGAAGTCTACAACACTATAATGAATCTAGAAAATAACAAAGCTGGCCCAGATCTCATCTCAGCTGAACACTTAAAACATGCCAGTCTTAAGCTTGCTCCTCTTCTTGCTCTGTGTCTTACTGGTTTCCTTAATCATGGTGTCTTACCAAATTCCATGTTATCTGTGCTACTTGTGCCAGTCATCAAGGATAAAGCTGGGAAGATTAATGGCATTGATAATTACAGACCCATTGCTTTAGCTAGCATTCTCTCCAAAGTGTTGGAGAACATTTTGTTGGATAGGCTGGAAAGGTATATTACCACAGCTGACAACCAGTTTGGTTTTAAAAGAAAACTTTGCTTTAAAAAGACATTATAGCAAAATATAGAAGCCATAATTCCACCATGTTTCTGTGTTTTATTGATGCTTCCAAGGCATTTGATAGACTGAATCATTACAAATTATTTGACAAAATGTGCCAGAGAGGGGTACACAAGTCAGGTTTGGGGAAAATAGGACCCAAGTGCAGTTAAAAAATACAAAAAAAAGGTTTGTTAACAAAAAAACGAGCCTTATTATAAAAAGCCGAAGGCATGAAAAAACAAGAAACTCATTAACAGAAACAAAAGCGGGGAGCACGACAGACAGGAACAAACTTACATACGGGAACAGGCAGGAGACACGGACAAGCATGGGTGACAGTGACATGAAATGACGACGAACAGACATGGAGCACAGGGGAAGACAAGACTAAATACACAGAAGGGTAATCACAGGACAAGACACAGCTGGGCAGGGGAGGAGAAACACAAGGGCAACAGGTGAACACACTCAGACAATTAGACACACCAGGGAAACTAACGACAGGGAGGAAAAACACAGGGAAAAGGACCAGACAATATACAAAGACGAAAACATTTCAAAACAAAGGTGGAACACATAAATCCAAAACCATGACACCCAAAGCCTTCCACCTTAAAAGCCCAGTCTGCTTAGCTTTTCCGGGTCTACGCCATGCCCCCAGGAAATGGGCCGGACGTTAAACCAAATATTTGTTGCCGTCAAATGATGGCATAACAACTTCCGTGTCAGTGTCATTTGGTCTAAAAATACTTTTTCCCAATGACTAACGGTGGGAAAGAGATGTCTGTTTAGCAGAGTAAACAGTCATTCTTATAGTTTAATCAACTACCCCGTACGACCATTAGAATAGTCATTTAAATCATAAGGTCCAAAAAGTTATAAAATGCGCCTTAATTTCGATTGGAGGCTTAAGTGAAATACACATGCTCTATGGTCCTTGATTCAGAGAATGAATAGGTCCCCGCCTTTAGTGTATTTGAATCCAGTACAAATAAATGACAAATTCTGAGGTCTTTTACATACAAGGAACCCAAATATGATGGTCAGTCTGACAAACAATTAACGGTGTCATTGGAGGTCGATGATTGGCGTCAATATTTGTTGAAATTAAAAGCAATAGGGGATTGAGGTGATGGCAAGCAGCAGGGTAACACTTAAACTGGCATTTCCTTGTTTTATATTTTAATGCAGCATCTACATATAGGGATGCATACCGGTATCCGGTATTACCGAAATACCGGTTACTGGTGGCTACGGTATACCGTATCAAAATCAGATCCGGTTTCGATACTACTTAAACATTTTTTTTTTTTTAAAGTGAGTCCGTGGCCCGTGATGGCGGGTGTTATAAATTAGATTGCATAATCGTTTTTCTTCATATTTTATGTATTTTTCATTGTTTGTTCAATACTAGAAAGGTAAAAGTCCCATAAAAAGGACTGTGATGGGATTTGTTTTCTCTCACCAGTCAAGGTAAATGTTGATTTTAAAGATGAGATTTGTTGTGATCTCATGACCATTATTCTATTATGTATTTGTTCTCTAGTCGAATCTCAGGTTTAACATTAATTATAACGGTGCTATAACGGTCTGTTTGCATTGACAATATGTGCTATTCACGCGGCACACCTGATTGCGGGTGTTATAAAAGATTTTCCATAATCGGTTTTCTTCATATTTTGTATGTATCTTTCATTGTTTGTTCAGTACTAAAAGGTCCAAGAAGTCCCACAATTGAATTTAATATATATTTGGCATGTTAACTATATCGTAAAGCGCTTCATGGGAGTAATTGTGGGATGATATATTTTCAAAGTATCACAATATGTATCGGTTGAGTATCGGTATCGTTCAGTGGTATCGGTATCGGTATCGTAAAAAATTCAACGATATGCATCCCTATCTACATATTACATATAAGTACTTTGACCTTAAAAATGTACACTTTTTATTGTGATGATTGTGTGTGATTATGATAAAGTGTTTTTGACAGACGTACACGTATCGACTGACCGGTTCCATTTCTGTCATCTATGGAAGTACTGAAACCAGATCTATTCTTTACATTTACCACAGTGTTTCTAAGTTAATAAAGAAACATCGTAACTTTGAATCTGCTTAAAGGCATAATAAAACAATTTTTAGTTTTCACCAGAAAGGGGGGAGGCTGTCATTTTGCCCTTAGTGCTGCTCTCATCTATGGCCTGTTCCCAGTGAGAATATCAAGCTGCACAGTGCAATCAAAAACTAAAAGTGTGAACTCCTAATGAAGACACTTCTTCGTAATGGTACCTAACTTCACTTTATAGTCAACAAATGGGAAATAGACAACTAATACTTAAAAACCCTATAATACCATGTTGGCTGAGATATCTAAAATAAAAAATAATATTATTTTAACAGCAGTTCAACTTTTACAGTCTGGTTATTTTGATGCTCAATAACAACATTATTGATTGAAGTTTTAATGGCCTTGAAAGATTCATATGATTCCTTAATGCATGATTACAATTGCCAAAGTTACACTTCTCTATTCTAGTTTAGTATTTGACTACATTTATCTTGCATTTAGTGTTATTCTTTTTGCACTAGTTTAGTATTTATGGCATAAGAACATCCTGAAGGATTAATTAAGTGCTATCTCATTTTATCTTATCATACCCAACGGGATGCATGTTATCCCTTTTCCTGCCCCCCTTTCAAGTCTATCCATGTATTGATTTTTTTATGATTGATTTGAGTCTGCTTGGAATATATTTTCATTGTATTCATGCAGGGTTAGGACTGCTTTCATCAGACCTCCACCTGCTCTCAGGGCCGTCCCTCCCTACAGGCCGATCACGCAGACTGCGTGGGGCCTCACCTCAAAGTAGGTGAGGCCGTAGTAAATGCGGCGCACCTATGCGCTGCAATTAGTGTGGCTCGGCATGGTTTCGCCGCTGCGAGGCTCCACTAGCAGGATTCCCCCCCCGTCCCCCGTCGATGCTCGCGAAACAGAGGGCCTCATCATATAACTTTGCGTGGGGCCTCAAGTTGGCCAGGGACGGCCCTGCCTGCTCTGGTTGGAGTATTTTTCTGTTGGCATTCAGACCGTAAATAGCGGGCAGGGCAGCAACAATGTTTGAGGACATTCAATTCTTTAGAGAACTGATTCTGTTTCCTATCATCATTATGCTCTGTGCAGCAGGGCTTCTGGCTGGACCATGGCCTACTTTTTGGGAAATCTCATGATTGTGTTGAAGTTTTTGACATTTTCTTCTGTTGAGACACTGCAACTTTGTATTTTTGTCTTTTAGGCTCCTCTGGCGTTGGACTGGGTTTTTCTTCCAAAACAGATTTCTCCATAGTGACCCATGGACACCCATGAGATTTGGAACAAAGTGATAAGAACAAAGCTCTGTATCACTCAAAAGCTGGCAACCAAACACATGTCATATTCAAATTCTGTCTTCTAGAAATGTTTCAAAAGTTTGAATACTACTAAGTTGGTTTGGCAAATACACAATTAGGGGTAATACTATTTTCACAAAAGTCCTGTGCCCTTTTTCGCTTGAAGACAAACTCGACTTGCTTTAGGTTGAAAAACACAAGAATAAAATAATAATAGCACAGAAATATTAAATATTATTCAGAGAGAAATTCCCTCTAGACGGAACTTTGTGATTTTAGCCTTTGCAGACCATTTACATGCACACAAAGCTATATAAAACACTACAGGAGAGGGAAAACCCCAAAAAGCATAATGGGACCCTTTTAAAACCAATTTAGTTTTTTTCTGGCAATACTGTTGCAGAAATATGAAGGGTTTATGCATTAGTAAAGTTAAACAGTTTGTACTCTGTTATTTTTAAAATATTAGAATTCATAGCTAAATTGGCAAGCTAGAGTAATTTGGCAGAACATTTGTAGGAAGAAAGCCACAGTTAAAGTTTCTATGTAAAACCAGCCCCAGTTGTGTGTGTGGGTGTGTGGAGGTTTTATTCTCCAAACTACACATCTATATGGACAATAAGGCACAAACACACTTACATCCCACGCGGCACCTAATAACAGCAGAATGAAGAAACCATGTAACCTCTAAATTAACAAGTCAATACCATTCTTCATTCACAAAAAAAGTGATGGTGTCAAGACCTCGACACAAACTGATGAACCCAAATGCACGACCCAGAGACAAAGTCTTGAATGTAACAAAGTGTATTTATTTTCACAAATCAGGTAATCCCTCTTAACAGAGTAGGTAGTGGAAATAACAAAAGGCGCTCATAAGGACGAAAAAACTAAACGTAACAAAAAGAGGACTTAATAAAAACTTAAGCCTATAAAATAAACAAACATAACAAAACCTGACATGAGAGAAAGCGATCCTTTCAGAGCTGAGGCTTGGCATGACCATTCGGGGAAACAAACAAGACGAACTGACACAGGACAGGGGAGAGACAGGACTATTTAACCTGTTAGGCCCAAAGCCTGTTTTTCAGGTTTCAGGCTCGAAAATGACATTCCCAGAACAAATGACCATATCTTCCCTTCTAAAAGGGTTAAATTAATAATATTTTTTCTCAAAGTAATGATAAACCTGTGAGTTCAGAATCAATATAGATGTTTTTTATTTTAAAGAAAATTCAGATTGAACATGGTAAAAAACTGTAAATTATAGTGTCCGTCCAAAAGATATTTTGTATTTATAGTGAAAACTAACCTTGGATGATGGGTTAGTTGACTAAAAGCGTTAGGAATCCAAAGTACAACATATAATAAGTACCCTGTATCAAGAGTGATGCAAAACAAGTGATATTTGACCTTTTTAGACAGATTTAGCAAAAAAACCCTCTTCTGGGGCCATTTGGGTGGATTTTCCTTATCTCTTGCCCCCCTTGTTCAATTTTGACATGTGACATCTCTTCCTGACCGTTAGAGCCAATAGAATGGAAGGGAAACCGTCCCATAGACTCACATGTTAAAAAAAAAAAGCTGTGTCTCTGCGCATTCAATCTTGTTGCAGAGCGTAGGAATATCCCTGCTCTAATTTCTGGAAACGGAAAAGCAGTTTTTATTGCTTATGGATTATTAGAACATTTCAAAGGGGACACAGACACATTGGATTAACCTATGGATTAACTACACCATCGTTTTTATTGTTTTAATGCCATTGAAGACCCGTTTTGACCAGACCTAAGACCAAGGTAAACCATGTTAGCGTTTTGGGATATCTAGCGCCACATGTTTTGATGTAGGTTTTTGTTATTTTCTCCGCCAATTTGTAATCTTTGAGTGTTGAGGTGGGTACCATTAGATTCTGTGTCTCCTTACGATCATACACGATGTGTTGATTGTGCAGCTAGGATTACATTACATTACATTGCATTTAGCTGACGCTTTTATCCAAAGCGACTTACAATAAGTACATTCGACCAGGAAGACACAACCCAGAAGAAAACAGAATCATATAAGTACATCAGGTATCATAGAGCCAAACATTTCAAGTGCTACTCAACTGGCTTTAGATAAGCCAGTCCTTTATTAGTATATAAGTGCCTTGTTAGTAATTCTATCACTCGAAGTGGAGTCGAAAGAGATGAGTTTTCAGTCTCCCCCGGAAGATGTGCAGGCTTTCTGCTGTCCTGATGTCAATGGGGAGCTCATTCCACCATTTTGGAGCCAGGATAGCAAACCCACGTGTTTTTGCTGATGGGAACTTGGGTCCCCCTCGCAGCGAGTAATAAGATAAGTAATAAGGGTGCTAGGAGTGATTTTCGGTGCAGTAATAGGTTAGCATTTTTTGCTCGGGGCTAACTCAGAGGCTCACTGTTAGCATTTTGAGTAAAAAAAAAAACGGTCAGTTAAATGAGTTTTTTCCCGTTATATGGATATAAAACATTCATAGTTTATTAAATATGAAGGTTCCTTAGACGTTGTTTCCTGCAAATTACGCGATTTCGGGGCCGAATACGGGTCCGTGGGGCTTAAGAGGTTTTAAACATGAGGTGAGCGGGAACAGGTGGAAACAATCAGGGCAGACACTGATGATGGCGGGAAAACACACAAGGGGAGGAAGAAACAGGGCCTGAAATGAAAGACAAGAGGTAAATACAAAATAAAACAGAACATGACAGACAAAACTAACACATTTGACGGGACACAACAGATGGCAAACCTAAAAGTTATGTTTTTTAATGAGGTAGAACTGCAGAGGGAAGAAATCATTGAGGTTGTTTACTGTGTTCCCGTTTTTAATTAAGCTAGCCAGATGCAGTGTAGGGTGGAGAAGGTGCTCCATTCAGTGGAACGGATCTCTCGGCCATGATGAATGAGCTGTCATCTCCAATTGTTGCCGAACCTCTGTCTCTTTGACACCCAGCAATTCCCTCTGCAGTCTGTGCTACAGCTACACATTGTCAGGAGGTCAAAGGTCACACCAGTATGCTAATGTGGGTACAGGTACACAGCCAAACAACTTCCAGTCACTAGAGCTTTGCCACAGCGCCTTATACCTTAAGATATGACAGAAAGAAACAGCTTACCGGCTCTTACTGCAGTACAATACAGGGGATGAATCTTTTTCTACGTCAGATGATCGTAGTGCAAATTGCGGTAACAATCACCACTTTCAGTATCAACCATGCAATTCACGTACATCGTTTGGACACAAAGATGTTTTGAAAAGTAAGGGGATTGCATTGTCCAAAGAATAGTGTTGTGTTTGCTTTGACGACCTCTGGACCTTAGCGAAGATGTCTATCAAAACAGACATTTTGAGAAGATGGACCTCTAGATAGTGGCTGTAGCAACATGGACCCTATGGCGGTAATGGAATTTTTGTTTTCAAAATCTTAGGTCATGGGCATAGTAACTGCTAGATATAGTATTTTTGTAGTCTTTGCAACCACTTAAAGCCATTACACAACACTAATCAGCATTCACCTATACATTCGTACACTGTTGGCATGGTAAAAGCCAGAAAATATACAAAACTAATTTGTTTTATTTTCAGAGGATGAGCATCATCAGGAAATACAATTGTAAGCATCAGTTTGCATTACTTTAAAGCAGATGTGTGTCTCTGTAGTTGGTGTAAAGAAGTGGAAGTATTTGCCGAATGATTTAAAGGGCTGTAAGAACATTTTTGTGTTTGAGAAAACGTATAAAGAAAGCGTAATTAGACAGTATGAAGTTGACTTGCCATCTGCTTAAGGAAGCTAACATTCACAAACATACACACACTGTCGACTATGCCATTGTAAGCATGTTATGGTTAAGTATCTGGCCAAAGAATACATCGACATGTTTACAGCAATGACGGCCGTACTTCCCAGCTACAGTCACCCCTTTATAACCACAGTTGCCCCTTTGGTAGATGCTGGCATTCAAAAATATAAAGCGCCATTATCTGTCATCAGTACGCTCATTTTGCTATGCCATGATAAGATGTTCAATATGTTGCTCAAAGACACTTCGACACGTTGAGCGCAAGGGCTCGGGATCATACAATACCCCTAACTGCTCTGCCATACTGAGCCATGGTCGCCCAACAGAGCAGCTGCAACCAATTTGTGCAACATCTTTGAATGTAGTCTAGTTCTCATCTTAATGTCCTCTCCTGTGGTGCAGCAACCTGGAAAGCCTTGACAGATATGGCCTCAAATGATGTGCTACCTTTAAAGGCTCTTCATCGAAATCAATACACACTCAAAAGGCTTTGAGACATGTTCTTGTGTAGGCTCCACTGATAACCTATTACTCATTGTGTGACTGCAGGTTTAGAAACAGTTTCTGTCAAGGGCCACTTCTGTTCTAGCAGGCAGCTTACCATGTAGGTTGGACTGTTCCATCTTACTTATACATCCTGTATAACGTCATTAATTCACCAATTTGTCGCCTTTTTGCTTTTAGCATGGTGGACGCCTCTTATTGAAATGTTCTTATACCCTGAGTGCTTTGCTGATCTGGCTATCCTTCAGTGTTACTGCCATACCTTTCAATTAATGACAATATTATACATGATATAAGAATGACAATTTATAAATGTTGGCAATACACTGTGTGAATACTACACTCACTCATTTGAAATATAATAGGTTTGGCATTTAAATGCATTTTAAGATGATATCATGACTGTGTTGTTTGAATCATGTGATTACAGGAACCCAGTTATAAACACATGAATGAATACACTTACTACTTATAAAGAAGCTTTTATGCACAGATAGCAGAACAACATGTTTTATTCTTCAGTAAAACAAACTCTTAAAACAGTTCAAAACAGAAAGAAAGAAAGGGGAATAACATTATACTGTTTACCATGGTTTTGACCATATTTGCGAAAAGATGATTAATGAAGCACAGAGAAACACATTTACATTTAGAGAAGTAGAATTCTAGTTACTGAATACTGCATTCAATTAGAACAGGAGCTGTGATGTTTACAAAGGAACCGGCAGTGGCAGATTGTAGCCTCAGGAGCTGCAGCATTCTTTATATACAAGTTATACTGCACAATTCATTTCGCTCTCTGCTCTGAATGTCAGCTGTCTTGCTTTGTCTCGTTCTCTTTATTCATCTTCCGCTACTGACGGTTACAATATATCCCTTAATTTCCTTGTTAGAATGCAAGGACAAATACAGTATACATATAGAACAGCTGTCTATTCCTCTCTTCATCTACTCATCCCTCAGTCGCTACATATTCAATTTCTCTCTTCTGTTACATACTAGCTGGCTGGCTACATTCTGTGCAGTGAGCATTCTTACTTCTGTCACAGTGGACATCACACAGCACGCTTCTTGAATCTCACAGTGACAATGACAGAAGTGTTTGAAACTGAAACAGACTATAAAAGTTTTAAAGAAAAGCCTTGAAACCTGCAATAACGGCTCCTAATTTTTAAGTCTTAAACACAAACAATACTAGCTCAAAATATGATAAGCATTGACAACAGTAACAGATTTACCACAAAACTGCGAACGAGGAATTCTTGGTCTAATAGAGAACTTAAAGGTCCCCTATTATACTGTTTTTCATCAATATATCATAGGTCTCAGATATACAAATCCTGTCTCTGAAGTTTGTTGCTCGTAACACCAAACAGATCATTGCAGCATTACCCATAATCCCCTCTGTTTCAGCCCTGTTTCCAAAGTGCTGATTCTCTGTCTGTTACTTTAGATGAAAATAAGGAGCCCCTCCCCACGCCCCTCTGAGAGACATTTGGTTAAAAAGAAAACAACGGTGCTATAGGAGGAGATTCAGGTGATAAGGTGGGGGGGGGGGGGTACCTTGGTTGGTGATTGGCTAATGGTTACACAAGCCAAAAGATCGTTATGACATCATATAGTGGCCAAAATCTGATCAGCTCATTTTCAGACAGGTTTTTATAGAAATGGATCAAAAAGGGACACATGTTGATGTATAAAATACATGAAAAGGTGGATTTGTTTAATAGGTGACCTTCAACAAAAGCTGCATTCTTCTTTTTTAGCTTGTCCAATAGTTGCCATCATATTTTTGCACATTCAACAACAACATTGAGGATCCAATTAGGTTCGTACTTTGAAAGTCTTGTTTTTCTGTAGAGGCCAAAAGGAGTCTTGTCGCTTCAACCTTTATACCTGTGCTAGACTACAGTCATGTTTCTAATATGAAAGCCTCTTCTACATGCCTATGCTTTTAGACACGTCTACCAACATTTATTCCAAATGTTAAAATCACTACGCACCATTGCTCCTGGTATGCTTGGGTTGGATGGTCTGCCCTGACGAGCCATAGAATAAACTGTCATCATATCTGTATTTATAAGTCTCTCTCAGTGTCCCTCCATCCTATTTATGGATTTATGTTTTTATGGATTATGGATTTATGTCTGACTATTGCAACTCCCTGCTGGCTGGTCTACCTGCATGTGCCATCCGACCTCTGCAGCTCATCCAGAATGCAGCGGCTCGTCTGGTCTTCAACCTTCCAAAATTTTCCCACACCACTCCGCTCCTCCGCTCCCTCCACTGGCTCCCGGTAACTACTAGAATCCACTTCAAAACACTAGTACTTGCATACCATGCTGCGAATGGATCTGGCCCTTCCTACATCCAGGACATGGTTAAACTGTACACCCCAGCGCGTGCACTCCGCTCTGCATCAGCCAAACGACTCGCTGCAACCTCGCTGCGAGGGGGACCCAAGTTCCCATCAGCAAAAACACGTGGGTTTGCTATCATGGCTCCAAAATGGTGGAATGAGCTCCCCATTGACATCAGGACAGCAGAAAGCCTGCACATCTTCCGGCGCAGACTGAAAACTCATCTCTTTCGACTCCACTTCGAGCGATAGAATTACTAACAAAGCACTTATATACTAATATAGGACTGGCTTATCTATAGCCAGCTGAGTAGCACTTGAAATGTTTGGCTCTATGATACCTGATGTACTTATATGATTCTGTTTTCTTCAGGGCTGTGTCTTCCTGGTCGTATGTACTTATTGTAAGTCGCTTTGGACAAAAGCGTCAGCTAAATGCAATGTAATGTAATGTAATGTCCTTTTGAAAAATATGGGAACATCGGCTCGCTCAGAGGACTCGTCCCAAGTTCACATTGAGCTATAAGAGAAGGGGGTTTAGTTCTGCTGCTCAATTGTCATGGACCTAGCTGCAATATGAGCAGAAACTCAGGCAGGTAGTCTCTCTTAACAAATTGAAAGTGCTTCCTATCGACCAAGAAGCGGGCAGATCTGTCTGATGACGTTTCTGATTGTGACTATGATATGTTCTCTGTGCTTATTTTAAACCTTAACTGTGCTGCTGCCTATCTTGGCTAGGACTCTCTTGTGAGAGATTTTTAATTTCAACAAGCCTTCTCCTGGTTAAATAGGTCAAAAGCTAGCTAATTGTGGAAAACTTTGTCTCATGTTGCAAAAGTGTTTTGATATGCACTACATATGATGTTATGCTCATAGGCTGAGGCTAAAGCTACATGCACCTGGCAAAAAAGTATGAATCCTCATGCCAATGCATGGATTCATGGCATGGAATTTAAGGAGCAGCATTGTTGTCTTCTTTGTTCAGAATAAACATAACAGCATTAATGCAGATCATGTATGTCCTGTATACAGTATCAGTTGTTTATTCAGAATTGTTGATTTGATGTTGTTCTTATCTCTGAGGAGCACATTTACTGGTGCAAGTCAGGTCAAGTGTATGCAAAATACCTGCTTGAGCTTTGACGTGCGATCGTAGCAACATGACCTCTCTTTGGATCTTTCCCACAACACTGCCGAATGTCTTCCCTCTGTTTCATTCATCTGTCTGACTATTGACTGATTGAGTTCTCAGTCTGAAGAAATGTTTCTGTGAACTTTTCCACTCTTTTCTGTCCTTTGATATGTATCATTTGTACAGATCTCTGGCACGAAGAGAATACACTGCTGGTAATCAGGCTATGAGTAGTTTTTGATTGAACAGAGAGTCAGTAAATTCAACAAATGTGATGACACCCCAACCCGTATTAGAGTGTCATCATTTTGTTTAAATAACTGCTGCCAGCTGCTCTGACCCATTTGACTGAAGTCCAGTCAGTGAGAGTTCAAGCCTTCTTTGGCTGGTCTATAAATAAACCTTACATTTTAAGAGTATTATGCTCAACGTTCAAAAAGGTCTCTCTTTTCACCCTCTGTCTGAAACCAGAGCCAAGTCTGCTCCGATTGGTTAGCTGACTGGCTCTGTTCTGATTGGTCAACTGCTTATCCCGCCCCTTAGCCTATCACACAATGTGTTGGAGTAGTAGCCAATAGAAGTGTGAGTATTACAAAGTTCACGATACATCAACAAAATGAAATAATTATAAAGAAAGTAATAAGATCCCTGTTTATTACAGTTTGACCAAAAGATCGACAGTAAAAGTATGGAGAAAAACATAAAATATTCATCAGAAGTTTAAGACTGCGTCATTATGACTGAGTAGATGTGATTTCAAAAACATTTGACTGAGATTGTTTCTAACGTGAGCAAAGAACGCTAAGAAGCTGATTCATGTTTTTGTTTAAGGGTCTTAGAAGTGGCACATAAGAAAATGCTCAAACAGACCTTTTTAATCATGAAGAGCTGGTGCTGATTGATGCCTGTAGATATTTGCTTCACACAGCAAACTCAAAGTACAATACAGCGAACAAGATATCCCTGTTTGGAAGGATATTTTTCACAAACAAATAGCACATTTGCATTTCCCACATCCTGCTTTCATTGAAAATATACTTTAGCACGCAGAGGGCAGACTGACTCCTCTTGACTGACCTTGAAGAATGGCCATGTATTCAGGGCCGCCCCTCCCTACAGGCCAATCACGCAGACTGCACGGGGCCCCGCCTTGCGCAGGGGGCCCCGCCCAGAGGAACTCAGTTGCTGTGCGCAGTTCTCCGCTCAGTTCTCCGCGTACCCCCCGCGAGAGTGAGAGGTGACAAGGGGAGCACGTCTGTAACCCGACACCGTTGCAATGAATCGACATCTGACCAATCACGGCTTTGATACGGCCACTAGTGCAGGTGAAGAGATGTCGGTGAAAAGACAGTTTCAGTCCGGCGCAAGCAAGAGCGAAAAAAAACAAAACATGAAGAAACTAGAGTATCACTCGAAGGTGGGTTATTAATAATAGATTTAATTTGTTAGCGCTTTTACAGGTGCTCAAAGATGCTTTACAAATATAGTGAAGAGAAAATAAAATAAAGGAACAACAAATAAATATATAGTTAAAGTTAAAGTCAAATAATACAAAAACAATCACACATTAAAAGCCAGATTGAAGAGGTGAGTTTTTGTAAGTTTTTTGAAGGTGGTGAGGTCAGTGCAGTCTCTGATGGGTTGTGGGAGTGAGTTCCAGAGGGAGGGGGCAGCGACGGAGAAGGCTCTGTCCCCCCAGGTCCGGTGATTGATGCGGGTGGGGATGGATAGGATGTTGGCTTCTGATGAGCGGAGGCAGCGGGAAGGGGTGTGGTGGTGCAGCAGGTCTGTGAGGTAGGGGGGGGGGCCTGATTGTTGAGGGCTTTGTGAGTAATCAGGAGGACTTTGAAGTCGATTCTTTGACGGACGGGGAGCCAGTGTCACGATCACAGGTACAGATCAGAACCCAATAGCACGACTCAGATACAACCAGTGTATAGCAATGTTCAGTTTATTCAGGTCAGGGACAGGCAGGGTCAAAACCAGGAAATCCGTCAGACAGGCAACCAAACCAGACAGGGAGCAGGCAGGAACTCGAGATCCGTAAACAGGCTAGCATGGATCAAAAACCGGGCAGGACAAAAATCTACACTCACTGGAGAGCTTGGCGGAAACGACAAGACAATCTGGCAAAGGACAAGTGATAGTGAGGTGGTATAAATACTGTGGAGTGATGAGGGAATGAGTAACAGGTGAGGGGAAGGGCTGGGGAGACCAGGTGAGGGAAGTGAGCTGATTACAAGGGCCTGGAGGAAGGCGAGATCTGAAATGACAGGAGAGTTTAGATGAGCCACCAAACAAACAATAATATAAGTGTCTAACTTGTGACAGAACCCCCCCCCCCCTCTATGGATGGCTCTTGACATCCCACGTGGTTGATCGGGATGAGCCTGGTGAAAGTCAGTAATGCGAGATGGGTCAAAGATACTGCGAGCGGGCACCCATGAACGCTCTTCAGGACCATAACCCTCCCAGTGTACCAGGTACTGCAACCCTCTACCACGTCGCCGGGACTTGATGAGGCGACGGACAGTGTAAACAGTCTCCCCGTCGATAGTCCGGGGTGGTGGTGGGGGTCTAGAGGGGGGCTGAAGAGGGCTCACATTAACTGGTTTGATCTTGGACACATGGAAGGTAGGATGAATCCTCATAGAAGGGGGCAGACACAGGCGGACAGCTGCAGGATTGATGACCCTAGATATGGGAAATGGGCCTACAAAACGGGGAGACAACTTCTTTGACTCAACTCTGAGAGGGAGATCCCGTGTGGAGAGCCAGACACGTTGCCCTGGGGAGTACTGTGGAGCTGGCTTGCGACGGCGATTGGCGGTCCGTTGATAACGGTCGGAAGAGCGCAGGAGCGCGGAGCGGGCCTTTAACCACATGCGTCGACCTCGGCTTACAAACGCCTGTGCAGATGGGACGCTGGCCTCACGTTCCTGTGCAGGGAAAAGGGGTGGCTGGTATCCGCGGGAGCATTGGAATGGAGAAAGACCAGTAGCAGAACTAGGGAGGGTGTTGTGGGCATACTCAACCCATAGAAGCTGCCTCGACCAGGAGGAGGGAGTGGAGGAGGCTAGACAGCGTAAGGCAGTCTCCATCTCCTGGTTCATTCGCTCTGCTTGACCATTGGACTGGGGATGAAATCCAGACAAGAGACTGACACTGGCTCCCAGCAGCCTGCAAAACTCGGACCAAAAACGAGAAGTAAATTGTGGTCCCCGATCAGACACAACGTCACTGGGGAGACCATGCAGCCTGAACACATGTTGTAGCATGATTTCAGCCGTTTCCTCGGCAGTAGGTAATTTGGTTAATGGAATAAGCAGGGCAGACTTGGAAAACCTGTCTATGACTGTGAGTATGACTGTGTTACCATCTGAGGGTGGTAGTCCAGTGACAAAATCCAAGGAGATGTGGGACCAGGGACGATGAGGGATAGGCAAGGGATGCAGAAGACCGGAGGGGGCATGGTGTGAGGTCTTATTTTGGGAGCAGACTAGGCAAGCAGCAATGAATTCCTTGGTATCCTTCTCCATGGAAGACCACCAAAATCGCTATTACAGGGACCGTCTCACTCCTGAGTGACAAGCCAGGTTATGACCCCACTGGAGAACCTGGGTACGGAGAGTGGCAGGAACAAACAGACGGTACAGACAGGACAGGCACTTGGGGCTGGGTGTTCAGCATGAGAGCGCTTGACCTTATCCTCCACCTCCCAGGTCACCAGACCAATGACACATGTAGAAGCGATGATATTCTCAGTTTGACATGGAGAGCTCTCTGGCTGGAACTGGCGAGACAGGGCGTCAGGTTTGATGTTCTTAGAACCAGGTCTGTATGAAAGAGAAAAATCAAAGTGTGTGAAAAACAGAGCCCACCTGGCTTGACGAGAGTTCAGCCGTTTAGCTGAACGGATGTACTCCACATTTTTGTGGTCAGTCCGGACCACAAAAGGCTGCTCTGCTCCCTCCAACCAGTGTCTCCATTCTTCCAGGGCAAGTTTCACTGCCAACAGTTCTCGATTTCCAATGTCATAATTTCTTTCTGCTGGGGACAGCTTCCGAGAGAAGAAGGCACACGGGTGCATCTTCTGATCCTCGGCCGACCGTTGAGAAAGAACTGCCCCAACTCCAGTGTCCGACGCATCTACCTCTACAGTAAACTGCCGAGTAGAATCTGGAAAAATCTAAATAGGAGCAGAGGTGAAGCGTGACTTTAACTCACCAAAAGCCCCTTCGGCCACCGAGGACCACCGGAAGGGAATGTTCTGAGAAGTGAGAGCTGTGAGAGGGGCTGCCACCAAACTGTAGTTTCGAATGAACCTTCGGTAGAAGTTGGCAAAACCCAGAAAGCGTTGGAGCTCCTTGCATGTTGAAGGGCGTGGCCAGTCAGTCACCGCCTTGATCTTGTCAGGATCCATCTTGATGTTTCCGGTGGAGACCACAAATCCCAGGAAAGGGACTTCTGTGGTGTGGAACACATATTTCTCGGCCTTGACAAAGTGGTGGTTCTCCAAGAGCCTCTGGAGGACTAGGCGAACATGGACCACATGCTCCTGTTTTGACTTGGAAAAAATCAAAATGTCATCCAGGTATACAAAAACACAGATATTGAGTAGATCCCGCAGAACATCATTCACCAACCCCTGGAAGACAGCAGGTGCATTGGTGAGTCCAAAGGCATGAGTAAATACTCATAATGTCCACTAGGAGTGTTAAATCCCGTCTTCCACTCGTCCCCCTCCCTGATTCTCACCAAATGGTACGCGTTACGTAGGTCCAGCTTGGTAAAAATAGTAGTGCCTTGTAACAGTTCAAATGCAGAGGAAACAAGTGGAAGCGGGTACCTGTTCTTGACAGTGATGTTATTGAGTCCTCTGTAGTCAATGCATGGGCGCAGAGTCTTATCCTTCTTACCCACGAAGAAAAAACCTGCACCAGCAGGAGATGATGAAGGCCGGATAAGCCCTGCATCCAAAGAGTCATTGATATACTTCTCCATTGACTTAGTTTCAGGAGCCGATAAAGAAAAAAGTCGACCTCTAGGAGGAGAAGTACCAGGTAACAGGTGAATAGGACAGTCATTAGCACGATGAAGCGGGAGTGAGGTGGACCGAACCTTGTTAAAGGCCTCTTTAAGGTCCCAGTAATCCTTGGGAACACCGGAAAGGTCTTGACACTCAGAGATAATCAGCTGATTGGAATCAATTGAGGAACTAGATCTTAAGCAGACAGCATGACAATGAGCACTCCACTCTCTAATACTCCCTGAAGCCCAATCTATATGAGGATTATGCCTCCTTAACCAAGGAAACCCCAAAATGACAGGCTGATGTGGTGCATGGATAAGGTGAAAAGAGAGTGTTTCGCTGTGATTACCTGACATGCTCATTTGAACTGGAGTTGAACGGTGTGTCACTCTGCAGAGAAGACGACCATCTAGAGCTGTAGCATTGATGGGCTTCTCCAAAACCTCCCGACCAAGTCCCATCTGAAAGGCCAGTGTTATGTCCAAAAGACTGGCGTCAGCACCAGAGTCAATAAGAACTGCCACAGTGTGCATTTTCCCCGAGCAGCTCAGCTGAGCATGGGTTAGGGGTCGGGAGGGCATTTCTAAATTCATAATTCCGCTCACCAGCGCCCTCTGGATGACTGGTGAGCCCTGCCTTTTACAGGACAAGAGAAGGCAAGATGACCCTCCTGGCCGCAGTAAAGATAGCAGTTGTCCCGCAGGCGGCGCTGTCGTTCTGCCTCGGAGAGCCGGGTCCGCCCCAGCTGCATTGGTTCAGAAGAGTTAAAAAATCCTCCTCTCACCTGTTCAGTAGCATGCGTTGACGGGAGAGGCGGAGCCTGAGGGGCGACGGAGAAAACCCTCTCTCTCCTCCGCTCCCGGCAGTCAATGCGGATGGAGAGAGCCACCAGCTCATCTAAATCAGCAGGAAAGTCCCGAGCTGCCAGTTCGTCTTTAAGGTGATCCGACAGACCGTTGTAGAAGGCATTGAGTAGTGAAGAAGCATTCCAGTTACTCTCGGCGTACGAAACTCGATGGAGTAATCGGACACAGATCTCCCTCCTTGCGCCAGGTTAAACAGTCCCCGAGCGACATCTCTTCCGGGTGTAGCGTGATCAAAGACTTTACGCAGTTCATCGGAGAATAAGCTTACAGACGAGCAGGCAGAGGATTGTCTCTCCCATTCGGTGGTACCCCAGTCTTTAGCTTTGCCCGTGAGAAGAGAGACAATATACGCCACCCGGGATCTTTCTGTTGGGAAGGCGGAAGGCTGAAGCTCGAAGGCGAGGGAACATTGGACCAGGAATGGTCTGCACGAACCTGGGGCTCCAGAGTATCGTTCCGGAGGAGGCAGGTGTGCATCCGATGCCGGAGGATTCTGGATTTGAACAGCGGAAGCTGGAGTTAGTTCCGGACTTTGGACCGTAGCAGGAAGGTTCTGAAGATGATCACGGAGATTCACAATGGTCCGTTCGTGACGAGCGGCCATCTCCTGCATAGCTTCAGCCATGAAGGTAAGCTGTTGCTCGTGGCGTTGTAACCTGATATCGTGCGTCTGCGGTTCTGTCGCTGAGTCGGCTGGGTTCATGTTGGCCAGATTGTACTGTCACGATCACAGGTACAGATCAGAACCCAATAGCACGACTCAGATACAACCAGTGTATAGCAATGTTCAGTTTATTCAGGTCAGGGACAGGCAGGGTCAAAACCAGACAGGGAGCAGGCAGGAACTCGAGATCCGTAAACAGGCAGGCAGGGATCAAAATTCGGGCAGGACAAAAACCTAGGCTAGAGCACAACACGCACTAGAGAGCTTGGCGGAAACGACAAGACAACCTGGCAAAGGACAAGTGATAGTGAGGTGGTATAAATACTGTGGAGTGATGAGGGAATGAGTAACAGGTGAGGGGAAGGGGTGGGGAGACCAGGTGAGGGGAATGAGCTGATTACAAGGGCCTGGAGGAAGGCGGGATCTGAAATGACAGGAGAGTTTAGATGAGCCACCAAACAAACAATAATATAAGTGTCTAACTTGTGACAGCCAGTGGAGGTTCTGGAGGACAGGAGTGATGTGGTCTCGGGAGCGGGTGTGGGTGAGGAGGCGGGCAGCAGAGTTCTGGATATGATGGAGATTGTTATTGTATGAGTCAAATGTACAACTTGCGAATGTTGTATAAGTCAAATTGCCAATTGCCATATTAAAACATCAGCTGCAATTCACGACATGAAGAAGGCAGTCTCTGCATAGCATACAGGCTAATGGAGATGCAGTTATTTCCAGCATTCTTTATTTAACATTCATTCAAGTATGTTATGCCTTTTATCTGCTAATGTACAGGAGGAAGAGTGATAAACTGTCTGTCTAGTTGGCTTACATAACAGTTAAAGTTTACAGCCTAAAAAACATGGAGCATTTTTTCCCCTTTTATTCATTTTTATGTCAAATTGCACATTTCATGGTGACGCTCAGCCTCTCCCCTTAACTCCTAACAGTCATCATCATGTCAACCACAACACAGAGAAATACTGATAGAAATGTGTGTGTAGTTGTTGATACATTGCTGACAGAGGGAACTATATTTGAATACAGATTTAAGAAATATCATTTCTTGAGCATGTAATAAGCATGTTTTGTCTTGACTATATTACAACAATATTATAATAATATAGTATTTATATTATTGATTATGATTATTAGTAGAAGTAGTTTATTTGCATTAATTATATTTTAATCTTTTTGAGGCTAGTATTTTGCAGGAAATGCAGACATATTCACCTGTAAACGCATACTGAACGACATACATGCACATTTACCATTTACCTCACTGTATACAAAAGTAACTGTATTGATAATAATAATAAACAGGAATTATATTTGAAGTACTTTGTTTCCAAAAAAATTGTTTCACTCCTCTCGGTTGGGGGGGGGGCCTCATCTCACAATGTCGCTTGGGGCCCCAAGTTGGCCAGCAGCGGCCCTGCATGTATTTGTCCTTTATCCCAAGATGAATTTTTTTAATGCCGATACTATTGTTGCACCTCAAAGTGACGTTCTTCCGCCTCGCCTTGGATTACCACACAGGGACGAGACAGGGGTGAAATAAACCCTTCATCACAGTAAGATGACAGCACAGAAGCAGGCGGGTGGACGCAGCAGAACATTGGCTCATGATAAAACTAGGTTCTTTATTGCAGTGAATTTATAGGCAACGAGAGCAGTGTGAAAATATAGAGCGTAAGTCTATTTAATGCACTGATTGTGGACAATGTTTATGCCGTGATGCGACATGTTGCCCATGAAATGAAAGGTTATCCAAAATAAAAATTGCCCTAAAAATACTCCAGTTCCAGGAAACAATGAAAGATATGTGCTTTCAATCAAAGTAGTGTGTACTTAATGAGTCAAGTATGTCAATGTTTTCCCCTCCCAACTCTTAATAATGAATTGCACTACAGCCCGGAGAAGTAGACCACTGGAATATCGAATTAGTTCCTCTGATGAACTATTGTGTTCATTTATATTAAGCATGAGGTACAAACCATATATATAATCACGAAATTAAGTGTGAACTATAATAAATATTTGTTTTCTGGACACGGGCAGTATTTTCCTATTACATCATGCAGTGACTGACTTAGGTACGAAAGCTTTTATGTGCGCAGCTCCTCTTGCTTGGAACAGTCTTCAAAAATAATTGAAACTGAGCAATTTGGTTCCACTGCATGTTTTTAAAGCTTGGATAGGTGAAATGCTCTTTGATACTGTTGGTAGGCTACTTGTAAATGTCGATAGGTATGTACATGTAGCCCTGTAAAAATGATGTATGATGTCCTTTATTGTTTTATGTTTCATGTGTAGCCTACACGCTGCAGGTCTCCCTTGAAAAAGAGATCAATGATCTCAATGGGACCTACCTGGTTAATTAAAGGTTTGAAATGAAATGAAAGTGTCCAATGGAACGATGGAGGCAGGATTAGATGGAATTTCGGCCAGTCAAGGTATATCATGCTCACCTTAGAAGTGTCCTCCTACAGAAAAATATATTGATGCCATTATACCTTTCCCCTTCTTTCAAAGCAATGAAAAGCTGCTATTGTTTATACGTTTGTCTCCAATCAGCTAACTTGGGACACGGAAGTCAGTTCACACCAGGAAATTAGATTTAAAGAAATGACATTTTCTTTGAGAAATTCAGATTATTCCATAAATTGGTCAGTGAATCAGTGCCTTAGTGCAAGGCAGAGAGAACAGGTTAATCTTAAGACAAGCTCATAGCAGTTATGAAATGTGGAAATATGGAATACATTTTGATATTATCAGGATAAATGCAATTTTCTCAACAAAAGTTTTATGTGTGGGATATTGCTGCAAGAAAAACATTGTCTATTTTAATGGTCCCCTATTATACTGTTTTTCATCAATGTATTATAGATTTCAGATATATACAAACCATGTCTCTGAAGTGTTTGGCTCGAAATACCAAACACATCATGCTTCAGCCCTGTTTCAAAAATGCTCATTCTGTGTCTGTAGCTTTAAATGCTAATGAGCTGCTGCTGGCCACGCGCCTCTGCGAGATACTTGGTTGAAAAAAACCACAATGGTGCTCTAGGAGGAACTCGGCGCTCGTGAACTGTCAACAAGAGGGTGGGGGGGGCCTCAGTGCCACTGGTTACGGTACCGGCACACGTGCCTAGGGTTGCCGACCCCTGGTGTAGACGTTTGTACTTCAGCATAAGAAACGGTGAGAAGATTTCAAATGAAGTGATAATAAGCCCAGCTGAAATTCAAAGCTACGATTCGATGCTTTAGGAAAAGCCTCTAAAATCAGAAAGACACCCCAGTAACTGTAGTAAGTCATGTGTCGTGTCAAAGTGGTTAAAGTTAATACATTCACTGCTTTCCCCAAGGTGGTCAGTCGCTGCTGCACGATGCTGCTCCACGGTGCTGCTCCTTCATCTTTAAACGCATGCACAAATAGAGTCTGGAATGAAGACCAGATTGTTCACAGTGTTATTTACAGAGGTCTCCATACAGGGTTGGAGACAGGGCTCTGTTAATTCCAATGAAAGTCGCTCAGTGGCGTACAAAGCCAAAAATGGAGCGACTGGAGTTTTAAAAAGTACCCGGATCATCATTGGACTTGGGCCCCTAAGCCCCACCTCCGATATCCTGCTCTGAGCTCAGTCAAGTTAATGGAGAGGGGATATAAGACAGATTGTGGACGGAATACAGATGCCTCTTTCCAAATGTTAGTCAATGGGAAAAAGTGCTGCATTGGGTCCCCGGGCGCTGTTCAAAATCGCAGCACACTGCTCCTAACACTAGGATGGGTCAAATGCAGAGAAACAATTTCCCCACAGGGATTAATAAAGTATATCAAATCAAATCAAAAAAATCAAATCAAAGTATGTATTGGTGCTGTTGAAAGTAAAAAAAAACAGGAGCTCTTCCATGATAGGACAAGTATTAAAGTAAGAATTATGTTGATCAGTTCCTTCAGACAACAGCATCACTCCAGTCTGAACTCGCTGTCTGACTTGACGTTCATGTGACGTCAGTCCAATGCCAGGAGGCATGAAGGGCAATTTGTTTCCTCACCTACTTCTCCTAGAACAGGATGATGCTGTTCTAGTCAGCGGTGTCAGATGTCTTCTCCCCAGAATAATATAAAATAAATATGGGTGCACCAGTGTGTTTGTGTGTACATGCAATATACAGCATTTGGGCACCTACTGTACTTGGGAGGCGTGTGGCGCAGTGGGCTAGTGCGTTGGTGTTGGGATCAGACCCCACTGCAGTCAGCATGTCGTTGTGTCCCTGAGACACTTCACCCCAAATTGCTCCTGTGGGGATTGTCCACAGTATTGAGTATGTAAGTCGCTTTGGATAAAAGCGCCTAACAAGTAACATGTAATGTAATATAATATAATGTACTAACAATCTGTAAGGTCTGTTAATCTACTGTGGGTATTGTCCACCGTAATATGTGTAATTGTAAGGCAATTACAGGTGCTCATTACATTACATTGCATTTAGCTGACACTTTTATCCAAAGCGACTTACAATAAGTACATTCGACCAGGAAGATACAAACTTGAAGAAAACAGAATCATATAAGTACATCAGGTTTCCTCGAGCTAAAACATTTCAAGTGCTACTCAACTGGCTGTAGATAAGCCAGTATATAAGTGCTCTGTTACTAATTCTATCGCTCGAAGTGCAGTCGAAAGAGATGAGTTTTCAGTCTGCGCCGGAAGATGTGTAAGCTATCTGCTGTCCTGATGTCAATGGGGAGCTCATTCCACCATTTTGGAGCCAGGATAGCAAACCCACGTGCTCAAAGCGCTTTACAATTGCGCTCTAAAAAAAATGTAATGCATTATTATTATTAATCACTTCTAATATGCAGGCTTTGTTGCAGTAGGCCTACTAAATATTTGAGAAACAATGCACGGTAGTGATAGTCTTGGAAGCTGCAAAACATTAACATGATGAAAAAAAGGGTCAAATCATATGTGAAAAACATTGCTCATTATTATGTTATTGCCTTCAAAGTAAATGTTTGTGTACAGTTTACGCTCTCATGAACCGTATTTTTAGCTGGCGATGATAAATCCACTGCATACTACCTACCCAGCACCAAATGTTAGACATACAAAAAAAGAATAGCTGGTCATCATGAGCATTTACCAGCTGAAGACTATACTTAGGATCTTTATCCGGCAGTGGCTCAGTCAGTAGGGGGCTTGGACTATGAGCCGTAGGGTCGCCGGTTCAAGTCCCCGACCAGACCTAAATATGGAGTGTATACAGTATTTCTACTTGGAGAGGTCCCAGTTCACCTCCTGCCCTGCCGTGGTACCCTTGAGCAAGGCACCGGACATCCCCCTTCCCCCCTCACTCCCATTGCTCCCCGGGCGCTGTACAATAGCTGCCCACTGCTCCTAGTACTAGACTCCTGGTACTAGGATGGGTTAAAAGCAGAGAACACATTTCACTGTGTGTGCTGTGTGTTCTGCATGTGTGACCATTAAAGAGGGTTTCATCCCTCCCAATTCTATTCTATATTTATAAAGGAAACCAAAACAAAGCCATAAAGAAGGTGATTCCTCCCTGTTGTGGAAAGCAGAGACCATCTGTATAATGATAGTACGTGTCAAATTAATTGTCATTGACCATCACTAATAATGACATTGTACTCGTAAATCAAATTAATGTCAAGAGAGACCTGCCGATGTTGTCATCTACTTTAAATGGATTGATTCTCTCTCTTTATGGATGTCTGTCCTTGAGATATATGGAAAAAATGGCAAAACGCCACATAACGGAATTCCGAAAGTGTTTTGCCAGTATATTTGAAATGACTAGGTTAGCTACGTTAGCTAGCTAGTTTACAGCATATCTGTAATAAGATTGGAAGGAATCATGCAATCACACATTTTAGATTAGCCAATAAAATGTACATTTTCCGCAAGTTATAATCCCTGAGCGCCAACACCGCTCTGGTCCCAGTGCAGCACGTTTGTCATAATGTGTGTGTTTTGGGCTGTTGAAGAGCGATTGCCCGTGTCGGCCAACGTAGCGAAACCACGGGATGGCATGCTAGGTTTTGCTTGCTCCCTTTTGCTCACTGGAGTACATTCAAGAACCGGAAAGAAAATATGTATAGCAATATATTTCAACAATCCAATCGCCCTCACCCTTGCAGTGTACTGCCCAAGGTCCCAGGAAGCGCTGTGTCAAGCGTGAGTTGTTTTTTGATGAGCAGTTATTGAGAAAGCTGCATTCAGAAATACAGGAGGCCAAGCACTAAGCCTGCTCCCTGATAACCACGCAATTCACTAGTTGATGTTTAATTTCCCATATTTGATGAACTTCTTAAATAACTCTCTCTGTGTGGTTGGTGCACAGCTCCTTTTGTAACCTACAGCAAGGAGATAATGCCTGACATGGTGCATGTCGTGGGTTCCTCTTCCTGTATAATCAGAGTAAGAGCTTGGCTGCTCTACAGATAAGTTTGGAGGACAGACAATGCTCCAGAATGACAATGAGGTAGCTACAGAGAGCCACAGCTGGATGTGACAGAGAGAGATGAATGAGGCCAGAGAGGGTGAGATCAAACCCCTTCAGCACACCTGCTCACACCTGTTCACATTGTCAGAATAAGTGAGAAATGGATTTAACTTCTGTTAGACAGCCATATGCCATACATTTTTGCATACATTCACAGTAAATATTTATTCAGTATGATAGCTGTCTAACAGAAGTTAAATTCCTTTCTCACTTGTTCTGACAATGTACTTAACCCCAAATAAAATAACCCAATAAAAAGAGTTGTTAAATAATAGTGAAGTCACGTTGTAATAACAATAACTCATCTCTCTCTCGTTTTATTTTTCAGCTTTGCCAAAAGCCACTGTGTCAAGTGTCCTTCCTGGGTTGTCGTCCGGAGTTCTCCAATATGGCGGACCATCTCGCACATGCGCAGTACAGATCGGGCAGGGGTACGGATCGGGTAGTGACAGGTGCATGGATGACAAAATGGCCCAACTTTTGAGAGAGTGAAACGTCACAGATTACCCAGCATGCCTGAGAAGTACCCGTATGTGCGCTCATAGAGCATGCGCAACTTTAACCACGGCCCCCAAAAGGCTCGTTCACATCAAGCACGTCAATTTGCGTACACGTAACAGCACCGCGTGTTCTGGATTGTTATGATGGATTTGATATTAACAAATAACGAGGCGGCCGCGGCAGTTAGCAGATAGCGGCTAGCTAGTGTAACGTCAGAGCCATTAGTAATTATGCTAATGTAACATCAATCGTTATGTACTACAATATTACGCTGATGTAACAGGATACTACAATACAACTTGTTATTTGACACACACAAGGTTGTTCATTTGTGTGTATAAATATACAACACAGGCTATATACATATACTGTATATATATACATATGCAAGTATAATTTATACAACTGTTAATTTGAGAGCTTTGACACATACAGTGGCGGCCGGCACATAGGGGCGCTATGGGCCCCGCCCACCCTCTTCCCACATGTTTGATTGTCATTAAAAATAAATAAAAAAATATATTTAAAAAAAAAAATTGGTATCAGTAAAATGTATAATCTACAATAAAATCTCGTTTAAAATTGTTTTACGATATCTAAAGTTACTGATAAGTCACATGTTTCCTGCCTGGCCGCAGCGTGTATCATTACCCTCTCTCGTCTGGGCGGTAAGAAAGGAGCCTTCAGCCAGAGCAGCAACCAACAAGCTGACTGTTGCTATCTGTATACTATGCCGCCGAAACATAATTTCAGCCAATTAGCGTCGTCAGATGTGATTCACAAAGGGCGCCGTGTCAGCGCCCTGGCCTGTGTGTCTGTGAGTTGTTTCGACTCGTATTCAAGGTGACGCTGCAGTAGTTGTCGAGGATGGCTGTGTCTCGGTGCTAGTGGACCGCCGGAGCTGTAGATTAACATTTACATGCTTATTGTAGTTGTAAGCGCAATGCCTGTAGCACCATGGAGCATATGTGTGGGCTGGACCTGTATTTTACAGGAAAGGAGTGAGCAGAGGGTGGAGTTGTTGATTCTTGTTCAGTTTTCATCTTCCTCACCCTCTCAAACTTTGAGTTGCGCGCGCTGCTAAAGAGACGCGCTACCATGGAAACCAAACAATGGTGTAGCTGTATTAAAGTCCGAGTGGAAACAGTCGTGAGTAAATCTGATTTTGTCAGAAATCGGGAGAAATATGACCCCGGGAAGAAACCGAGGAGAGGGCAATGAAATCGGGAGTCTCCCGCGAAAATCGGGAGGGTTGGCAAGCATGACACACACACACACACACACACACACACACACACACACACACACACACACACACACACACACACACACACACACACACACACACACACACACACACACACACACACACACACACACCACACACACACATAATGTTCGTATTTAGTCTCCTGATTTTAAATGGGAATTAAATCATTTGAGTGTTCCCAAAGCACCAGTGTTCTGCAGTTTGTGTGGGCCTACTGTACTGTTGCACAGTTTTGGAAGATTCATAGCTAACCACACTGAAGATTATGGATTATCTCATATTTTTAAGCCTCAATTTGTCCTCCCTCCCCCCCCCCCACAAAAAAATTATCCAACGATTTACAGACCACTCTTTCCCCATGTAAGTCAATGGGAAAAGGTGTTTCCGGGCCTGGCAACCAAACGGAAGTGTAGTACCGCCGTTTGGCCACCACGAATATTTTCATCTGAGTCCGGCGCACTTCCTGGGGGCTTGGGTGAGCTCAGTGCCATATAGATAGAAGAGTTACGACAACGGAAGTCCAAAAACGGTTATCGTCACGTGGTTCATGTAGACGAGGATCGTTCCCCGAAAGTTCATGGCGGGCAATGTGAATGCATTGATAACAGGAGATAGAACTACGATTTTTGGTCATTATTAGTGAATAAAAGTTTTGATTTGCAATATTTATACAACAAATCGATAATGTGTATGTATTTACATCAATATGTTTTTAAAAAATAAAATAGAATTTGCTAATATTAGGATTAGTGTGAACAACTAGGCTAACAGTGCCTTGGTTAAAGTGCCTGTTGCCGTTTTTTATAGCTTTGAATTCTTTAAAACCAATATTATCTTCTTAAACTTGTATGGTAGTCAGGAGCATCACTTTCTAATGTTTATTGATATATTTAGAGGGAGGGGATCTAAAGTATTGCTTTAAAATTCAGATTAGATTAATTTCTACCATTTTCTTAAATTCATGGTAGTTTCAGTAATCCTATGGTAATTGAGGACACAAGTTATCTAAATGACTAATGTCATCTTTATGGCTTTCAGAAAGGACAGGAGACAGACAGGTGACTATCAAAGGACTAGCAGCAGCAGCAGCAGCAGCAGCAGCATGATGATGTTAAATGTGTTGTTTTAGGAACATCCATTGCAAATACATTCAATAAACATTGAATAGCATATCATGCAGTTTGTCTGTGCCTTTTCCTCCGTGTTGTCCTGGTTTGCTGTGCTGCCTCCTAGTCGCCACCATGGTTTGCTGTGCTGCCTGGGGATGCTCAAATCGCTCCGAGAAAGGAGTACGAATGTACGGCTTCCCCACTGACACAGAGCGGCGGAAAAAATGGCTGGCTCAAGTCAGCAGGAGCAATTTCACGACCAACAGCAAAAAAATATGTGATGTAATTATATACAAACACTGCATTTGCACTTTTTCACAAAACGAAAACCACACAATTGGGAAAGCTTAATGTTTTGTTTAATACAAAAAACAGGGAAAGGCTTGAAAAACACAGAGTTGAGACTCAGGGTGCAGGGTGAGGGTCTCAGTGCTGGTATTCAGGCTCCATTGAATCCCCCTCTGGTTCTTATGCTGAAAGAGGGAGTAACAGACAGGAGAAAGGGTTATACACACCTATATAGCACACCTATTGGATGGGAAATTGCCTTGGGGAGATAAGGTGTTTACTTATATAAAACAGTAGTATTAAACTTACCTTGTGTTTTCACTCTCACTTAAGTCCCTCTCCCTTTGCCATCAATCCAAAATCAGCTGAGCTGCAACATTATACAGACAGGTAATAATCAACATAATCACAAGGACACAATATGGCTCTGCTAAAAACACTCACTCTTACACGCACCAAAGTTATATTTATCTAATATTTAACTCCGTCTACCCCCGCATACAATCCTGTTTAGAAGCCCCTCTTCTCTAATTCAACAACGTAGGACGAAATGACATTAAGAGAACGGAATTTACAATTAAAAGGCTGTTCAACGTGTGTTGCTAACTTGATTCGGTATCCTAGCTTAATCTGTTATCTGTAAACGTTCCCTAAATCTACTAATTTAGATTTATCCCACTGACATCCTGTAATACACATGTTAATTTGAATCAGATGTACTGATAATATCCGTAATATAAATCTTTAAACTTCTTCTTACCTTTAAAAGTCCGTCACGAACGGTCTATTATGCTGCAACTCTACAGCTCTGCTAGCCTTGGCGCTAACTTCCGGGGAACGATTGAGAGGCTCATTGGAGTGAACGGAGATGACGCAACTCTCAGTCTATATGGCGCTGGGTGAGCTGCTCCCTAAAGGGGGCATGGCCTAGTGTTTAAAATGAGAGGGAAATCTTTGGTTCAGTTGTTGAGGTTAGGCTGCAAGTGAGTTGCAATTTGGATGTTTTCTCATAGAGTGGTGGAATTATGTGTTTTTTTTTTATTGAAAGTTAGCTTGGCAAGGGTTCCCTTCAAGAAGAAGCTTTTGATTTTCTTTTGGGGAGTTTGGGTTTGGTCTGTTCTCACTGAGTCTGTATTTGTTCACGGTAGAGCTTCTTGAGGGCCAGATAGTAGTGATGGCGAGATGAAGCCTTATGAAGCTTTGAAGCTTTCCAGCCAATTTGTTCGCAAAAGGGTTCATCTCATGAGGCTTCATCATGGGCTTCATTTGAACACAAACTCCCCTGTTGGTCAAAGTGTGTAAAACAGGCAGATTGGACATCTCAACAGTGTGCTCTATCTCATACCGAGTTCCCAATGAGTAAAGCCTTAGAATAACTCTAAACAACGAACATTAAATCATATTTTCATGTCAACAATATTGTTTTTATTCCAGTTGAATGATTGTGATTGAAAAGCCTAAGGAGGCCGGTACACATTGCAAAGAGGGATTTGTATTCCTTCATAAACGTAACCATGTTGTAGCCTGAGAAAGGTTTAACCATATCAAAGAATACATTTATTAACTACATTATCTCATTTAGCTGTAGCTTTTATAAACAACAAAAAATACGTAGGCCTATTGACCAGTTGTTGAACCAGGGACCCTGCGGTCGTGAGTCAACTGCTTTCCAGCTGAGCCACAGCCCACACACTGAATCTCCCTGAAAACACTGCACGATATTTATTCATTTATTTATTCATGTTTTTATTCCTACATTTATTTATGCTTGTATCTATGTATACTTATGACATGTTCCGACCTCTATATAAGTGAGGGTCTGAGCTCTCTTAATTCCATCCTGTCACCGGGCCCGGAGGGGTAATATGGTTCTTCTTATTATACATCCATGGGTATTATGAGCGTTGTGGTTCAACGGTTCAATCGATCTGAATCGCTTCCTGAAGCAGTCGCGTGGTATCGACAGGCAGTGAGGCTTCGTTTGTCATCGATGACGTCACTGGCCCAAAGTGACGTCAAGCCTCGATACATGCTTCACAAAAAGCTTCGGGGATTACTCGACACACACTCCGAAGCCTCGGTGCAATACGTAACTTCACTACCAGATAGCACTGCATTTTGCCTTGTGCTTTTGTTTGTGTGTTTCAATTGGTGATATAGTTTGGTTTCTGGTGTTTTATAATGTGGTTTACTTTCAACTGGGAGAAGGCCCAACCCTTCACTAAAACAAATAATTTCAACTGGGTAGAGGGCCCAACCCTTCCCTACCAGAGTTCATATAGTAAACAAATCTCTTCACTCAGGTATTTTTCCACAGGCCCTGAAAACTGCAGTCATTAAACCGCTCTTAAAAAAGAATAATCTAGATGCTTCAGTAATGAACAATTACAGGCCCATATCAAACCTCCCATTTCTAGGTAAAATCATTGAAAAAGTTGTTTTTCAACAGTTGAGTAATTTCTTGCATTTAAATAACTGTTTCGATGTGTTCCAGTCAGGCTTTCGTCCAAACCACAGCACTGAGACTGCTCTTGTAAAGGTCTTTAATGACATCCACTTAAACACAGACAGTGGCAGAACTTCAGTGTTAGTATTATTAGATCTCAGTGATGCGTTTGACACTGTTGACCACAGCATATTACTAGACCGACTGGAAAACTGGGTGGGACTTTCGGAAACAGTTCTAAATTGGTTTGAATCCTACTTAAAGGACAGAAACAACTTTGTTTCTATTGGTAAATACACATCTGAGTTGACAAATATGACATGTGGGGTTCCTCAAGGCTCCATCTTGGGGCCTCTTCTCTTTAACATCTACATGCTACCACTGGCTCAGATAATGAAAAACAACAAAATAAGTTACCATAGCTTTGCAGATGACACACAAATGTACGTAACAATTTACGCTCCAATTCAAACACTGAGTAAGTGCATTGAACAAATCAATGACTGGATGTGTCAGAACTTTCTCCAATTAAACAAAGATAAAACTGAGGTAATGGTTTTTGGAGCCAAGGCAGAACGTATAAAAGTTAGCGCTGAGCTTCAGTCTGCAATGTTCAAAACAACAGATGAAGCCAGAAATCTAGGTGTAGTCATGGACTCTGACCTGAGTGTCAACAGTCTAATTAAAACAGTTACTAAATCAGCCTACTATCACCTAAAGAATATATCTAGGATTAAAAGACTAATGTCACAGCAGGATTTGGAAAAACTTTTCCATGCTTTTATCTTCAGTAGACTGGACTACCCTCTCTGAAGAACCAGCACCTTACCGTGGTAGAGAGGTTTGTGTGCCCTGATGAACCTGGGGGCTGTGTTGTCTGGAACCTTGTGTTCCTGGTAGGGTCTCCCATGGCAAATTGGTCTCAGGCAAGGGGCCAGACTAAGATTGGTTCAAAAAGACCTCATGAAAGACGACACAAGGAGTGAGGATACCCGGCCCGGAGGAAGCCCGGAGGAAGCCCGGGGTCCCTTTCTGGAGCCAGGCCCAGAAGGAGGACTCGTCGGCGAGCGTCTGGTGGCCGGGCTTGCCACGGAGCCCGGCCGGGCCCAGCCCGAAAAGGCAACGTGGGCAACACCTCCGCTTCTCCATCCCGCGGGCCCACCACCTACGGGAAACAACGATGGGGTCGGGTGCGCTGCCAGAAGGGTGGCAGTGAAAGCGGAGGGTCTCGACGGACCAGACCCGGGCGACAGAAGCTGGCTTTGGGGACGTGGAACGTCACCTCTCTGGGGGGGAAGGAGTCGGAGCTTGTGCGGGAGGTGGAGCGGTACCAGTTGGATCTGGTTGGGCTCACCTCTACGCACAGCGTCGGCTCTGGAACCTTACTTCTGGATAGGGGTTGGACTCTATTCTTCTCCGGAGTTGCTCAAGGTGTGAGGCGCCGGGCGGGTGTGGGGATACTCACAAGTCCCCGGTTGGGTGCTTCGTTGTTGGAGTCTACCCCAGTGGACGAGAGGGTTGCCTCCCTACGCCTGCGGGTTATGGGGGGGAAAACTCTGACTGTTGTGTGTGCTTATGCACCCAACAGCAGTTCAGAGTATACGGCCTTCTTGGAGACCCTGGAAAGAGTCCTGTATGGGGCTCCTGAAGGGGACTCTTTAATCTTGCTGGGAGACTTCAACGCACATGTGGGCAATGATGGAGACACTTGGAGGGGAGTGATTGGGAGGAACGGCCCCCCTGATCTGAACCGGAGTGGTGGTTTGTTACTGGACTTCTGTGCTAGTCATGGATTGGCCATAACAAACACCATGTTCGAACATAGGGATGCTCATAAGTGTACGTGGTACCAGAGCACCCTAGGCAGAAGGTCCATGATCGATTTCGTTATCGTATCATCGGACCTGAGGCCGTATGTTTTGGACACTCGGGTAAAGAGAGGGGCGGAGTTGTCAACTGATCACCATCTGGTGGTGAGTTGGGTTGAGTGGCAGGGGAAGCCTCTGGATAGACCTGGTAAGCCCAAACGTGTAGTTCGGGTGAACTGGGAACGTCTGGAGGAGGCCCAGGTTCAGGAGGCCTTCAACTCACACCTCCGGCAGAGCTTTTCGGGCATTCCTGTGGAGGTTGGGGACATTGAACCAGAGTGGTCGGTGTTCAAAGCCTCTATTGCCGAAGCCGCGGCGGGGAGCTGTGGTCTCAAGGTCCTAGGTGCCTCAAGGGGCGGTAACCCTCGAACCTCCTGGTGGACACCGGTGGTCAGGGAAGCCGTCCGACTGAAGAAGGAGGCCTTCAGGGATTTGTTATCCCGGGGGACTCCCGAGGCAGTTGCAAGGTACCGACAGGCCCGAAGGGCAGCAGCCTCAGCCGTGGCCGAGGCAAAGCAGCGGGTGTGGGAGAAGTTCGGAGAGGACATGGAAAAGGACTTTCGGGCGGCACCAAAGTTGTTCTGGAAAACTGTCCGACACCTCAGGAGGGGGAAGCAGGGAACCATCCAAGCTGTGTACAGTAAGGATGGGACGTTGTTGACCTCAACTGATGGAGTGTTAGGGGCGTTGGAAGGAGCACTTTGAGGAACTCCTGAACCCGACAACTCCGTCCTCTATGTTAGAGGCAGAGCTGGAGTATGACGGGGGATCGACACCAATCTCCCGGGGGGAGGTCACTGAGGTTGTTAAACAACTCCACAGTGGCAAAGCCCCGGGGGTGGATGAGATCCGCCCAGAAATGCTGAAGGCTCTGGGTGTTGAGGGACTGTCTTGGTTGACACGTCTCATCAACATTGCGTGGAAGTCGGAAACGGTACCGAAGGAGTGGCAGACCGGGGTGGTGGTTCCCCTTTTTAAAAAGGGGGACCAGAGGGTGTGTGCCAATTACAGAGGCATCACACTACTCAGCCTCCCCGGGAAAGTTTACTCTAAGGTACTCGAAAGGAGGGTCAGGCCGATTGTCGAACCTCAGATTGAGGAGGAACAATGCGGATTCCGTCCTGGTCGTGGAACGACGGATCAGCTTTTTACTCTCGCAAGGATCCTGGAGGGGGGCTTGGGAGTACGCTTATCCGGTCTACATGTGTTTTGTGGACTTGGAGAAGGCGTATGACCGGGTTCCCAGGGAGTTACTGTGGGAGGTGCTGCGGGAGTATGGGGTGAGGGGGGTCTCTACTCAGGGCCATCCAATCTCTGTACTCCCAAAGCGAGAGCTGTGTCCGGCTCCTCGGCAGTAAGTCGGACCCATTTCCGGTGAGGGTTGGCCTCCGCCAGGGCTGCGCTTTGTCACCAATCCTGTTTGTAATATACATGGATCGGATTTCGAGGCGTAGTCATGGGGGGGGGGGTCTGCGGTTCGGTGGGCTAAGGATTGCACCACTGCTTTTTGCAGATGATGTGGTTCTGATGGCTTCATCGGTCTGCGACCTTCAGCACTCACTGGATCGGTTCGCAACCGAGTGTGAAGCGGCTGGGATGAGGATCAGCACCTCCAAATCTGAGGCCATGGTTCTCAGCAGGAAACCGATGGATTGTCCACTCCAAGTAGGGAATGAGTCCTTACCCCAAGTGAAGGAGTTCAAGTATCTCGGGGTTTTGTTCTCGAGTGAGGAAACAATGGAACGTGAGATGGGCCGGAGAATCGGAGCAGCGGGTCGCTTTACCGCACCGTTGTGACGAAAAGGGAGCTGAGCCAGAAGGCAAAGCTCTCTGTCTACCGGGCCATTTTCGTTCCTACCCTCACCTATGGTCATGAAGGATGGGTCATGACCGAAAGAACGAGATCGCGGATACAAGCGGCCGAGATGGGTTTTCTCCGCAGGGTGGCTGGTGTCTCCCTTAGGGATAAGGTGAGAAGTTCGGTCATTCGGGAGGGACTCGGAGTTGAGCCGCTCCTCCTTCGCGTCGAAAGGAGCCAGTTGAGGTGGTTCGGGCACCTAGTTAGGATGCCACCTGGGCGCCTCCCTAGGGAGGTGTTCCAGGCACGTCCAGCTGGGAAGAGACCAAGGGGTAGACCTAGGACCAGGTGGAGGGATTATATCTCTTCGCTGGCCTGGGAGCGCCTTGGGATCCCCCAGTCAGAGCTGGTTGATGTCGCCAGGGAAAAGGAAGTTTGGGGCTCTCTGCTGGAACTGCTACCCCCGCGACCCGACCACGGATAAGCGGAAGAAGATGGATGGATGGATGGAGACTGGACTACTGCAATGGTGTCTTTACAGATCTCACTAAAAAATCTATTAGAAAGCTGCAGCTGATTCAGAACACCGCTGCTTAAGTCCTCACTAACACTAAGAAAGTGGATCACATCACTCCTGTTCTGAAGTCTTTACACTGGCTGGTGTGGCTGGCTGGTGTGTCAAAGAATAGATTTCAAAATACTGCTGCTGCACTAAAGCACTGAATGGTTTAGGCCCAAAATACATTTCTGACCTCCTGCTAAATTATGAACCATCCAGATATCTCAGGTATTCAGGGACTGGTCAGCTTTCTGTCCCCAGAGTCAGAACTAAACCTGGTAAAGCAGCGTTCAGTTATTAGGCTCCAAACATCTGGAACAAACTCCCAGAAACCTGCAGGTCCGCTGCAACTCTGACTACTTTTAAATCCAGGCTGAAGACTTTTCTTTTTGTCGCTGCTTTTAATTGAACTATTCATATCTTAGACTGCACTGTAACTTTTATCACTGTAACTTTTATCCATGTATTTTTTCTTTTAATGTTTATTTTATTAGCTTTTCTTTTTAATGACTGATTTTAAATGCCATTTTCTTAATGTCTTTCTTTTTTTTTTTTTTGTAAAGCACTTTGAATTGCCTTGTGTTGAAAAGTGCTATATAAATAAACTTGCCTTATCTTGCCTTACCATAGAGAATAATTGGTCCTATGGACGGATTCCAGTCATTTAAACCAGATTTGAATGTTAATTTTGACTTTTCATTGAATAGAATGCCCTTTGTGCTTTCTCTCAATTCATTTATTGCTAGGTTAAAACTCCCAGTGGAACTTATTTCAAGCCTAGATTGTTTTATTCTGTACCGTTTTCTATTTTAAGAGTTCCTAATGTGAAGGTATTTTTGAACTGGATCTATTTGGAATATCATTGTCTTTGTCTTCATGTTTACTACCAGGGCCCAGGTCTGGCAGTACTGTTGCAGCAGGTCTGCTGTAATCATAGTTCTGTAAGAAAGAGCAATCTGCATCTGCCTAGTGCAGGAGTTTGATTTCTGAGTCATCTAGAGTGAGGCCAGGTTCTTCAGAAGTCTCTAGGATAGTGGCTAATTAATTGAAATGGATGTTAAATAGAATTGGACTCATACAACAGCCATGACTCACTCCACGCTTCTGAGAGAAAAATGTTGTTCTTTTGTTGCCAATACTTTATAGCGCACTTATTGCTTGTGTACATTGATTTAATTATGTCATGTTTTACCCCCTACACCTGATTCAATCACTTTGTAAAAAAGACCATTGTGCCAAATATAATGGAAAGCCTTTTTGAAATCTATGAAGCATGCAAATATCTGGTCATTGTGTTGGCACATGTCATGTGTTTGTTAATTAAGGTGTGTAAGGTGTAAATATGATCTGAAGTGTGGTATAAATCCAATTTGACTTTTACTCAAGACCTTGTGTTTGGTGTATGAGTCTGGAATAACACATTTATAACAAAAAGTGGGCAGTGAAGTCCTTGCATGATTCAGTATTTTGTAAATAAAGATGGTGAAATTGGAGCTTTTTAGCATCAAAATGAGCTTTGGCCAAGTATGTGAACACATTTAAGGAATTTGCCATACCAGTGACATCTTTTAAAATATATAATGAAACCCAATTTCCCCCGGTATAAAAAAAAGTATTCTGATTGTGAATGAAAGTCTTCAACCATTTGCCTGAACTTGCTGAACTTAAATCATTTGAAAATGAACATGTCAATGAAATGCATCAATTCAAAGCCTACATTGTGTTTTTCTGTGTCCGCCAATGTGTTTTCTGCTGAGGACAGATGATTTGTGCTGTGGCATTGACCCCCCGTCTCACCTCTATAACTCTCTGCTTCAACACAACAATCCACTGAAATGAAACCCCTTTTCTTTATTATACTCTCTCTCAGGGACGTGCACAGACACTTGGAGGGGCTATTGCTCTAAACTGGAAAAAGGGCCTCCCCCCCGAAAAAATATATAAGACCAAAACGATTATTACATTAACTAATTTGAACAGTAATTCACATCATCTCATAACAAAATAAGCTAAGGTGCATTCGGTGACTTGATTTAAAAAAAAAAATGAAAACCAGGGACATGTTTTGCGGTCCATATCTCATTAAAATATCTAATGTTAGAAACTATTAAAGAAAGAAGGGGGACAATCAATGTAGTTTGACCATTGCAGACATACTGATAAAATAGGGCTTCTATAATTACCTTAAATAAACAAACTAATTAATGAAACCAGTTCAATACGCATTATTCTTATTCTTTATGAGCGCAGTAATGTGTAAGGTATCTAATTACTTATTTAGTATTCCATAACTTAATAACAGAGATGGTCAAATTAAAGTAAAGACATGGCAGAAATCCTACAATGAAGCGGACAGTGAAGTGTTCTCTGAGAGAGGGCAATCAAGAGAAGAGAGCGAGCGGCCCCGTCGAGGGAGTTTGCATGCGAGCAATTACATGTAAGAAGAAGGAGAAGAAGTAGTAGAAGAAAAATGAAGCTGGTGTGTTTCCCGCAGCGAGACACTACAATACTAATTGTCAGAGAATATTTTAATCCGATCACTTTGTGTCTAGAGGTTCTCAGCTTTTCTGAGAAACTGTTAAATTACAAACAATATGCTTTTTGTTAAGTCGGATATGCTCCTGCCTGTAACTTGAGGAGGACACAGGTCAAGAGGTCCTCTGCCTTCCTGTGGGGGAGAAGTTTGGCTCATGTGAGTTTGTAACACAAACGGGTCTTTGTTCCAATGTCTGGTAATGATTAAGGTAGGAAAAGGCGGGCTTTCTAGGTCCCTCCTTTTTAGATATACAGATCCATGTTTAACTTTATGTCTTCAGAGTGTTGCTCGGTGGCTCACATGAAAGTGTGATATACTTTGTGATCTCTCCGGCCGTATTCTACTCTCAATAAATATCAGTGTTTGACTAAAGCCGCTCCAGCTTCCATCCTTTCCTGAGCCTTGGCTCTGCATTGCTGCACAGAAGTTTCCATCACAAATTGGCGTTGTCGGCAGGATACCAAAAGATCTTCAGAACTGGTAAGTGTAATTTCAAATCTATATTTGGACATTCCCTTACCAGAATCTGTGATTGACGGTATCATAAAAATTACCTGTGAAACTGAGCGGCTGCATTTTTTTGGTTTCTCTAATCTTTACATTTGGGGTTTTAATGATAACCTGGGGATTCGGTGTCTAAGGGGACTTCGTCCTGGCCGATTTTCCCTGTGACTGCTGCTGGGGCATGTGCCTTCAGAGCAAACACAGCTCATGTAAAAAACAATAAGAATATTTGGGGGAAAGAATAACCTAGGAATATCGATTTTGACTGATTTCTTCTGTGTGTGTTTCTTGGAAATAAATTACCAGACAATTACACACAGCAAATATTCGGAGAGACCTTAAAGAGAGCATCAGTAAAGTGGACTTCTGCATTAGGAGCAATGTGATAGATTTGTATTGAAACAAATCGCCGAATTCTGGAGGTTTCAGCGGTCAACCTGTTAAATCAACAGCAGGCATCGCTTCGGGTCTGCCTGCGGCTGCTGCAGGGTGTGTGTGTGATTTCACCCCCCCCTGCGGGGGCCGCAGGCGAAGAGGAAGAAAAGCACAGAGTGTCATATATCTTTTCCTCACACCATTGCCGATTTAAAAAAAAAAAAAAAAAAACAGAACGGTCTAAAAGCATTTATTTTTGTCTGCGACCGTCTTCTACTATTTTGCTGGCAAGACTGGGGCGGACAACGAAGTGCGTGCGTCGCCTGGCGCGCCGCAGTTTCCTAATTGCTGGAGAAACTGGGTGTCTGCCCGGGGTGCACACAAAAGAATATAGGTTAATTGGTCATTAATGGGAAGGGTGGAACGCGAGAATGTGACATAGCGCTGTGTTTTCATCGTTGTAATGAACTGATGGGTTGTTAAATTCGGCTGTTGTTGGAGAAGAAAGGGTACTGGATAAATAAAAAGTATATGCTCTCCGGATCGGGGGTGGGGGGGGCAAAGCACCACTAAATTGGCATAGTGGTTGTTGATTGAGAATAAATTAGTTATTGCTCTTCAACAGATTCCGTTCTTAGCACTTGTACAAGTATATATGAGTAAGAAGGCACTCATATTAAACAGATATTTCCCTACCTCCTCTGAAACCTCTCTATTCGGATTAAATTAAGTTGGATGAGCTTTGCTGTCACGCTGATGTTTGTTACGAGTACATGTCCAGAATTAAGGAAAGACACGGAAAGGATGTTGCAGCCATTGCTAGGTCAGTCATGTACGATTGGTTTAAAAGACAAGGAAAGTCTCCCAGCCCCTCTCTGCTCATTTGCATTTTAACAGACGCTGGGCTGCTGCAGGCTGTGTCTCTCTGTACAAAAATGATCCCCGCGACAGAACTCTCAAATCCTGTTGCGAGAAACTCCGATGATGATCTGTTAATGAAAGCTGCAGCTATCATGAATGAAAATAGGTTGAGATATCAGCCATGACATTATAGAGAACTAGATTTGGGGCAACAGGAGCAGAGTGCAGCGGAGGGTGAAGGGGATTCTTCAGACGGCAGCCCGTTGCGAACCCCCTCTCCTCTTCCTCCGCCACTCCGTTTACACGATTACCCAGGGACGCCGTACGGCAGCAGTTTTCCAAGGGCTGTCCACCGTAAAATGATCACGAGAACACAAACATCTCAGAATAATAATTCTGCTGAAACTGTGACCGCCCCGAAAATTCTGATAGGAGAGGTTCCAGTTTTTAAGCCTTGGACACCCGCTGAGGTCATTGATGTCACTAATCACGCTCCCAGTCCCACTAAAAGCCCAGATGAGTATCTGTCGTGGTTGACTAAAGTCTGCTCAGTTTATAACTGTTTGGTTCATGATGTTAAACAGCTGATAATCCTAGCATACAAGGCAGATTGGCCCACGTGCAGAGACGAGTTTAAATTTCCTGAGTGTATGCCTGCAGGTGATTGGCCTCCGGCACAGATGCGCGACATGTGGATTCAGAACGTCGCTGCTTTGGCTATTAGAGCATGCGCTAAGACTCACACAGATTTTTTTTCAGCGTACAGAGCCCAACAGAAACTGTCCCAGAATGTATCCAGCTTTTCATGACAGTGTGGGATAATAATGCGGGCATTAAAAGGGAGGGCAATGATTTGTTCGCCATACAGAGCTTGTAACATAACTTAATCCCAGAGACAGCTCAAGCCTACATGATGGCGACTCCTGACTGGCAAGTTAAAACCTGGACACTCACGATAGCCACAATGCGTGCCCTGCATAGGAGCCAGATATTCCTGACCCCCAGAATTGCCCAGCTGCTGCAACAATTGCCTCAAAATACACAGGCTTATCAGGGTGCGGATAACTCCCAGCAGTTTCAGGGACAAAACCGCACACAGCAGTATCAAAATCAGGGAAGATCACAGGGTTATCAAAACAAGAGCAGACAGCAGCAGAACAAAAATTCCAAAAAGTTGATGCCATGTCATGTTTGCGGTGCAACGGACCACTGGGCGGGGCAGTGCGAAAAGAGATGGGGAGCTCAGCAGAACACACAATCCTTGCCTGCTCTCTCCCAGCCCCCCCGGCATCCCACATTATTGCCGCCCCCACACTATGACAGACAGGCTCAACATGGGCAAAACGGTCAGCAAAGTGGATTTAATAGAAAATAGGGGTACCATGAAGAAATAGGATCAGATTCACAGCATTTCCCCATTCAAGCAGCAACAATTCGCCTTTCCAATAGTGAAGATCCGATTAAGATCCGATTATGCCCGTTGATTTTAGTGGTACGGCTGTAGATATTTTGATTGACAGTGGAGCCACATTGTCTGCAGTACGTACTAAGGAGAAAGTGTGTGAAGCAACTAATGATTTTGTTACAACAATGGGCGTTTCTGGCATTCCTATGTCCGAGCCCATTTCAGAGAGTACTAATGTTTCAATCGATGGGTCAAATGTGCAACACTCTTTCATTATTTCAGATGGAAGTCCTATTAATTTAATGGGCAGAGACTTACTTTGTAAGTTACAGGCAACAATACATTGCACTCCAGATGGATTGTGTTTGACTATTCCTGACAGCAAAGTCTATCAAGCTGTCCAATTCATTCAATCATCTCAAGACAACCTTTATTGTTGGTCATTTCCAGATTTCAACATGATTTCTGTTTTCTCCACAACAGGGATTCAGAAAATTGCTAGCATTTCCCCTGTGTGTGCTTCCTTGATGTCTCTTATGCGGCCTGTGTTGAATTGTCACTGCACAGCTGCTTTTAACCCGTCAGATGACTATGCGCCATCAGTAAGGGTTTTTTGCAACAGCTCAGATCAGTTGGAATGCGAGCAGTTTTTGTTTTTAGGACCACAAGGATGTGCGTTGCCTCTTAGGCTCACACCCCCACAGCAGGCTCTTCTAGCTGTAGAAACTATCCCTCACGTCACACTAGCTGTCACTCCAGGCAGTAGTCCTAAGGAGGTGGGGGCTATGGCAGCCCACTGCCATGCTCGGCTGGGAGCTGCAACAGCTTCTCTCCCTCACACACACACACCTAATCTAATTAACCTCGGGGAGGAACACTACATGCTGCGTCTCTCTGAGCCCATTTCTCTCCCCCAAAGCACATTTCTTCACTTACAACCACTTCCTCTCACAGAATATGGACCCCCTTGGGACTTCTCTGAGGTTCCAGCCACATTATGCGCCAAACACAAGAATCATGTGGGGTTTGTTAGTTCAGCCCCTCCACACATAGTGACACTTAAAACCAATGCCAGATTGCCAGCTATCAGACAGTACAATTTACCCCATAGAGCCATTTTGGGAATTGAAGGAGTCATCCAATCTCTGCTCGATCAGGGCGTATTAATCTACATGACCAGTCCGTGTAATACTCCAATTCTACCCATACCTAAGCACAATCGCCCTGATGAGTGGCGTTTTGTCCAAGATTTGCAAGCTATTAACGCTATTGTCATTCCGACAGCTCCTATAGTGCCTGACACTAATTCGATCCTTGATTCTCTGCCCCCAGACTCTAAGTACTACACCGTGATTGACTTATGTTCAGTGTTTTTCTCTATTCCTTTGCATCCAGAAAGTCAGTATCGGTTTGCATTTACATTCAGAGGTAAACAAATCACATACACGTGCCTCCCACAGGGGTTTGTTGAATCGCCTACTGTGTACGCAGCAGCTGTTAAAAGAGACCTGGACACTTTGGTCCTAACAGGGGGTAGCACCCTCCTTCAGTATGCTGATGACCTGTTGATTGCGTCCCCTAACAAGGACGGACGCCTGTCGCATCGACTCCATTCTGCTCATGAAAGGACTTTCTGAATGCGGACACAGAGCATCCCTGGCCAAGTTGCAATACTGCCAGACTGAGGTCATGTATTTGGGTCACATTCTGAGAGATGGACACCACCTCCTCTCACCTGCGAGAGTCTGCCTTTTGAACAAAGTGCCACCACCTCGCACAAAGAAGGAGATGCTTTCCTTCTTGGGCATGGCAAACTACTGCAGACATTGGATATACGAGTACGCTGCCACTCTGCAGGCCGTCCCTAACATTGTTCAATGGTCTGAGGACATAAACACAGCTTTTCAGGACTTAAAGCAGGCCCTCACATCGGCTCCGGCCCTGGGTCTCCCTGATTACCATCAACCTTTTCATCTACACGTCCATGAAAAGGGGGGCTTTGCAACAGGCATTTTGGTGCAGAAGCATGGCTCTAATTTTCGGCCTGTGGCATACTATTCATCTCCACTTTCCCCTGTGGTACTTGGTATGCCTTCACGCCGCAGTTGCAATAGTTATCAAGCAATCCTCTCCCATTGTACTGGCCAGTGACTGTGTAGTACATGTCCCACATGCAGTTTTGCATATTCTGAACACCTCTGCTACTCAGCATATGATGGCAGCAAGGCGATCTGGTTATGAAGCGGTAATTCTTTCAAGCCCATCACTCTTAAACGCTCCCCCCCCTAAACTCAGCTACGCTGGTGCCAATTCCAGATTTTGAAATAACACATGACTGCGTCACAACGATTGACATGTCTTCTTCCCCCAGAACTGATATGTTGCAAACTCCTATCCCTAATTCAGATATGATTCTATACATAGACGGGTCTGCGAGCAGGCCGTCTGACACAGTACACTTAGCAGGCTATGCTGTTGTGAACGACTGGGAAGTCTTAGAAAGCCGGGCCTTGCCAAATGGCACATCGGCTCAGGCTGGAGAGTTGTATGCTCTGCTTAGGGTGTGTATTTTGGCTAAAGGTAAAGTTGCAACCATTTTCACAGACTCCAGGTATGCATTTGGTGTGTGCCATGATTTTGGTGTCTTGTGGAAAATGTGCGGTTTCTTAACATCGGCTGGTAAGCCTATTCAACATCATGCGTTAGTAGCTGAGCTATTAGACGCTATCCTGCTCCCTGCACAGCTAGCAGTAGTTAAATGTGCTGCTCACACAAATTCTGATGATCCTATTTCGCGTGGAAATGTGTTAGCCGACACCACGGCTAAACAAGCAGCAGTTTCCTGCTCTTCTATGGTGCTCCAATGCCCCTCAACACAACCCGCAGAATCCATTTGTTTGCCTTCCTTTAATGATGTCGCGGACATGCAAGCCCGCGCTGATGTTAGGGAGAAAGATGTATGGCTAAGACGAGGTTATACACTTGACGCTGAGTCCAGCTTGTGGCTCCACCCAGACGGACGGATGGTTTGTCCCCGTTCGTTCCTCCATGTTTTGGCACATGTTGCACATGGCAAATCACATGTAGAAAAAGGAGGGATGAATGGGATTATAAAGTCACAATGGTTTGCTCCAGGCATCACACTAGCTACACAGACCCTTGTAGATAGATGCATGATATGCCAGCAGACAAGAAGAAGAAGAAGTGGTCCAGTTCAGCATGAACACTTACCGCCCCCCTCGGGGCCCTTTGTAAATATGCAAATTGCCTTTTCGCATATGCCACCATGCCAAGGATTCAAATATCTTTTGGTAATAGTGTGCCAGTTCTCCAAATGGGTAGAGGCCTACCCTACCAGAAAAGAAGACGCTAGAACAGTTGGAAAGTGTCTTCTCAAAGATGTTATCCCTAGATTTGGTGTTCCAGCTGGGATTAACAGTGACAGAGGTCCAGCATTCATTTCTAAGATAACCCAGAGTCTAGCTACAGTGTTAGGGTTCAAATGGCAATTGCATGTTCCCTATCACCCACAGAGCTCAGGCCAGATTGAGAGAATGAACTTGACTATAAAGGAGAAACTCACTAAAACAATGTTGACCATAGGACGAAAATGGGTAGACGCGTTGCCGCTAGTTCTGTGCTCCATCCGAAGCTCACCAAATGCAACGACAGGGCTTAGCCCACACGAAGTATTGATGGGAAGGGTAATGTTCACAGGGTCTAGCCCCCCAGTAACACCGCACAAACTCACTCTTTTGTGGACAGATGATTACATGACTAACTATGTCAAATATCTAACTGACATGTTGAGAAAGTTTTACAGGCAGGTGGCTGACAGGCTCCCTCAGCCTGGAGAGGAGCCCACCCACCCTTTTCAGATTGGTGATGATGTATTAATCAAATCTCTTGAAAAAGATGTTTCGTCTCCCAGGTGGAAAGGTCCTTTCCAGGTGTTAATAGTGACCAGAACAGCCCTGAGAGTACAAGGTAGAGCGGAGTGGATTCACGCCTCCAGATGTCGTCTCTCTCCTCTACTGGATGCTGGCGTGTGAAGGCAGTCATCATCATCGTCATTCTGGGTTTACTATACCTGGCCAAGGACGCCCTGCTAGATGAAGCTGTGAAAATCCCAACGACCGGTGGCGAGGGCTCTCGCCCCTCTGAGGGAGAAAATAAGGTGCTCTTATCTAGGAGCGCAGACGACTTGACCACTCAGGGCCCAGACCCTGAGGGCAAAACAACACCAACGGGCAAATCAGTGCCTAGCGACAAGGACAGGTTGTATCCGATCACCACACAGACATTCAGTATGGTGGGAGAGACACAAAGAGAGAGAAAACGAGGGAGAATAAGGAGGATTGTCTCCCTCCCTGATCATGAATCAGAGACTATTTCTTTTAACTGCCCAACTTCAATATGTGACTCATCCAACTGTATTATTGTGTTTCCTGGGTCTTTAATCAACGGTGACGGTTACTCGACGTGGGTGATGTATCCAAAGAACCAGTACCAGTGGTTTAGGGTCTCATCAGAGGGGGTAAGAATGGCTCTCAACACCATTGAAAAAATGCCCCCAGAACTGTGGTGTAGCACTATAGAGCAGTTAAAGACACTGATAAGGAATGAGGTCAAATGCACAACGAGCATTGCTGCACAGAGGTTTCCATCACACTAATTGTGGGGGCTTATCATGTTGATTTGACCACAACAGAAAGAAAAAAAAACCTCTCGTCCTCTCCAGAGGGGCAGGTTAGCCAAAAAGGGGAAACTGTCAGGGTTGAGAGCGAAGCAGGCAGGACCCAAATGCAGATAAACAGAAAATACCTTTATTTAGATTAGATTAGATGGACCTTGATTTCAAGGCTTAAAGACAGAGCAAAACAGAACTCTTCCCCGTGAACAACGTCAAACTACAACAAGGAACTAACCAAGACTAACAGAAAACACAGAACCTAAATGCACACATGACTAATCAAACAAACAAGAGACAGGTGAGGAGGGAGGAGAAAACACAGGGGCCCCAGGTGAACACAATCAGGGAGGGAAAACAGACAGAAACCAACAGGCAAAACAGGAGGTGAACACTTTTACAAAATAAAACAGGAAACCAAAGATAGAAAAAGACAAGACAAAACACAACACAGACAGATCGTAACAGAAACGGGCCGTTGCCCGGGCAACAATAGCCCGTACCTGTGCACGTCCCTGCTCTCTCTGAATTTAATTGACTGGGTTTATTTTGGTCACTGGAAGGAAACTTATACAAAGAGTCTAGATGGATGGACTTGACCTGATCCCACATAAATGCCTGTCGCTTGATTGAACAAAAATATAAATAAAACCTGAAGGAATCAAGGAAAACCAAGGAAATCCATTTAAATATAAATAACAAGAGTACTAACAGAAATGCTAGAAATTGTTTGTATTTCTTACATCCGACACATCACATAGGTGCATTACTCTAATAAACAAAGGTAAATAAATTATTTAGTTTGGCAGACTTGTACAACACAGTTTTCCCGTGATAAATTAACCAATGGCCTTTTAATCTTTCCCTTATTTCTTCCATCATGAAGCCCATTCACTATTCTGATGAATTACACCCATATCAGCCGGCCGTTTAAAAGTGCATGTCTCATTAAGGCATTGTGCCTGTCGAATCATCTTTTTAGTAATTGCCCCTGTGCTCTCCTCAGCTTAAGTGGTGTATGTAGGTCAGAGCAGCGGTGAACCCTGGTGTGAAGTGCCTCGTGGTTTCTGGTTGTATTAGCGCCTTTCTGATCATACCGTGTTTCCCTAGATCGTTACGCCTCTCTGTTTCAGTTTCTCCACACCAGTCGACAGCAACAGGCTTTAATGGGCTCTGGTTTTAATAACGTGCATCTACAAAGCACTCTGCTGTGCAAGGGATGTGATAACATGTGGAGCATTGCAGTCCTCTGAGGTACGCTACAGGCTTGTTTGTTCTTATTTTAAGAGCTGTAATCAACTATACGATACACTATTAAAAATGTATGCAATGCAACAGCACACAATTTCATACGATGGGTTTCTCCCCCTCCTTCCCATGGGACCAGGTGTGAAGAGAGGTAAATTGAAAGGTCCCAGGCAATCATCCAGGCGCCCCACTCTGCTCAGTCAGCTGGGGAATTCAGTTTTGGCCAGGATGACGAACCGCCAGCCTAACTAATTCAGCTCAGCCTGCCAAGCCTTTACTGTAATACCCCCCCCCACATACATGGCAAAATGTGATTGACTTCGCTCCTCACAGCGCCAACCTGCGCTTCTGCACGTGGCTGCTGCACGTGGCTGTCAAAAGCACTTTTGTTTAATCACATTTGATTGATTAAAATTGAGCAATAGGATTCTGCTGAATTACTCTTGTTTACTTCTGCTTAATTTTCTGCATCATCCTTGAAATGTGAAAAATGAGAAATGTAAGTTAAATGTTCAACAAGTTTCTGTTTTAAGTTAGCCACAAATATGAAGTCAGTAATTAAAATATCTACCCGAACAATTCTTTGGCTATTAACTGTTGCTATATCTGTCTAGTTCTACACACCATCAAAGCACAAAGGCAGTTTATAATGATGCCAGTATCCAGTGGAAATGTATATTAATAAAAAAAAAGTAAAACTTATTAAGCTCTTAAACTGCTTTATGAAAATGTCCATTCTCTGTTAAATATATGTTGAAACTTAGTTTGCAGAAGTAAACAACTTCAGGGTTCACATGAGACGCTCACCCTACAAGATCAGGCAGCTCCATTGTGCTGGGCAGTGGCGAGCCGTGACTTTTATAACTAGGCCCTCTGCCTTTCCCTCGAAAATTATTACGTCACAGCCTATACTTCAGCGGAATATCAAAACAGCGGCCCGGGGTGCAAAACGCATCAATGGCAGCGACCCTCTACCACACAAAACAACACCATTTATATAACCACCTATCATGACAGGGCACCCACAGCCAAGTAACAATTACAAATGAATTAAGTCGGCACACATTGAAAATGACCTTTGATGATCAAATCACTTAAACACAAAGTCCATCCTCCTGTCCTTTTGGATGAAGCACTTGCGAGTCATGCAGCTGATACTTTGCCACTCCAGTTTATCATTGTAACTCAATCTTGAAAATGACTCGGTGAATAATTTTGCAAACGATGTCATCACTATCACTGAAGTGAGCCATCATGAACGAACTTATGCTAATTATAAATATATCGATCATAAATGTATCGTTTATATTTATGATTCGAAAATAATAAAAGTAGGGTAGACATGTGGATATTATCCGGCCGAACAAAACGTGCATTTATCTAACAGGTTCGTTTTCCACAGACCTTATTTCCAGCTATTTTCCAAAATCCTATGGAGAAATCCCATTGCTTTCTGTCGAGTGAATCTGAGCGCAGCTTACTTCCGGGTTTTAGGACACGTCACTGCACCACTTGCATAGACCTCACAGCGGGCGGAACTTGTCATAAAGTCCCCGAAAATAAAGCCCACCCATTTAGAGGGAAGATATGATTGGTCAATTGTACTGTCATTTGACATTACTCTCTCATTGAGTTACTATAGAGAACCGCAGTGACTCGTCGTAAAACCCGGAAGTAAGTTAGCATTTTTAGCACTTCCGGTTCCTTCGTCAAAAAGCAATGCATTTTCTCCATAGGGTTTTGGAAAATAGCTCGAAATAAGGTCTGTGGTTGACACAAATTTAAGAGATAAATCACGTTTTGTTCTACGACATTAAACACATCAGCAGTGACCCCACTGGTGATTTTTGAAGAGTTTATGTGTCTGAAAAATGATGGTTGTTACCGAGTGGCTGAATAGGACTACAGAAATTGTCGAGGCCATTGTACGTCATTACGCCTAACACGTAAACACTCCCGCTAAGTTTGTTTTTCCCTGTGTTCTGCTTGAAAGCAAGTACCTGCCTATCTTTAGTATCTGTATATCTATATCTGACCATTAGAATCTGTATTTTTGAAATTGTCGTTTTTTAACACCGTAGTTTTACAAATTATAGAACAATTAATTACCAGTGTTTTCCAAGTTTCTCGGCAGTTCGTTTCGTTAGCTAACATTAGCTAAAGCTAGTGCTACTAGTTAGCTTCGCAATGGTTTGTTGCCTTGCTCCGGGTTGCAGCCACAGGTCTTTGCATGAAAGGTGCTCGTTCTATCGTTTCCCGGCCAATGTTTTCCAAAGGAGAGTCTGGATTCGTGCTATGAGGTAAGCTGACGTTACATTTTTGTCCATGTCACGGTGAAATGTAAATGATGGGTAGTGACTGTATCGCCGTTTTAGAGATGGCGCTGCTGAAAAGACCGCAACATAAGTAAAGATAATGAATACATCCTATTAAAACCTGTGTGGCTTATATGATAAGTCTAATTAGTACAAGCAGCATAACGTTTCACCATGTAACTAAAGATTGTAGTCAGGGAAATCAGTTTGACATATTGAACTAATAACTAGGGCTGTCAGTCGATTAAAATATTTAATCGCGATTAATCGCATGATTGTCCATAGTTAATCGCGATTAATCGCAAATTAATCGCACATTTTTGATCTGTTCTAAATGTACCTTAGAGGAATATTTTTCAAGTTTTTAATACTCTTATCAACATATGAGTGGACAATTATGCGTTATGCTAATGTTTATTATCATTTGAACAATGACAAATATTGTCATGAATATTAAACACAACAACCTCTGAACATTACAAATATTCGCCTCAATTCAACCTGGAACCTCTCTCATTCAATAATACAATACAAAGTGTGTGTGTGTGTGTGTGTGTGCGTGTGTGTGTGTGTGTGTGTGTGTGATGGATCGTTGGAGCTATGTGCAACTCAAGGCATATGCTCGAACGGGAGCTGCCTGGACGCTACAATCATGTTGCGCACTATCCGTGCTGAGTGTGCTGACTTTTCGTACCATGTCCCACTGTCTGGCTTCCTGCATAAAGTCAAGTGCTTGGCGCAGTTGTGGCGAAATGTCGCTCCTCTGTTTTCATTGAAACAGCTCCTTATATCCGTTAGCGCAGCTAGCTAGCACCAGATGCTAACAACAGCAATACACGTAAGGTATGCCTCGCTCGCTCGTGCAACACATACACACACCCTCCCGGTCCTCCCGATAGCCAGTCGGTGCCTGCCGGTGAGCGTGGAAGTGTGGTCTGCTGCAAGCGGGCGGCAGGAGCGGGGCTGTCAGCATCAGCTTGTAGATGGTATTTTAAACTCGATGCGCTCTGAAACTACGGGGCGGCCGAGAAAAAAAAATACACATGCGTTAATCGCGTTAAAATAATTAGTGGCGTTAATATTTGTTTGTGTTAACGCGTTATTAACGAGAGCCTGGACCAGAACCTGCGTCGCTTTCTGGGTCATCTGTGGACGTATCCTCCTGATGTTGTAAAGCGTGTATCTGCAGCAACGGGTTGTAGCAGTGATGTTTGCAGTGAAGGACAGGTTGTTATCTAGGATCACACCCAGATTCCTTGCAGTCTGAGTCGGGGAAACAACAGAGGTGCCGATGTTGATTGTTAGGTCAAGAGTGGGACAATCTTTTCCCAGAAGGAAAAGCAGTTCAGTCTTGTCAAGGTTGAGCTTGAGGTGATGAGCAGACATCCACTGAGAGATGTCAGCTAGACAAGCAGAGATGCGTGCGACGACCTGGGTTTCTGAGCGGGGAAAGGACAGAATTAATTGGGTGTTGTCAGCGTAGCAGTGGTATGAAAAACCATGCGGGCTAATGACAGATCCGAGCGAGTTTGTGTACAAGGAGAAGAGGAGGGGACCAAGAACAGAGCCCTGAGGGACCTCTGTAGTTAATTGACAAGGGTCGGACTCCGACCCTGTCCAAGTAACCCTGTAGGTGCGGTCTTTGAGGTATGAGGTGATGAGGGAAAGAGCAGTGCCTGAAACTCCAAGTTCTTGGAGAGTGCGAAGGAGGATCTGATGATTCACCGTGTCGAATGCAGCAGACAGGTCCAAAAGGATGATGGCAGAGGAGAGGGAGGCTGCTTTAGCCGTGTGCAGTTCCTCAGAGACAGCAAGGAGGGCAGTTTCTGTGGAGTGACCTGCTTTGAAACCAGACTGGTGCGGTTCCAGAAGGTTGTTCTGATGGAGATAACAGGAGAGTTGTTTAAAGACAGCACTTTCAAGTGTTTTAGACCGGAACGGGAGGAGAAAGACAGGCCTGTAGTTTATAACATCAGACGGGTTGAGAGTGGGTTTCTTTAGGAGAGGGTTTACTCTTGCCTCCTTGAGACTGTTTGGAAAGTGACCAGAAGTTAGAGAAGTGTTGATGAAATGGGTGAGAAACGGTAGAATATCAGGAGCGATAGTCTGAAGGAGGTTTGAAGGGATAGGGTCCAGAGGACAGGTGGTGGGGCGTGCAGAGGTAATGAGGGTAAGAACCTCACTTGGAGAGAGAGGGGAAAAGGAGGTCAGTGGTGAGTAAAGGTGAGTCAGAAAAAGAAGAGCGAATATCATCAACCTTTTTTTCAAAGTGGTTCACAAAGTCGCTTGACAGAAGGGAGGAGGGGGAAGGGGCTTTGGGGGGGGGGTCCAGGAGGGAGGAGAAGATGGAAAATAGTTTTTTGGGATTGGAATAGGAAGATTGGATCTTATCTTGAAAGAAAGTGCTTTTTGCCTGAGAGATCGAAGCAGAGAAAGAGGAGAGGAGAGCCTGATAGGTTAGGAGGTGCTCATGGTGTTTGGATTTCCACCGTTTCCGCTCTGCTGCCCGAAGGACGGTTCTATTAGCACGCAGTGCGTCATTTAGCCAGGGAGCAGGAGGGGACTGACGAGCCTGCCGAGATGTGAGAGGACAGAGAGAGTCCAGAGAGGATGAGAGAGTAGAGAGGAAAGTTTCTGCAGCAGAGTTTGGAGGTAGGAGTTGGAACGAGTCAGAGGAAGGGAGGGCTGAGAGCACCGATGAGGCAAAGGTAGAGGGGGAGAGGGAACGAAGGTTACGGCAGACAGGTGCAGGATGAGAAGAGATTAGTTTGTTATGTTTGGAAAGGGGTAGAGAGAATGAAATGAAGAAGTGATCGGATGTGTGGAGTGTGTTTACAGAGAGGTTAGAAGTAGTGCATTTCCTTGAGAATATGAGATCAAGGACATTGCCAGCTTTATGAGTTGGTGGGGATGGAGACAGTGAGAAAGCAAAGGCAGTTAACAGAGATGTTAGTTCGTCTATCTTCTCTGTCTGGAGGTTGAAGTCTCCGAGAAGTACAGCGGGAGGGCCAGTTTCAGGGATGTGTGAGAGGAGATGATCTAATTCCTCCAAGAAGTCCTCCAAGACACATGGTGGACGGTAGAGAACAACAATGGTTAATTGTATAGGATGGGTTACTGTGACGGCATGGAATTCAAAGGTGGAAGGAGTGAAGTTAGGTAGCTTGAAGAGGGAAAGGCTCCATTTGGGAGAGAGCAGGAGACCAGTGCCACCTCCTCTGCCAGTGGGTCTGGGTGTATGGGAGAAGGAATATGCTGTGGAGAGAGCTGCTGAGGTGGATGTGTTGGATGGAGTAATCCACGTCTCAGTAAGTGCAAGGAAATCCAGAGACTGCAGGGAAGCGTAGCCAGAGATGAAGTCAGCCTTAGGAACAGCTGACTGGCAGTTCCACAGGCCGCCTGAAACTAGATGTTGGATGTCAGTGGAGCATGTGGGATAGACGAGAGCAGGTCGGTTATATCGATTACGAGATACACGGGGCCAGTGATAATTGCGAGAAGACACATAAACAGGAATGGAGAAAATACACATGATTATAGCATGAGGGGCTAAACAACCAAATAAAATAAAACACCAGCGATACTGAGCAATCAAAGTAGGATTTGCCTCCTCTTTGCCACCCTCGTGACTCCAGCAGGACTCTATTGTCTTTGTCAGTCTTACTCCAGCAGGACTGTATTGTCTTTGTCAGTCTTCGTCTGTCTGACGCTGACGCTCCAGGAAAGTGCTACCTAAAATGGACACCTGATTGCTGAGTTCTCACAGCTGTCTTAACATAATAGACTAGAAAAGCGGGGCTGCCCTTGTCATGCCCTACAAATGATCAATGCACTATAACTGTGGCACATCCAAGTGTTCTCTCTTTCAAGAGAACACTCTTTCGCAACAATTCAAAAATAATTACAATAATAACTCTAAAAACACAAAACAGCACAATCAAATAAACAACTATGCTTTTTTAAAAGTAGTTTGACAAAATCAACTGTTATCTGATGTTATCAGTTGAAGTACTTTACTTGTTGTACACAGGGTGTTTCCTGACAGACACAAACAAGGTTTCACATTGTCATCTAAGCCAGCAGATTAAGTCAGGACAAATACAGACTTCCTGTTGGTGTGTTTATTTACCCTCGCTCACTCCACACTAGTTGGTTTAATGTGGCCGACCCTCTACGCCAGGGGTCGGCAATAGGCGGACCACGGTCCGGGTCCGGATTCGGACCCAGACGCCGACCTATACAGGGAGAGACAAATAATTACAAATGGCGCTCTCCAAGAAGAGGAAAGTGGACAGTGAGAACAGAGCTTTTAACCCTGAGTGGACTCATTCATGTTCATCCTGCCCACTGGGAGCACAGAACCAGTGTGTCTCGTTTGTTCAGAGACCGTGGCGCTCATTAAAAGGGCCAAAATGCCACTATGAGACAAAACACAAAGTGTTTGACCAAACATTCCCTCTCAAGTCAGAACTGAGGTCATAGAAAATAAGCAGTCTCAGAGCCAAATATGATCAGTCCACCAGGATCAACATTAAAACTAAATATCGTTCCAGGGCAGGCTAACCGAGGCTAACCAATGAGCACCTGCATGTGTGTATGAGAATGGCCCTGACACCATTTCAGCCCAGATTTACAAACTCCTGGCAGGACAAGCTCCAGCTCAATTCTCACACTGAACAGAAAAAAGTGAGTGAGTGCCTGCAATATAAGAGGGAAAGAAAGAGAAACTTTAAAACTGTTCAATTGTTATGATGTGTAAAGACTGATATTGTTCTATAATCGTCTGAAACTGTTAAGTCATGATGTGAAACGGTTAACAAAGAAAAAGGGAAACTCAAGCTGCTGCTACACTTTATTTTATTTATCTAAAATTAAACACTTTTAAGATGCACATATTTTCAAAAGCTATTTGATTTATTTCCTCTATTTTATTTTTAAATGCAGCCCGAGAGGAACATTACACATATCCACATTATTTTACTGTATATCTGTATAGTTCAATGTTAATTGACAATAAATATTGTTGTTTTTGAATTGTACTTTCTTTATTTGATTGGCAGTCAGTTGTTGATTACATGCAGACGTTGATACAGCTTAAACTTAAATATATATCACACTAATTAATAAAGCAAGTTAGACATTTTGAAGTTCCGGACCTTTGCATGGGGAGATTTTTTCTAACTGGACCTCGTTCAATTTTAGTTGAATACCCCTGCTCTACGCAAACCGAGTGGAAGTAGGTAGGGAGAAGGTGTTGGGGCTGGATTGGAATGGAGTCTAATGGGGCATTTCCACTACAGCGCGGTTTAAGCGTGCCGTGCACGGCCCGTTTTTGGTTCCGTTTCCACTAGGCGTAGTAGCGGCTAGCGGGTACTATTTCACAGTTTTTCTGGCCCAATAAAATCGAGGTTCTTAGTGGGCCAACAACCAGGCTGAGTCGGGCTGAGTATGCTAAACTAGAGAGAGAGAAAATTGAATTTTCTAAATGGAGATCGGCTAAGCTAACGCAGTATATGCTCCGACCGTCCACACTCACAACAACGGCCTACAGACATAAATAAACCAGCGACTGTATTCACCATGACACAGACAGTCTGTGGTTTGTACTTGTTTAACTTTTGTCTAGTTTCTGAACGGATCTGAGGAGCTGTGAGCTCTGAGTGCTAACAGCTAACGGCTGATGTTGGTCTTGTGTTTCGCATTGAAGATGACGTCACGGCTCCGCCTACACTGCGTTACTATAGTTACTGCCCCAGCTGCCCTGCAGTGGAAATGCGGCATAAAACTGTTGTCAATCACAGCTGTGTGACCTGGATTGACACCTTAACTCTAAATCCCTCCCTTTCTCTATCTGCTTTCCACTGACACACTCTTATCAAGAAGCTGTTCAGCCGGGATGGATCCCAGAACATTTCTACACCACACTCCTGATATGCAGCACACTTCATTAACCCAAAAGATTTCAGCCCTGATACGAACTTTCAGCCTCTCTGATGGATGACTCAACCTCGTTATGTAGTGTTCAAATTAAGATGCAGGGTTTTGAGGATAAGCAGATAACCAGATAAGGCACTTTACATTTCACAGTTTTAAGCTGTCAGCTAAGAACACCCTACTGTTGCATTTTCACTCGTAGGACCTTAGAAAGCTTAACAAACCAGATGGGTTCATGTGATGAGCACACAGATTGTCACAAACGAGCTGAGGACCAAAATGCAAAACACGGGAAACCAGAGATAGTCGGTAACCAGCTTTATTGAAGGCAATAGGCTGGTAGGAGACAAAACGGCAGATAGTAGGCAAAGGGCTGGTCGGGGACAGGCGAGGGTTCCAGGAGAAAGCAGGACGGGAGTCGCAGGTACAGAACGGGTCAGGGAGCAGGCGAGGAAGGCTGGTCAGGGACAGGCAGGGTCGAAACCGGAAGAGCAATCCGAAGGGTAATGCGGGAAAGACTGGCATGCTGCAAAGTACGATCTGGCACTGAGGTGAAAGTGAAGTGGGCCTAAATACTAATGGAGCTGATGGGTGTAACAGAGTGAGAGAGAGACAGGGTGTGACTACCAGGTGACTAAGGAATGTTAATGCAGAAAATAGGTGAGTGAGAAAGCAGACTGTGACACAGATAGAAACATTTCACTCTGCATAATTTAATGCACCGATCGCAGCAATGTTTGAAACATTATTTGCAAAAGCTTTAAGACATGATTTGCAACAGTTGTCAACAGTGAATCCTGTCAGTTAGCTTAGTTCAGCTATAGAGTCGTGCAGGAAGGAGTCCTCCAAACATGAAATGAGTTAGCATTTTACCACTTTACCACTCTTCTTGAAGTCAATGGAATTTTGAACTGGTTTTTAGTTAGATGCCTGAAATAAAGTCTGTGGTTAACATCAAATCAAATCAAATCAAATCAAGCTTTATTTATATAGCACATTTAAAAGCGATTTTTGGTCGAGCCAAAGTGCTGTACATGCAATAAAAAACACTTATAATCACAATAAAAGACAAAAATTTACAACAGATATATAGCAAACACAGGGAATAGTCAGGAGTCGTGCTCCGCTCTGACTAGAAGGCCAGAGAGAAGAAGTGAGTCTTTAGTGAGGATTTAAAAACCCCTAGGGTCTGGGCCGACCTCATGTGGAGGGGCAGAGTGTTCCAGAGCCTGGGGCCAGCTGCTGCGAAGGCTCGGTGCCCTCGGGTTTTGAGCCTGGTCTTGGGCACTACCAGCAGCAGATGGTCAGCAGACCTTAAAGCTCTGGCTGGGGTGTAGCGCTGGAGGAGTTCAGCTATATAGGAAGGAGCCAGCCCATTTAGAGCTTTAAAAACAAATAAAAGGATTTTAAAATCAATTCTGGACCGAACTGGAAGCCAGTGCAGTGAGGCCAGAATTGGGGTGATGTGGTCACGCTTTTTATGGCCAGTCAGCAAACGTGCAGCTGCATTTTGGACCAGCTGCAGGCGTTTAATTGACGCGTGGTCCATACCCACATACAGAGCGTTACAATAGTCCAGCCTTGAGGTAACAAAGGCGTTGATGACCCTTTCCATGTCTTTAAAAGATAAATAGGACTTGGTTTTGGCCAATAGTCTTATTTTAAAAAAGCAGGATTTGACTACGCTGCTGACCTGCTTATCGAATTTAAAAGTGTTCGTCAAGGTCACGCCAAGGTTCATGACCGAGGGGAGGATGTTTTGTTGGAGGGAGCCCAGAATATCAACCTGAGAGGCTGGGGGTTGTGGTCCAAAAAAGATGACCTCCGTCTTGCCCTCGTTAAGTTTCAAGAAATTGTTGCTCAGCCAGGATTTGATCTCCGTTAAGCAGTCCATCAGCTGCTGTAGTGACTGTTTGATGTTTGCTTTGAGCGGGAGATATATCTGGACGTCGTCAGCGTAGCAGTGGAAGGGAATATTATGTTTTGTTAGAATAGAACCTAGGGGCAGTATGTACAGTAGGAACAGGATGGGGCCCAGAATCGAGCCTTGGGGGACCCCACAGGTAAGAGGGGCTTTGGCAGAGGAGAAGGCACCTAGCTGCACTGAGAAGCTACGGTCCTTAAGGTAGGACCTGAACCATGCGAGGGCAGAGCCTGTGATGCCAGCGGACTGTTCAAGCCGTGACAGCAGGATGCCATGGTCCACGGTGTCGAAGGCAGCTGTCAGGTCCAACAGCACCAAGACAGCTGGGCTACCTGAGTCGGCGGCTAGGAGCAGATCGTTAAAAACTCTTAAAAGGGCTGTTTCAGTGCTGTGCATGGGTTTGAAGCCAGACTGAAACTTTTCATGGATGCCATGAAGGATTAAGAAAGACTGCAGCTGGGCGTAGACTACGCGCTCCAGGGCTTTTGATAAAAATGGTAGCTGGGAGATGGGCCTAAAATTTGCGAGAGTGGAGGGGTCGAGACTTTTCTTTTTAAGTAGTGGCGTAACCACGGCATGTTTAAAGGCAGCTGGGACACATCCTGAGGTAAGAGAAGTGTTTAAAAGTAATAAAATACTTGCTCCAACTGAAAGAAAAACCTCTTTGAGAAGGCGAGAGGGAATGCTGTCAGAGGAGCAGTTTGTCGGCCGCAGGTGCTCCACTATGTCCGAGAGAGAAGAGAGGGAAATAGGCTCAAAGTGGTCGAGGACAGCAGGGCACAGAGAGGGAGCAGGATCGGGGGGTAGCACTAGTGTGAGCTAGCCTAAGAGCAGATATTTTTCCAATAAAAAATTTAAGAAACTTATCGCAGAGAGCAGGCGATGGCACAACAGAAGAAACATCACGGGGATTAATGATGGAGTTGAGGACATTAAAAAGAACCTGAGGTTTATGGCTGTTTTTAGAGATGAACAGAGAAATGTGCTCTGTTTTGGCTGCTTTGACTGCCGTCTTGTAGTCAGACAGGGAAGCACGAAGGATTTCCAGGGAGACATGGAGTTTATCCTTTTTCCACTTTCTCTCAGCACGCCTGCAAGCGCGTCTGAGAGCACGAGTACAGTCATTGAGCCACGGTTCTGATAGAACTTTGTTGCGTCTAAGCGTAAAAGGAGCAACAGAATCCAGTATTGGTGTGCATGTCAAGTCAAACATAGAGAGAAGCTCATCAGCATTAAAAGCACAGTCCACATCTAATTTACAGATCGGAGAAGCATTAAAAAACATCAGAGAACTGTGAGGCAGTCAAGGGGTTAATCGAACGCAGACGACGCGCAGGGGCACGGGACTCGACTCCTGCGGAAGGGATGGAGGTTGTAAACAGAACCGGTAAATGGTCTGAGATACGCGTTGCTGCAAATATTTCATCCACAGATACAGACAGTCCAAACGACAATACCAAGTCCAAAGTGTGTCCTTTTTCGTGTGTTGGGCCAGCCACGGACTGAACGAGACCAAAAGAATCAAGGAGATTTAAAAAGTCCCTAACCAGAGGCCTGGACTCACAACACACATGGACATTGAAGTCTCCGGAGATCAAAACACGATCATAATTCACCATGATCCCGGACAGAACATGAGCTTAAGATGTTTTCACATTTTATTCTACAACATAAAATACATCAGTAAATATCCAACTCATGTGCAATGTTCTTATGTGTTATAAAAACTACAGTTGCAAACAAGTGACTAAAAGAGACTTCTAAACATCATATCGTTGAACATTAGACGCCTTTAACTTAGCGGTGTTAATGTGCAACCATGAACCATGATGTAGTATAGCCTATCGTTAGCTTTATACTTCGATAGCATTTACGCTTAAAAATAACAAAATGGTGGTACAATGCGGACGTTATCCTGCTGAACAAAACGTGTTAAGTATCTTAAACGTGTTCTACAATATACAGGAATTCAAATCAACAGCATACCGGAATCCAAATCAACAATACCATTGCTTTTTGTTCAGGGAGCATTTGCTATGCTAATGTAACCCACTTCTTAGGAATTTACATCTACTCTAGGTTCGTAAGGAGCTATGGAACATAGACTGTAATAACCATAAATGAAACACAGACAACAAGGTAAGTTTCAACTTGTAAAGTTTAATAAATTAAAGGTAGGTAATGAGTTACAAGCATTTGAATAAATATTAATTGAAAATAAAATGGACCCTTTAAATCAAATGAGTTTGTTGGGTTTTTGTCATTAGTCTGTATAGTGATCACTTTCAATGGCTTTTCAGGTCAGTCTGTAGTTCTCTAATGTCTTTGAATGTCCTTGTAACAGTTCCTTGTGATAAGTATGTTGAAGTCCTGGAGACTTGCATCACCTTACCACCAAATGGAATAATCGATGAATCACTTCTGATTTCCAGATAGAATCATGCTGGGAGGCTGGCCATCAAATAAGAATGAATCTTCAAACTTAGTCCTCACTCTGTCCATAAGACCCGACCTGTTTTTAGCAAACAGGACTTTTAAGATGTGTCTGTATGTTGTACAACAATTACACTAAAGCATAACATTAACATAAGCATCACACACAGCATAATACTCAATGATAACATGTTCAGGCCTGGCATTATACTCTAGTTCAATAACTTCAGTATCTATCAATATTTCAATCATTCTAAACAAGCATCAATTTTACTTACAGTAAAAATTGAACACTATTATAACAATATTATCAAGTTTTTACCTCCATCCTTCATAAAGAATTGTAAAAGTATACTTGTTACGCGGCCTTGCTAGTACCTGCAATGCCTACTCTCAACTGAGAGTAAACATACTGTATATATAACTCGCATTTCCCACAGTAGAATGTTACAATTTAAAAATGTATCCTCTCTACTTGTTTAATGAGGCAGAATCATTATTTATCTACATTTATACATATTGTAACCCTTTTTTTTCACTGGGTTACACTAACAACCGGATTGGTCTACAACGTTGGGTTACGTATTGTAACCCTTGTTATATTAGCACAGGCGGAGCCCTCTACTGGACTCTATGGGTACTATGGTTGCAAGATAAAAATGTGAGTTAATTGATTTAGATAAACATTTTAAGTTGCAAACATTAATTTATAAGTTGTGTTGACGTAATAATGTTGGTAATAACATCAACTTAGCATACCGGAATTGTACCGAAAAAGTTGTTGGCAGTCACCTATTCAGAATATATTCATTTAGGTAATTTCTCTTTTTTTCCTTTTTCAAAAATAGCACAATACAATTGAAGTACGCAGAGAACTATAGCCATCCACTGCCTTGTCGTGTATCTTGGAGAAAAGGAAGAGGACCTTTTCAAGGAGTTTAGCGATTGCATTTAAACACTGGTCAAAGTACTCAAAAGCACCTCTGTGTGTCTTCAGGACCACATTGCCATGACGACACAGACATGCAGACTCAATAGGTGAAAACAATACCAGCGTTGCTTTAGCAGCTGGTAATAATGGCTCTGAATTAGCTAAGAGTGACAGTTTGAAAAGTATGCAATTACCTAATTCATTATCTCTTATGCGCTAACCTATTATTTAATGTGCTTCAAAAGGACATGAATATCGCCTTCATCAGTGACCGGTCCACCCAGGGTCTGACCATACGATGGCAACCATTGTGGTCCAGGGAAACAAATGAATGAGCATTCTGCGTTAAATGTGTTCATACTGTTTGAAATAATGACTGTCGGCAGTGTAAACATCTTTGTTACATCTTTTGTCAAATGGATGTGTGTGATCTGCAGATTGGTGGCCATTGAGAGTTTGTTTTGTTTTTTTTACAAAAACTTTACAGATTTGACATATTTGGCACTGGTTTTAAATATGCAAAGGCCTCTAACTTTGTTGTGATGGCAGCATGTATTTGCTGTGTCCCCATGTCCCATGGTTATATGGCTAATGTGTTTATTTATTATTTGTGGGGCAATTTAAATTTGTGTTATTTATCTTTTTTTTCAAGATTTAAATGAAGCTCAGCGCAAGTTCTTTCAGGAAGACTGGGGGCCCTTCTCACTTCTCTTATTTTTCATTTCCTCGGTCTCGGTCTCACCGGAAGTTGATTTGTCTGCGCCATCTTGAGTAGCGTCCCAATGGCCTTATTTTTGCCGGAGGACCGAGGATCGAGGAGCGATAATGGAGGAGCGATAACCGAGGAACCATCAGACCATCCTTCGATGAAATCCTCAGACACTCGCCCCGCCCCCTTACTGTGTATCGCTCACTGATTGGACGATGCAGTGCATGCGCTGATCTGATGCTTCTTGACATGAGAGCAGAGTGAAGAAAATACATGAACCTCACGGGAGTCACTCCTCAGTTTAAACTGTGTTTTTTTCAATTCATGTTTCATTTAGTTACAAATATGTGATATATCTGAACAACAAAGTGGTAAAAAATTATTTTATTCATTTTTTGGAAACATTTTCATGATCGCTTTTTTCGTTTTATATTTTCATTTATTGTCATTTCCATTCAGTCAGTCATTAAGTGCTATTAAAATGTTAATGTGCTACATATCCACACAAACAAACAAAGTGTGCAATCCAATGAATATTAATCTGGGTTTTGATAGATAACATATCTCTTTTTCTTCTCTCAATTACTTTATTTCTATTGTGGTAATCAATATTAATCAAACTATTGTTCATTTATACATGTTAAGAATGGTGTTTATCTTTTTTGAGAATTAGTTCTTATTTTATTTTATTTATTGTGGTCTACAACAGATGATACAAATGTTTGTGTCAGTAAATGTGTACTAACAGAGGCGGGGGTGTTTGTGAAAATAACTAAGGTTACCTACTGTAACCTCAGCTTCTATGAGTAAATGGCGCAGCCCTCTAAGGCTATCGCTATTGGGTAATCCCCCTGCGCCCCCGCGCAGCACTGAAAACTTGTAGTCCACTCCCACCCACCGGTATAAATAGGAAGGAGGCCCGGAGATCTGCTCTCATACAAAATAACTTTTCTTCAGCTATTCGTAGAGCCAGTGGGGCCCAGCACTTAGAGGGCTTCGCCATTTACTCATAGAAGCTGGGGTTAGAGTAGGTAACCTTAGTTCTATTTCGTATGGCTTCGCCCTCTAAGGCTATTGCTATTGGGTTAAGGGCGAAGCATGATGTAGTCTGCGCCCCACTGGGTCCGCCCGGCACTAGAAGCACAGACACACCAGCTCAGATAATAACCCATGCCTAGTGCGCCATGCGTAATGGTGCATCGCCGTCCCTGGAATATAGCATAACATGAATATTTTCCATGAGGGGACGAAGGCTGGGAACAATACATTACAATACATTTACAATACATACCTTCTCTACACAAAAATGGGAGGAGCCAGGAAATATCCGAACGGCAGACGATTGTCTGGTCTGATATTCCCTGAAATGAGAAATTTCCTGTGTTTTGGGATGATGGGTACGTGGAAGTATGCATCCTTCAGGTGGAAGTGAACCAGTCGTCCTGGTGAACACATTCCAGCACCTGTTTGATCGTCAGCATGTGGAATACTGACAGATCGAGGATGTCTCATTGCCCCAGTCTTTTTCGGGATTAGAAAAATAACGGGAGTGAAAACCCCTGATTTTCCTCCCTTTGAGGAACCCTGGAAATATCCTCTTTCAACAGGAGTTCCAGCAGCGCTGAATGGAGCGCAATACACTGTTCCTGGGATGACAGGAGTGTTTCTTGTATCCCATGGAACTGCGGGTGGAGAGGCTTCTCTGAGATATGCTGTAATGGTCGTCATGGTGACGAGCCACGCCCTCGCCGCTCGCGCTTCTTGAGGCGAAAGGGCTGCGAGGGAATCTCCACACGCTGCATTTCATTCTGGCTCTCATCATGAGGCGCGTACACGCCCAGGGGATGAGTAGTGGTGTGTGCAGTGCTGTCCACACGAGGCGTTATAACGGTGCTCGTGGGTTATTATGACCGTGTGTAGGAGGCATATCTGGGACAGAGGAATGCCGCGAGCTCTGCAGTTTATAAACCAATAGGTTAAAACAGCAGGCTTCTGCAGCGATCTGAACCACCTCTGGAGACTCCACCTGTGGGGGAGACTGTTAGTGTATTCTAGAACCCTGAAGGCAGGAGAGACTGAAAAGAGTCAAGGGAAGCTTATAAAAGTTAACAGCATTTAATTACACAAAAGATGCGGTAGTGTACAAAATGAAATGTGCGAGTGGAGGCGCTCTCCTCATCCGACCGGTCAGTCCAGGTCAGCAGGTAGAAGAGGTAAATTATTGGCTTGCTCTTCCTGTTGTCAACTGAGGTCTTCTCCTATTGGCCGGTGTCGTCGGGGGGCGGGTCCAATGCAATACCTGCCCTTTTCTGTTCATTCTGGTGTCTGTGGTTATTTAAACATTCCCTAATAAACGTTATTCAGCGGCAATAAATGAGTGCTAAACCCAGTGTGCTCAGTGTACAACATCACATGTCATTTCACCTTTGATTCACGGTTTCAAAATGCAGCATTTCGCCACATGCTAATGCTAACCGGAAGTGAATAATTTTCAGAATAAATGTATTAAGTTAATAGTTAGTGAACTTCGGGTTTTTCAGAATAAAACTGATTTAAATTAAATAGTGTATTTAATACAAATTACGCCATATCAACATTGATTTTAATTTCTAACAAGACCCACGCCAACGCCGAGCAGCTGCGTCACGGAGAGGGCTGTGCGGGTTAGTGACACGCCGGAGGAGAGCTGTCAGTTTCTCCACTCACTGCCGCGAGAGCCGCGCTCTGCTGCTGGCTGAGTTTAATTCCACTATCAGATTTGTCTGAGAGGGAAGAGGACAGCTTTTCTTCCAATTCATTATGAAACCCAGGCTTTGACAGATGCGACACGTCTGTAAAGCGACTTCCTCCCTGGAGCAAGCCAGCAAATAGCAGGTCGTCCAGAGAAAACCACACTCTCATCCCTCCTCTGTGTAGTGGCTCCAGCCTTCTCTACACACAAAATGCAAGGAGCCAGGAAATATCCAAACGCTATTTCCTGTGTTTCGGGATGATGGGTACGTGGAAGTATGCATTCCTGCGCTGCCCGTGAGGCAACACGAGGTGGGCTTGGACCGAAAGGGCTGCGCGGGGGCCTCCACACGCTGCGTCTCATTCCGGCTCTCATCATGAGGCGTGTACACGCTCAGGGGATGGATGGAGGTGTGTGCAGTGCTGCCCACATGAGGCGTTATAACGGCGCTCATGGGTTTATTAAGGCTGTGTGTACTAAGCGTATCTCGGACAGAGGAATGCCGCGAGCTCTGCAGGTTATTAACCGAGGTTCAAACCGGCAGGCTTCTGCAGCGAGCCCTGCTGTCTACTTATTCAACAGATTAGTGGCAGCTGGCTTAATTAGCGAGCTCGATAGGTCAAAACCAGCAGGCTTCTTTAGCGAGCGCTGAAGCCGTGGCACTGCGGGCGCTGCCGCTGGGGGCACTCAGCCTGTAATGGTCGTCATGGTGACGAGCCACGCCATTGCCCTTGCCGCCGCTGACCGTGAGGCGAAAGGGCTGCGAGGAAGCCTCCACACGCTCAGGGGATGAGTGGAGGTGTGCGCAGTGCTGTCCACATGAGGCGTTATAACGGCGCTCATGGGTTATTATGACCGTGTGGAGGAGGAGTATCTCGGACAGAGGAATGCCGCGAGCTCTGCAGGTTATTAACCGATAGGTTAAAACCAGCAGGCTTCTGCCAATCGTCCTCCTCGGCCGCAGCAGCAAGAGCGTCCGCTCTCCGCTTCCTGTCGCCCGAGGGGAGACGAGCACAGTGTGTGCATGCTACCTGCTGGTTTAGAGCCGCGTACGCTTGCTCTGACCCCTGGCAGGATTCGCATACTGCTTTTATCTCTGCTGGTCATAACTCATTATGACCCCAGAGCCACATGAGGGACAATCGCAGTTGTTGCTCATGATGATTCTTAATTGCTGTGCTTCAGTAACTGTGCTGGTTTGCTGAAGAAAAGAGGGAGCAGATTATCGGGCCTCCTTCCTATTTATACCGGAAGGAGGTTCAGGCGTTCTCTTTAACCTCTTACATTTCACCTCATTCTCCAGCAGCCAATCAACGTGCTGCAGCCAAACTTTAAAATGGTTCTCCTCTCTCCTGCAGTCAGCTGTGATTTCAGGTGTTCATGCACCTTATCATATGTGTCAATAAATGTTCGAACAAAATGAATTCTGTTGCGTGAGACATTATATTCAGCAGAAGTCTCCACGTTTGCAGTCAACCAAAGTAGCTTGTAAGTATGCTAACGGACAGAAGAAACACACGACCATATCGCTCAGAGTTTGGCCTGGAGTACTGGGGCCGTTTATTGTAACTGCGCATGCTCATTAGAATCACCACGTTTCAGGCACATTCTGATGATGTCATACACATGAACTGAAACATGACTTTGTTATTATACAAATATGCTCAACACTCCCACTCAAAGACATGTTGATAACTCTCTACAGTGGTACACACAATCCAAATAAACAAAAAAAAACTTCTCTAGCAGTGTTCAATTTTTATACAGTTGCAATTTACATTACTCTCCAAACAAATACCCTTTGAACTTGTCAAATTGTGCATTTGTCAACGGTTTGGTTAGGACATCAGCTACCATATCTGCAGTAGGACAATATGTAATAGATATCTTCCCCTCAGCATGTGCAGATCGTACACAATGGTATTTGATGTCTACATGCTCGCTTCTCTGTCTGGATACAGGGTTTTTGGATAGAGCTATTGCTCCCTGGTTGTCCTCATGTATCTTCACTGGTACATGTGGGCTGTTACGGTCTACCCCTTTTAATAACTGTACAAGGTACAACATGCTCTCGAGTAGTAGCCGCTAATGCCATGTACTCTGCTTCACAGGTCGATAGCGCCACTGTTGGCTGCTTCCTGCTTTTCCAGGATGTTGAACTGGCTTCGTAGAAGAGGGCACAGGTGGCTGCATAGCAGTGCTAATGTCAAAGGCACACACATAGTAGCCTACAGTACCCACCGCCTCTGTGTAGAGCTTAAGTCTAAGAGCTTAACTGATTGCCCTTTCACAATTCAAAGTTCCCCCTCCTGTCACAACCTGCTGCTACTATTTCCACTTATCTCTTCAAGCAGTCTCCATATCTGTCAGTTCATCACTTTAGTGTGTCCTTCAGTTTCCATCACTTCTCTTACTTTAGTCCAGACAGTTGTTTTTCTCTTTTCAATTTACTTTTATTTTCACAGCGTCAGTCCTCTCTCAGTCAAGTCACTTCCTTTGTCTCAACCTTACAATATCAGACTCTCCTATTACCTCACTCCTCTGTTGTCCTGTACAGAACAATTTCTCACCCACCTTTGTAATTCAGGGTGACTTTCAACCCAGCATATTATCTGTGAGTTGCTATGGGTACGGGCATTGGTGGTCCTTTTGTTGGGGCTTAACCCTGAACGTTTTGGGTGTGGGCCCAAAGATCATTTTAAACGTAAGCAGATGTAAACCAGCACATTTGTGAATGTGAGATAGTGGTTACTCAACAGCCTGTCAGAATAGACAGGTGTATTTCTAACTGCATTTGTAACGGAGGATTGCAAAAGTTTACATATTTTTACCTCACAATTTACGCAATTTATTTTTAAAGCTTTTCACAATAAATGTTTTCAATCAAAAAGACGTGTTCCTCATGTTAATGAGAGGCCAGAGTGTATCGAAAAGGTTACATGTTTAAATGTTTATTCCTGGACCCCCCCTGCAGAGCTCCACGAAGTAAATGTATGTACATTTTTTATGCATATGTAATAATCTTGGTAAACATGTAGATGTTTTATGTAATGTCAACAACATATTCCAGCACATTATTGTATATGTAATGTTGTATCCTCATAATTATTGCAAAAGGGGGGAAAGGATAAACATACTGAAACAATCATCAGCCTAGCTGCCATAGGAGATGCAGTATGAAAGCAGGAGCTGCTCAAACTATACGGGCTGCCGTACTGTAGGCTAATGTGCTGATGTCTGCTTTTTGCTACACAAAGAGGTGTTGACTGTCACACAGCAGCTGCTGGGACGGGGAGGCCGTGAAGGGGCTGTCACAGAGTAACACAAAAACATGAAAGCAGTGTAGAGTATCTTCCCGTTCAATCCTGTAGGGGGAAAGTAAAGCACTAAAAGATGCAAAAGTAGAAAAGTGATGACCTTTCTCTCTCTCCGTCTAAAGAAGTGACTTTTCTCTAGAGGAGGATTTGTTTTATTGCGCTGTGACCTTTCAGTATGAGCCTTTACTTTAGTGCCATCATTTTAGTTTTTGAATGTGCATGTAATATGTTGCTCATGCAGACATTGTTTCCATTTGGAATGTTGTAGAGTTGTTTGTACTGTATATAGACCGGAATATATATCAGTGGTTAGGAGAGAACATAATATGCAGATCTTTCCTTTTAATATTTATATGTAGTGCCTCTGCTGTGACATGTTTCCATGCTTTAATGTTCAGTGTGTGGGAGAGAAACTCCCTCTGGATTTGGGATGTTAGCCTCTGCAGAACATTTACATGGGCATGCTTAGATCAAGCCTAAAACTGTTTGTCAGTTCGCTTCAGAGGGGTTGGTCTGCATATTTATGAAATGTAAACAGAGCTAGCTGTTTCCCATTGCATTTGTTATTAATGCTAAGCTAGGTTAACAACGACTGACTTCAACTCTGTATTCAACACCAAGACTGAACCATAACAGTAAACTTCCGTGTCATAAAAACAAAACATTGAGCTGAAAGACTCTAAAACGTAGAGCGATGTGAGGGTCGAAGGCCAGAGGGTGTCGTATTCATTCTCTGTATAAACTGTAAAGTCCCCTGAGACAAATGTAACATTTGTGATATTGGGATATATAAATAAACTTTGATTGTCTTGTTCTTCATTATAAGTGACTGCTTTCACTCCGTAAGTATTAATGTAACACATTGTTAATACAAAAACATTAATCAGACATTTACACTGAGATAACTGAAGCTTTTTTTCCTGACCATTTATTTTGTGATTTTATTATAATTTATTTGTGGTTATTTCTTTTGTCTGCATCCATGAAGTGCTGTTTCCATGCTTCAGTGGCAGCAAATAGGAGTATATTATATAACACGAGTACCAAACAATATCGTTCTCTCTTTACTGGGCCAAATCACAAACGCTGCACGGATGATATGTCGAGTGTGCTTGTATGCCATTTGTCTCTTTTCTTTTTCTTTGATTGTCCGAGAAATACTCTTTTTATCATCACAAGATCACTCACAAATAACACTTTTAGTTGATTACCTAACTGCATGGAGACAGACATTCATCAGCCCTGATCTAATGCACTTTAGGGCTGATTGTATCTCGCTGCATTTTCAAACCAAAACAATCACACAATTGAGATGAGTGCTCCGTGTTCAAACAAAAATACCCCAATTTGCAATTCAAATGGAGATAAAAGCATTCATTATTCCCAAGAACGTCTGAGGCTTCTCCTCAAAGGCAGGCCGCAGCAGGCTCGGTTTAATCGAATCAGCCGAGCACCACCCAGCAGTGAGATTGATTCAGAAGCCTCCATGTTGGTTGGTTGGTCATACATCTCAGGCTGGTGCTTGGATCTAAGCGAACTGTAACCAAAAGCTATAAAGTCTCCATAGCTGCCATATGGGCAAATATCTCATGCTCTGCATGAATGAAACTAAATAGAGCTCATAGATAAGGCAGCTATAAATTATAGTGCATATAAAGGGATCATGTGATTTATGTATGAAAGGAGCTATACAATACAACAGTAAACATACAGTACTATCATGTTTTATCTCAGCTGCAGTTCCATTTCCTCTCTACAGTCCCACAGTGCATTTGTAATATATACAATTAGAGAATACAGTTGTATTGACTGATAGAACAAGAACTTTCCATATTCAGGCTGTTGAATGTTCATGGCCCACGATAAATAAAATGGTCAGTTCCCATATTACAAGCAGACTTGGAGTACTCGCACGTTGACGATCGGACTTGGACTCGAGCAAGTTTTGTCTCGAGTCCCGATGTATATATTACATTATACATTATACAAGTTTACTTTGATCCCCAAGAATGATTACTAATATTTATTTATGTTTGTGATCCATTCCTGATTAAATAAAAGTAATCCAGTACAGTGATGGTTTAGTTAGGTCAGTGGAATGTCAATGTCTTTTCAGTTTCTGTGGATTTTGGAACCACAAATAAACTGAAATATACCTGAAATGGTAACAGTGGGTCATCGTGTAGACCGTTTGTATTTGTAAAGCAGCTCTTTCAATGCAATCTTTGAACTCGACCCAACCTTGAAGATAATATTAATATTAATAATAATAAGCCTTATATTTTTATAGTATACATAATATAATACCTTTCATACAAGTATAAAATAGACAAATAAAAGCAATGTAGAAGATAGAATGATAAAAGCAATGTAGACAATAACACATATTGATTCATAAGAACCAAACCAAACGTTACATTTAAACAAATATATACACTCAGATGTAGGGGTGTAACGGTTCACAGAAGTCACGGTTCTGTTCGTACCTCAGTTTGGGGGTCACGGTTCGGTACGGGTTCGGTACAACAAGGAAAAGCAAAGAAAAGTCACAAATGCATACTTTTTTTTGCTGTTATTTATTTTTAACAGTAGTGCACGTTTTGGTATGAAAATAAGGAACTCTAACATTTGGAATCATTAACTGTATTACACAGTTAAAAACAAACCACAAACAGTAACACACACACTCAGATGGCCATATTATTTATATTGGCTGATGTCAAACAAAAAGGTTAAATAAGCTGAACAACTAAAAAGAATGTCTTGAAAATATTAAAATAAATAATAAGAAAGTGTTTCAATCACAATCAATAAAAGGCAATACAGAACTGTATAACATCTCCTGATGTCAAAATATAAAATAAATACAATGATAAATATAAATCAAAATAAAATCTGTACCTTTAGGAGCAAAGTCTAACATGTGTAATTAACTTGTGAGTGTGTGAGGCCATTATGCCTAAATAAAGGTTCTCAAGCTTTACTCTATTTTCAAGTTTGTCTTCAAAAAGATGAGTTTGTCTACGTTGTCAGTAGTGAGGGCAGGTCTGTTGGCGGTAACTATGTCACCTGCTGTGGAGAAAACCCTCTCGCTGGGGACTGAGACTGACTCGGATGTGATTGAGCATGTTTGACGTGTTACCACTAGCTTACCGCACCGCTGTCGAACAACGCCGACACACCGTCCTCGTCCGATCCACAACTCGCACCCCATCATTGTTGTAGTCCACAGGGAACCCGAAATGTTCCCACACACCTGATTTAAAAGAAGCAGGTGGGTCTTCTAGCTCCTGTGTGTTGTGTGAACTCGCCATAGCTAACTTTTCTTCTGCATGTATTTTGTTCGTTTTGTTGTGGTTTGTTCTTGTTCTTCATTTGTTATTTATGCGCGGCTGGCTTTTAGGCGCAATACCGCCCCCTGGATTATATATAGTGTAATGCTGCCCTGAGTGACAGACTTTTTTCCCACTCGTAAAAAAAGGCGTATTCGCCGTGTGACTGCATGTGCCGAACCGTGACGGTACGGGACGAATACGGATACCGTTACACCCCTACTCAGATGAATACATGATGACTCAGACTTGTGACTTGGACTCGGACTGGAACACGGGCAACGATGACTCGACTCAGACTCGACTCAGACTCTTTTTGGGTGATTCAGACTTGGACTCGAAGAGTGAGGTCTCAAGAGTGACTCGGACTCGAGAATTTGAGACACGACTGCAACACTGATTACAAGTAAGGGATTGTTACGTGCCCCCTCTAGGGTAGAGGAGATCAACATACACCAGTATGGAATTGGTCAAGTTATAAGTGTTTATTTATACAACAAGTGAACAAAAAGGTAGGCGAACAGCCGGGCACAAACAAAAGTGGCCAAAAGGGCGCAGGTTTAGCTAAAGAGCAAACAAAAGGAGGACTCTAACAAAGGGAGCCTGATCAAATAAAAATAAAGGTTTACAAACAAAACCTACCAACAAAAGGAGACTGTAACAAAACACAGCTATCGTGTAGGACAACAGTTCAGCGTAAAGCTAACCTAACACAACACCACTAATCACAATAATGATAACAACGACCACACAAGGTACACAGTTAACAACGTTAAGACAGTTGCGAGAGGCGTCTGTTCATATGCCGCGACAGAGCCTCCCGAATGATGACAGTCGACCGGCTTTATAGTCCTCCCCCGGAAGGTGTGCGCTGGTTGTGCGCTGGGATTGGCACGCGTCGGCCCCGTCAGCTCCAATCACCGTCTTCGGGGCGGACCAGAGGATGGGCAGTCATGACATCAGGGCCACTGCACAGTTCATTTACATATCACACAGAACAGAGTTAATAGGACCGGTCAGCGGCCGTAACAGGGGTAATGTGCAGCGAGGCCGTCAAAACGAATGTGTGTTGTCCACAGCTGACATTAAATGTACCTGAGTTCTTTCTGAGGATTGATATGACCACACATAATCCCTTAGCAACGGCCTATCTACAGATCTCTGGAATGTCCAAATTGACTCATCAGAATCAAGTATTGAACTAAGCTGTGTAATAACAAATTACATTTTCAGTAGCGTCAATCCATTAGGAAAAGCATTTTGTTATTCTGAATGTAATTTGAATTCCTTATCAAAAGTTGTGATAACAAATCTATAGAGATTTTCAACAGTTCAACATAACTACAATGAAAGGTTTAGACCAGTGGTTCTCAACTGGTCAGGCCTCGGGACCCACTTTTTACTTGGTCAATACATCGCGACCCAACATTTTGAAGCACTCAAATCTATTCAACAAAAAATCGTGCTGTACTATATACGCTTTTCGGCATACAATATTAATAAAAGTGAAGTAGCCTACAGTGCATATATCCCTTATATCCCTTCACAGAACTAAAGTATGCTTTTAAAAAAGGTTTAATGAGATGATGGAATCAAAGCTGAACTATATAAAAAGGCACGCATGCTGAAAACCCAACCCCAGCAGGGGGGTCTTGGGGGATTCTCCCCCAGGAGATTTTTAGAAATACTAACATAAACTATGCATTCTGGTACACTCTGAGAAGAAAATAAATAAATCTATTACTAGCTGCCCGACATATTAATAATATTTTATGCCATTGTTTGTTTTTCACTTTGTTCTGACATCTTGCTGCGAGAAGAGTAAAGAGGAGAGAGTCTGTGTGACTTACTTTAAATTGTGGGTAAGGGTAGATAGCCCCCATTGTTCTGTGACCTGTCAGTCATCAGACCGGGGGTCATATTTCATTATGTGTTCATTTCTATCTGAAGTTGTAACCATGGATGTATAAAGAAGAGTTCCACCGCAAAGTTATTCTCCGTGGGGACCTCCGGCAACAATCTTGATTCTGATTGGCCAAAAGACTCGAAAAAACATCAGCAAAGATATTTTATTGAGAAGATGATCACTATGTGACAGAAGTTTTCAAAACTGTTTATGGTCTCCGGTACTTCCAGTCCAACGCTGACTGCATGCACAGCGTTAGAAAATCGGGCCTTCAAAATAAAAGTTTGACTTTTTCCCCTCCAAAAAAAACAAAATTCCAATTTTTTTTTTTTCCTATTTTTTTTTCTTCACTCACACATCCGCGACCCACTCGAAACGGGTCCGCGACCCACCAGTTGAGAACCACTGGTTTAGACCTTATAACCTTTTTTGGAGGAAGATAGTTTTGAGAGTCAGCCCAAAAAATGCTCACAATCTGATTCAATAGGGAAATGTGGTGAGCAGCTGCATAGGAGAGGATGAAAATATATTTGACATGTATTTGCCATATTTTTCAAAAGCCTTTTGCTTTAAAAAAGGAAGACCCTGATTCCTCATTATTTGTCGTTTATCATGACCAACCCAGATAATTGTCACCTGCAATCTGCAGTTCACTTCCAATTTCTGAAGTGGAACATTCATGGTCAAGTAAGAAAAACTAAAAACCGTTTTGAGGTGGAGGCCGAAATCTCAGACAGATATCCCAAAACCTGAGCAGATAAAAACAAAACTGTTTTTGTTTTCTCATACTGCCTGTGCTGCAGCACCTCTTTGCACACTCTGTCTGAAACCAGAGCCCAGCCTGCTCTGATTGGTTAGCTGGCCAGCTCTGTTCTTATTAGTCAACTGCTTAGAGATTTAACGAAAATGTCCCGCACCCTTAGCATATCATGTGCTATGTGTTGGAGAGCTAGCCAATAAGAGGACAAGTGTTATATAGTGATGTCACTATGTTCCGGGAGTAAACAAAGGAGTCCAATGGTTGAGTGTGTGAGAAAGAAACTCCCTCTGGGAGGAACACAGGGATTTTAGCCTTTGCAGACCATTTAGACGCACACAAATCTATAGGGAAAGGGAAAAGCCCATCAAACATAACTGGGCCTCTTTAATTGTCTAGCTGTGATACAATGTATCACATTCTTGGACATTTGCCATTATAACTTTAATGCCATTTCTTTAAGCACTCAACTATCTTGATCTGCATCAAAATTATCTCCAGTTGGAGCTCTCTGCTGGCTGATATTTTGCAGATGTATATTGCTGTTAAAAATCTTCTCTCAGAGGCAGAATCCTTTCTGTTCCATCTGCCTTTGGCTTCACTCCTATAACAGCCTGGCTTTCATTTTCCCTCTAGTCCTGTGACTGTCCTTTCCTGTTACACTCCTATCTGCTTTGTAATTGGCAAGAGTGCCCCGCCACCTGAGACTCCCTTTAACCTCCCCCGAAAAAAACAACAAAAAGGGTAAAAGGAAGGGGGATTATATTTTCCATCCAAAAATCAGCTTGTTGAAAAGTAGGCCACCGAGCCAGCTGACACTTTTGTGATTATGGGACCCAAATACAGTTACCAGGTATTACTTAGTGTATATTGCAATTTCAATTCAATTAAGAAAACATATTACTGTATATGTCTGATCTAATGTTTTCTTGTCATAAATGTTCTTAGGATGCATAGATATTATAACTTAACTATATATTAAGATTGTATGTTGCTTTTAAATATGACCGTTTTAAAAATATATTGCAGGGATACCTGAACCCAACTTTGTCTCCTATAGATTGTATACCTATCTTTAAATCATCTTTAAAAAAAACAAAGCTTTTTTAAAGAAACAAATCACTACCCAAATAACATTTTGGGCCTATTAAGTGTAACCTTTACCGCTTGTCAGCTGCAATAAGTGATACAAATCTACTTTCCACCTCATCATGGGTTTCTCTAGGTTGTGTGCAGTGATGTAGCTACATAACAGTCATATCACCTGTGTGATTTCTATAAGTTGTATATTGGCAAAAGTATAGGTCTTACATTTTTCGACACACAAACATTCTTAAAGGTCCCCCATTATTATGTTACAATTGCACTGCAGTAAAGTGTTTTTATTACATGTACAGCACTTTGGCTCGACCAAACATCGTTTTTAAATGTGCTCTATAAATAAAATAATAAATAAAAATAAAACTTGATTTGATTATACTCTTCTTCAACAATATATTACATGTCTCATATAATACAAAACATGTTTCTGAAGTATTTGGCTGAAATACCAAATAGATTGTAGCATGCCATAAACCCCTCTGTTTCAGCCCTGTTCCAAAAGTGCTAATACTGTGTCTGTAGCTGTATATGCTAATGAGCTGCTGCTGGCCACGCCCCTCTGCGAGATGATTGGTTTAAAAAACACAATGGTGCTTTAGGAGGAGATTTAAGTGAGAAGGTGGGCGAGTGTTACCTTGGTTGGTTATTGGCTAAAGGCCCTGTCACACTGTCCCGAAATTGACTCCCGATGGACACACGAATATGGAATTGTGAATTTCGCACGAAGATGGCCCCGAACTTGGTCATCGGCCAAGCAACAGCCGAAGCAACAGCCGAAGCAAGTACGATGCCTACACCACGAAGGCGACACGTGACCTCCCGATGGTATAAAAGCTTCAGCCGTGTGGGAAATCAAATTCTTGATCGGAGATTATTGGGAGCAGAACACAAGGTAAATTCTACGTTAACATGCCACCCAAGGCAGGGAGAGGCAGACGGAAGAAGCTGGCTGTTAAATACACTCAGAAGAGGAAACCGAGGTCCAAGAACACAGCACTGAGTCTGCAACCAGAGAGAGAAAGGGGAGGAAATGCAAGAAAGTCGGGCCAACTAAAACTCCAGAGCGTCCCCCAGAGGGTTCCAGGTCTCCTCAGCAGTCCGAAGAGTCTCTGCAGCATTCACCTTCTCCTCGTCGTAACAGACATCCCGAATCCTCGGAGGATGAAGGTAAATATTTCTAACTTATTTTTGGTATGGATGGGGGCAGGCTTCGAGTTATAAACTGTGCTCTATGGGGAGTCTGCTGCTGCGTGTGAGTGTGTGTGGGTACGCACGCGCGCACCCACACACACACACACACACATCCATCCATGGCCACACACTCTACTTGCTACAAACTTAAATATGAAAAGGTTCAACTACACACACACACACATCATCGGCATAGATTGCGTAATAATGTATTGCGCACCTTGGAGGTGCAGTGCAGGCTGTTAGAACGGGGTACAAAAATATTGGACTCAATTGCGACGGCTCAGATTTTAATGAAAAAATAAAACAAAGTTTTAACAAAAAAATCACTCAAGCGAGGACAAAACAAAACTTCTCGATTTCAAACAAACAATACTCTTCTCTCTGGTTTTAACGCTGGGTCTCTGGACATGGAAGCACACTGAAACAAGACGAACTGGCACAAGACAAAGGGAGACAAGGACTATTTATACATGAGGGAATAGGGACCAGGTGGAAACAATCAGGGGCGGGGCAGACGCTGACGATGATGGAAAAACACCCAAAGTGAGGAATTAACAGGGCCTGAAAGGAAAGACAAGCGGTAAGTACAAAATAAAACAGGAAATGGGAAAACGAGACATGACATAGAACAAACACGACTAACACAATTGACGAGACACCACAGTACCCCCCCCTCTAGGGACTGCTCCGGAAGTCCCAGACCCTCCTGGATGATCCTGATAAAAGTCAGTGATCAAACTCCGATCTACAATGAAGCTTGCAGGGACCCATTGTCTTTCTTCGGGACCGTAACCAACCCAGTCCACGAGGAATTGTTTCCCTCGACCACGGTTACGGACTCCAAGCAGTTTCTTAACAGTGTAGACAGGACCACCATCAACCATCCGGGGAGGCGGTGGGGGCTTAGAGGCGGGCACCAGAGGACTCTCTCTTACAGGCTTGACCTTCCCCACATGAAACGTCGGATGGACTTTGAGCGCCCTGGGTAGACGTAAGCGCACAGACACTGGGTTAATCACCTTAGACACCTGGAAAGGACCCACGAACCTTGGGGCTAGCTTTCTGGACATGACATGAAGGGGTAAGTCTTTGGTAGCCAGCCAAACGCTTTGTCCAGGCCTATAGGATGGAGCAGGTCTGCGATGCCGATCCACCACCTTCTTCATCTGGCTGGCACTGCGCAGGAGAGCACGACGAGCACCTGCCCAGATCCGGCGGAACCGACGGACCATGGCATGTGCCGACGGGACCGTGACCTCACCTTCATTGGCAGGGAACAAGGGTGGCTGATAACCATAAACACACTGGAAAGGAGTAAGTCTAGTAGCTGCGGTGGGCAGTGTGTTGTGAGCATACTCGACCCACACCAGGTGCTTGCTCCACGATGCCTGGTTCTGGGAAACGAGACACCGCAAACAGGTCTCCAGCTCCTGGTTGATCCGCTCTGATTGGCCATTGGACTGCGGGTGGTAACCCGAAGACAAGCTGACGGTGGCACCCAGGAGATGGCAGAACTCCTTCCAAAAACCTGAGATGAACTGGGGGCCTCGGTCCGATACGATATCCCTGGGAAAACCATGAATGCGGAAAACTTCACGTAACATGACCTCTGCCATTTCTTTGGCAGAGGGGAGCTTGGGTAATGCAATGAAATGTGCCATCTTACTGAATCTGTCCACCACCGTCAGGACGGTGGTGTTTCCCTCGGAAACGGGTAATCCAGTGACGAAGTCCATGGAGAGGTGTGACCATGGACGATGTGGAACAGGAAGAGGCTGCAGCAGACCCATCTGAGCTTGTTTGGAGGTCTTGTTTCTGGCACAAACGGTGCAGGCTGCCACATACTCTGCCACCTGTTTCTCCATAGCCGGCCACCAGAAACGTTGCTTTATCATAAAGATTGTGCGTTTAACCCCCGGATGACAGGTGAGCAAAGACGTGTGAGCCCAGTGAATTACCTGTGAGCGAACCGAAACAGGTACAAACAACCTATTTTGCGGGCAACCACTAGGAGCCGGGCTCTCACCATGTGCTTGCTTCACCACAGATTATATTTGCCATGAAACTGCCCCAACCACACAATGAAGTGGAAGGATGCTTTCAGGTTTTTTGGCAGCAGGTTCAGGCTCGTACATGCGTGACAAAACATCTGGTTTCACATTTTGAGAGCCTGGTCTGTATGACAAGGTGAAGTTAAAGCGACTAAAAAACAATGACCATCTAGCCTGGCGTGGGTTTAGTCTTTTGGATTTTCTAATGAATTCCAGGTTCTTGTGATCAGTCCATACTATAAATGGTTGTTCCGCCCCCTCTAACCAATGACGCCAGTCTTCTAAGGCTATCTTTACTGCCAAAAGTTCCTTGTTCCCCACATCGTAATTCCTCTCTGCGTCTGTCAACTTCCGTGACAAGAAAGCACAAGGATGGAGCTTGTTGTCCTGAGCAGACCTTTGGGAGAGCACCGCTCCGACGCCTTCGTTCGAGGCATCCACCTCCACAATGAATTGTCTCTGCGGGTCAGGCACTGTGAGGATTGGAGCGGTTGTGAACAACGTCTTAAGTCTTTGAAAGGCTTTCTCCGCCTCAGTGTTCCACTTAAAAACAACATGAGAAGAGATTAGTGCATGTAATGGCGCCGCAATAGTGCTAAAGTTTCTTATGAACCTTCTGTAGAAATTGGCAAAGCCTAAGAATTGTTGGATCTGTTTCCTGTTTGTGGGAGTTGGCCAATCTTCCACAGCACTAACCTTTACTGGATCCATCTGAACATGGTTAGCGGTGACGATATAACCCAGGAAGGAGACCGTCTTGACATGAAACTCACATTTCTCAGCTTTGCAGTACAGTTGATTCTCCAACAGTTTCTGGAGTACTTGGCGGACATGTTGAATGTGAGTTTCCTCATCCGGTGAGAAAATTAAGATGTCGTCAAGGTAGACGAAGACAAACTTGTTGAGAAAGTTCCTCAACACATCATTGATCATACCCTGAAAAACACCTGGAGCATTGCATAAACCAAAAGGCATAACAAGATATTCGTAGTGGCCACTCGGAGTGTTGAACCCTGTTTTCCACTCATCCCCCTCCCGAATTCTGACGAGATGATAGGCGTTTCTGAGGTCCAGTTTGGTGAATACTTGGGCATCCTGCAACAGTTCAAACGCTGTCGACATTAGTGGAAGGGGGTATTTATTCTTGACAGTTATTCCATTGAGTGGACTATAGTCTATGCATGGACGGAGGGAACCATCTTTCTTGCCCACAAAGAAAAAGCCTGCAGCCGCAGGTGATGACGATGGTCTAATGAGTCCAGACTTAAGGGAAGAGTCAATATACGTCTTCATGGCCCCTCTTTCTGGTGCAGAGATGGAGTAAAGCCGACCTCTAGGGATCGGAGCTCCAGGCAAAAGGTCAATAGGGCAGTCATAAGGTCGATGAGGTGGTAGCGAAGTAGCCTTAGTCTTGTCAAAAACCTCTTTTAAGTCCAGATAACATGCAGGCACTCTGGACAGGTCAGCATACTCTGACTTGATGTCAGTGGTAACTCTATTGGGGATGTCTGTCTGATTAACCGACTGTCTGGAGTTCCCAGGGGACGCTAAGCAGGTTACTTTACAATCAGAGCCCCAGTTCATAATGTTTCCCGACCGCCAGTCAATATTCGGATTGTGCCTGAGGAGCCATGGAAGTCCCAAAACTATAGGGTGAAGTGCAGAGTCAAATAAGTGGAATCTTAATGTTTCTGTGTGAATGTCATCTATGGTTACTTGAACGGGTTCAGTTATATGGGTTACTCTGAATAACAGCTTGCCATCTAAGGCACTGGCATCTACAGGAGAAGTCAAAGGAACAGTAGTAATGCCCAGTCTTTTAACAAGACCCCAGTCCATCAGACTTTCGTCCGCCCCTGAATCCACTAGTACCCCCTGAGTCATGGTGCGGTCACGTAACTGTAATTTTACCTTGGTCAATGAACGTGGAGGAAAGTCAGCTGCAGAAAATCGGCTCACCAGCGCCCTCCGTCGCACCGATGAGCCTGTCCTTTTAACGAGCAGGAAGATGCAGCATGGCCATGTTGTCCACAGTAGAAGCAGCATCCTTCACGGAAACGGCGCTGTCGCTCCTCTGCCGTGATCCTGGCTCCGCCCAGCTGCATTGGTTCCTCGGATGATGTGGTCAGAGGTGTATTGTTTATCCATGGGCGTTGTGGGGCAGATGGGCGCACGCTGGTCCTTAACCTTTCACTGTTCCTTTCATTAAGTCTAATATCAATGCGGGTAGACATTGAAATGATAGAGTTAAGATCTGTTGGTAGCTCCAGGGGTGCCAATTGATCCTTAATAGAATCCTTTAATCCGTTCATAAAGGCATCAATAAGGGCTGGGGTGTTCCACCCGCTATCTGCTGCTAAAGTGCGAAATTGTATCGCATAATCTGCCACTCTTCTGGGTCCCTGTTTAATCTGCATTAACACTAGGCTGGCCTCTCTGGCTGGTGAAGAGTGATCAAAAACATGCCTTAGAGTCTCTGAGAACATGTTCACTGACTGGCTCACTGGAGAATTAGAGGACCATTCGGCCGTAGCCCAGGCAGCAGCTCGCCCGGTTAAATGGGACAGCATAAAGGCTACTCTAGCTTGGTCTGAGATAAAGGCTGAGGGATTATGGGTGAAATGCAGTTCACACTGTACCAGAAAGGGGCGACAGTCCCCAGAGTCCCCGGAAAACTCTTCTGGAGATGCAAGACGAAGCGACGTTCCAGAAGAGGGAATGTGGTCTGCAGCAGCACCAGCGGATGCAACGGATGGGCTTGGCATAGTAGGAGACCGTGTAGATGATCCAGCCTCGAGCTGGGCAAGAGCTCTGTGCACTTGAACCGCCAGGTGATTAACTTGATTCGTTACAGCCTCCTGGAATTCTGCTTAGCGATCAGTGAGGTTACCAACTCCTCTGTTAATGGAGACCAGCTGTGCAGCATGGTGAGCAAGCTCTGCTCTCTGTTCTTCGACATCCACTTTAATCTTTTCTGAGTCGGCTGAGTCCATGTTGGCCAGTTCGTTCTGTTAGAACGGGGTACAAAAATACTGGACTCAATTGCGACGGCTCAGATTTTAATGAAAAAATAAAACAAAGTTTTAACAAAAAAATCACTCAAGCGAGGACAAAACAAAACTTCTCGATTTCAAACAAACAATGCTCTTCTCTCTGGTTTTAACGCTGGGTCTCTGGACATGGAAGCACACTGAAACAAGACGAACTGGCACAAGAAAAAGGGAGACAAGGACTATTTATACATGAGGGAATAGGGACCAGGTGGAAACAATCAGGGGCGGGGCAGACGCTGACGATGACGGAAAAACACCCAAAGTGAGGAATTAACAGGGCCTGAAAGGAAAGACAAGAGGTAAGTACAAAATAAAACAGGAAATGGGAAAACGAGACATGACATGAAATAGACATACAAGACATGAAGTAACAAGAAATGTGACTCTACATAGAAACGACAGACATAAAACAAACACGACTAACACAATTGACGAGACACCACACAGGCATATTGTCATTCAAGAGATGCGTCGTTCTTTTGGAAAGCAGGTTTTTCTTTTAGCCCATTTACCTTGTTAACGTAAAAAATACTCATTACATTGACACATGCATTATTTGTGATTAAAATAATGGTTGTTGGTAATGTATTAGCGACCCCCACAGATGTATAGTTTCACTGCGTCTGTGGGAGCTCAGACCCCTCCTTATGTGAGCTCCGCTCCCATTGGCTCCTACATAACTCGAACCCTGGATGGGGGGCAAGAGGGGTAATTGATTTTGTTATATATTCTCATACATTGTTGTCCTGCATGTACTTAATTTGTTTTTCATTTGGTATCTTTTCAGATGAGTCAGCCTCCCCCGCCCTCCCTGCAGGCAAGTCCAAGCCTGAAGTGGGCAAGGGCGACAAAGGGAAAGGCAAGGCCCAGAAGGAGAACCCACCCCCTGGTGTATCATACAGCTTCACAGAGGCGCAGGAGGAGGCAATCGCTTGCTGGGTGAAGAGTAAGAAGCTACTGTATGACATGAAGGACAAACGGTACAAAGAGAAGGCATTAAAGAGGCACCTATGGGAGGGAAAGGCTGCGGAGTACAGGTTGGATTGTAAGTAGAAAAAAATGTACATTTCAATTACTTTCAAATATTTGAAATCTATTTCAGATACTTGACATACATTGCTGCCAATGAACATTTCAATGATTGGACTAATTATTTGTTCTGATTTCTGTCGTTGCAGATCATTCAATTCTGAAATGGTATCAAACACAGAGGACTCGATTCTCAAAGCTGCGGGAGGGCCAACCCAAGAAGAAATCCCAGAAGAGGTCTGGTGATGGTCTGTCGAGCAGTGACGAGGAAGACCCCATCCTTGCTGAGGAGGCCAGTGAGAATAGGCGCATTCACACTGCGGTACTTTTCCCACAAAGGTTCATGCGAACTTAGTTCATGAGAACTCTTTTATCGCGTTCACACCAAAAAGAGCCGGTACTAAAAGTAGTTCATGTGAACCTTTTTACCCCCTCGAAAGTCGAGCGGCTCTTTTGTGAGAAAAGAGCTATGTTTCTGATTGGCTGGGCGGATTGCAAACCACGCCCCGTAAAACTTCCAAAAAGTTTTGTGAAGCCGCCATTTTATTATCCTCGCATTAGCATTATTAGCATTAGCATTAGCCCAGCGCAGAAACGCAGAGAGACTAACTTATGGCAACACAAAATAAAACATGGGAGCGGTGGAGATGAGGAGGTGTCGGCGTTCTGGCGATTTACTCGGAAGGCTTCAGTAGAAGCTGCTGGGAGTCCCAGCAGCTTCTACTGAAGCCAGTCCCCAACTCCGGGGACTTCCGGCCGGGGACTCCGGGCGGCAGTATACGACGTGAAGTTGTTTGTAGCCTGCCAGTAAACCCAAAGCAGAAGAAGAAGAAGTGACGTCAGCGGCTTCATTTGCCTAATCCACCCCCAGTGACTTTTTCCGGTGTGAACGCGATCTGTACTTAGTTCATGCGAACTAAAGAGTTCGCATGAACTAAGTTCGCATGAACCTTTGTGGGAAAAGTACTGCGGTGTGAATGCGCCTAATGACAGTGACCGTGACAAGTTCATCCGCCGGGTTTTTGGGTTTCTGAAGCCACACATCAGACGTCACAACAAGGAAATACCAGCTAGTGTGAGTATACCATTGAAATTAAATTAAAACGGAACTTTGTCGAAAATGTTCAATTTCCCACATTTTTGTTTCCAAATATAACTTTCAAATGTACTTATGTTTGTTTTCTATTTTTGTCTTTGCAGTTTAAGGACAAGTTGGCCCTGGCTGAGACGGGTGAGCTGGCTGGGAGTGACGACAGTTTTGCAGACAAATCCAGGGAGCCCAACAAGAAGTACACTGGCTACCCTACACCGAGACCTCCTTCCAGGACAGGAACAGCTGCTGAGGACCAACCCGAGTCTCCTATGGAGATGAGAGTTACCGGAGCATCATCCCGTGATCTCCAAGATAAGCTGGTTCAGTTCATCACTAGAGAGCAGCCAGTCAACAGGGCCA